>CM063708.1:30734626-31334626 GCA_032441835.1 Slavum lentiscoides
TTTATCTAGATAAATAACAGATAATTATAGAAATTAAAATTAAAACAACTAAGTAATTTAAAAAATATATATACCATCATGCAAGTTTATGGCTATATTATAAGCATAATAATAAATATTAATTATACCTATTATAGATATTAGATACAATATAAAATGGTTTAAAATGGCCAATGATTCTGAACATAGAGTGGCGGGTTGTTTGTGCCACACTTTTTCAAAACGCGGGATTTTGTTTCAAAGATTGATAATTAATTATAGCGACAAGAAAAATATTGAATATTATTTTAATATCTAATGTATCGCGGTAGATCTGTATTACAGATCCACCGAATTTTACCAAAAATTTATCTTGTAAATTTATCTAGATAAGTTAAATTTTATCTAAAATAAATACTTAGATAACTTATATTTATTTATCTAGATAAGATAAAAGATAAAAAATATTTATCTAGATAATTTATCTAGATAAATTTATCTAGATAAGTCCTAACACTGTTCGTATAAAATATAATAATAACAAATATATATACGTATATTTTTTTAAAATTAATTAGATATAAAACGACTCGCATTGGTTTTTAAATCACGTTAGATTTTTATGAATGTTGTTTCTTTTTGCATATCATCGCAATTCGACTATCCAATATGAATTATAATAATAATAATAATAATAAAAATCTATTTTTTTATACGTTTTTTTTATCAAGACTGAGTATTAACGAGTTATGAAAGTTAAAAGTTAATAGTTAAAAGGTCGAGTTAATTTTAATTAATTAAATTAATAAGTATACTTTATATACATATATACGCACGCTAATATTTTTCGATAATTAACCTTAATAATGGAATAGTTACTGTTTTAATTATTAACGCGTTAACGCATCAAATGAATTATTTCTATAAAAGTATGTACCTATCTAAATCGAGTTAAATAAAATTAGCAACGACATATTATGTATACCTATATATAGTTAATGTCAATATAGTAGGTAGGTACTCAATACTCAAACATATACATGTGCTATATATTAGTATATAAACTATTGCTTTTAATTTTTATAGTGTTTAATTACATAAACATATAATACGAGTATATAGTAAATATAATATGTTTAATAATTATAATTTATGTTGAATACGCACTGGTACATTCAGAGGCGTGGCAAGGATGGGCCATCGCTCTTTCCCCTGCTGAGCGGTCACTTTGTACTTATTTATTTTTAAAACGCAATTAGAAATAATAAAAATAAATATAAATAAAAAAACACGACTACAAATTTTATTAAAAATATATAACATAATTATGTAATTTTTGAATTTTCTTGAAAAATTGAAAAAATAATAGAACAGGGAGTCATTGTGTATATATATATATATATATATACACACTTATATAAAGCATAGAGACAGGTCTCATTTCACGCTGTTTTTAATGCTAATTAAATAATTTTAAATTTTAAATATATTATAGTTACTTTTTTGAAGTTAAAGAGAAAATATGAGTAACTTTTAGTTTTAATTAACTTAATTTAACGAGTTTAAAAAACTATATTTAGCTATTGCTCAGCCTTGGTTTTTTTATTATTTGAATTTAAGAATTAAAAATGTTGTACGTCGCATATATATATATATATATATATACTTGCACGTGCCACGAAGTAGGTACTGTGAAGTACCCTCGAATACCTACCTATACTTAAATATTTTTATTTTCCAGTATTTTAAATAAATCATTTTAAATATAATTTGTTGGTATTAAACTATTGAATACAACGAAGAACAAACACTATATTAATAATAACAATATAGTTTAAATTTCGTTTATTATAATAGTAATATCTAATTTTCACGTAGCTGCGGTAGCTGAACAATATAATATGTATATATATATATAAAGACATAAAGTTATTTAAAAACGTGTACCCAGCTGTAAGTAAAAATACCTGAAATTTAAAAGCAGTAGGTCAGACAAGAATAAAATTGCTGTGATTATCAAACGTCAACTTTTATTTTAATATTTGAAAGCGTTTGATATAGGTACCTACTTCTTGAAAACTATTTGCAATATATAGCAATATGCAAACTACGGGAGGGATTTAATTATTGTGTTGCAACGCAGATTTCTATAATATAGAATGTGTTAAAGCTTTCACGGATTGTTGATTTATTCATTGTATTTTCAGAAATATCCACGTCATCAGTTTCTAGCTGACGTTTCGGAGTTCTTGCGAAGTCCATCTTCAGAACCATATAGTTATTGGTCCGTGGTTGTAACTATACTGCCCTATAGTAGTATAGTTACAACCACGGACCAGTAACTATGGCTCTGAAGATGGATTTCGCAAGAAGTCCGAAACGTCAGCCAGAAACTGATGACATGGATTTTCTGAAAATACAATGAATAAATATAGATATATATATATTTTTTTTTTAATTTATTCTACGACAACAAGGTTATTGGCATTACAATTATTAGTTATAACTATGTATAAATATACATTATAGACAAAGAGAGTATTAACTAAAATAGTAGTTATTTATTAGCAAAGTAGTTAAAGTTAAGTTAATTTTAACTTTTAACTTAATTTTTATATTTTATTTTATTAACTTAACTTATTAACTTAACTTATTTAATAACACAGAAAACCGTGTGTTGCGATGATATTTTTTTAATATTATTATCAGATGACTTCGATGAACGGCGTTCGTGTCGCGGTGTTGGTATTACTGTTTACTCGTGATAAGTTTTTTCTTGCACTACTGTTATTATTATTATTTTTTTTTTTATTTTTTTTATTGTAGACTGTAGAGAGTAGTGACTTCTCGAGTTCCGAGTACTGATCCAGTAACAAATTTAGTAGTGTATGATTTAGACGTAGGTGTGTGTTTATGTAGTGGACCGTGTAGGAATGTTAGGAATCGCCTGTAACCAAAACAGAAAATATGAGTCGGTGTTTTTCTCTCCCGAAACAAATAACAAGTTTAAATAATTGTTTAAGGTTTTATACCGGTCTTGATAATTACAACAACAATAACAAAATGATTCGCACGAGTCTCACCTAAAACGTCGGTCGTCGAATCGACGAAATATTAATAAGAACGGGTGACAGCTGTCGTCTTAAACAGTGAGTGTTGTACCTTAAATACAACTGCAGTATCTAAACACAGAGGAGGGAGCATAACATATTTTTTTATTTTTTTTTAAATTTATTACTGTACGTTTTTTGTCAGGGACAGATTGTTCGTTAGTAGCCGATAAAATGTCTAAAGTAATTGATCTGTACGAATTCTTGTTGGAAGCTGAACTCCATCAGTATTATTCCGAGTTCAAGAACGACTTGAAGGCGAGTTTTACAATTATTTGCTTTTGATCGCAATACCGGCGACTGTAATATCGTGTGTAATAGTTTAACATTGTTTATTCCAGGTGATGACTGTGCCTCAAGTCAAGTTCGTCACCGAGGATGACCTGTATCAAATAGGCATGACCAAGCCAGAGATCAGACGGCTGAAAAAGTATTTCCAAAAATATTACCCACAAAATTACTTCTCAAAATTCAAAAAAGTAAGCGCTCGCTAGCCAGTGGTCTTGCGGACACACCGTATAATGCGTGTATGACAGTGTGTACAGTGAACGTGTTTTTTTATGGTTTTAGTTAATTTCTTCGAAAGATAATAAAGACCAGTGGAGTGAGAGTTCTGGTTCACAAGACACGTTAAAGCCAATTTATGAAAAACGACCACCGGCTCGCGTTCCTAACAAACATATCATTCCAGCCGATTCCATCACTATTAACAAGGAACTAGGCGTAGGCGAGTTCGGCGTAGTTCAACAAGGTGTTTGGACCAATGAGGGAGACAGAGTACGTTTAAAGTGTACTTTAAAATTTAGAATTTTCACCTATTTTTGATAATATTGTTTTAGATTCAAGTTGCCATAAAATGTCTAAGCCGGGAACGGATGCAAAATAATCCTATAGAATTTCTAAAGGAAGCTGCTATTATGCACAGCATTGACAATGAACATATTGTCCGGTTATACGGAGTAGTTTTGGACACTGATGCACTAATGCTGGTAATGAATACCTATATGTTTTTTTAAGTTTTTTTTATTAAATTAATCGATATTAAACTATTAAAGAATATGTACAATTTAATTTGTAGGTTACAGAGCTAGCGCCATTGAGATCTCTTTTGGAATGTTTGAAAGAACCGTCACTCCGTGCGAGTTTCCCAGTAATGTCTCTATGTGATTTTGCCATACAAATATGTAGTGGGATGCATTATTTAGAAACCAAAAGACTTATACACAGGTATTTTGGTAAACATTGAATGATACACTTAAATGTATCTATTTTTATTTTCCCCTGTTTCCAGAGACTTAGCTGCTAGAAACATCCTGGTTTTCACCAAAAATAAAGTGAAAATATCAGATTTTGGGTTGTCACGAGCACTGGGCGTTGGTAAAGACTATTATCAAACAAATTTCAATGTAAACCTCAAATTGCCAATCGCTTGGTAATAGTCTTTTATATAATATATAAAAACATTTTTATATGTATTTATATCAGTTAAATTGAATTCATTCAGGTGTGCGCCCGAATGTATAAGTTATTTACGATTTACTTCATCATCCGACGTATGGGCGTATGGTGTTACTTTGTGGGAAATGTTTAGTTATGGTTTTCAACCTTGGGCTGCGCTCACCGGTCAACAAATACTCGAAGCTATAGATGAACCTAATTTTCAAGTAACTAAATCCTTATAATACTAATCATTTTTCTATTTTGTTGTTATTATTAATTTTTTTTTTCTCATAGAGATTAGAACAGCCCGATTGCTGTCCAAAAGAATATTTTAGCGTCATGTCTAAATGTTGGCAACACGATCCAGTGAAACGACCTCGATTTGCTGATTTAGTGTTAATTTTACTTGACGTATGTAAAACTTGGGTGTTAAGTTTGGATTTTTATTCGATATTCATTTCAACAAAATCTGTTTTAGTGTAAACCAGAACAAGTACAAACTGTAGTTAACTTTGAAGAAAAAAAAAGAGACATGCTCCAGTATACCATTGGTGAAGTTATAACAGTACTTGATAAAACGTGAATATAATATAATATATATTTAAATGTACAATATAATAAAAATGTTTTCATTGGATTAAACATAGTTCTAGCATTCCCACCTTATGGAAAGGCGCGCTGTGCAATGGAAAGACTGGTTTGTTCAATCCTTGCAACACTGTGGCTTATTTGGGTATGAATTTGCCATCAAACCGGAATTCGGAATTCAGCAGGAACGGTAATTATCAAAATTCAGTTGAGTTCACTCGGTCGCCATTACAGTTGTTTAAATATTCTTATTTTACAGATTCCAAGTATTCTTCGCGTCGTAGTCGCTTAAGAATTGACATGATATCTTGTCCTCAGGGCGATGTTAAACATATGGGACATGTGGGTTTGGATGGTGCCTATTTTGGAGACATTGAATTCATGAGTACAAATGCACCAAAAGTAATTTATAGTTTATATTGATTAGTAAAATATTGTTTTTTTTTTTTTTTTAATTTTAAATGATTTACTTTAATTTGGTGTATATGTTTCTAGTATAATCATTTACCGCATCAAGTGGTAGCTCCGTATAAACCACAAGAAGACTGTGCCAGTGTTAGTGATTCGCCAACTTCGATTAAGGCTTGTTCAGATCGTGCTCCATTACTTAATGGTGATAAATCAGAAAGCAAAAAAAATGGTAATAGTCTACTTAATTATTATTAATAATTGTTAATACTTCCAATATGTTATTATATTTATTATTAGTAGATTTAACAATCTGGTTGGATAAAAATAAATTATCTAAGATTTTAAACGATCATGAATACCATGAAATTAGCGATGAAGACACTGTTGCCGAAAGTCCTAGATTCGAAGTGAGTCTTTTTCAATAAAGTTGTTTAATTTCATGTTCATTTTTAATTAAACAATTGTAATTTTATGATAATGTTAAATTGAAAATCATTTAAAACTGTTGTTTAATATTATGTATTATTTTCTATTTTAGAAAACGTTTGATTTTGGACCAAGTCTTGTTGAAGAAATGGAAACCATGTTTAGAACTATAAGCACAAACGGAGTCAGTAATTACGCCGTGTCACCACCAAGGTCTCCGCTTGATCCTTTGGACACTAACCATAGGAATGAACTGCGAGAAATTGCAGCTACCATTGCTGCTGCTGCTGTAAATTCAAAGACTAAAAAGAAACAAGCTACGGTAAAATAAATTAATGTCTTTTATTATGTTATAAGTTTGCATCCAATTTATGGAAACATTAATATCAAAATATGTCTATAATAATAATTATTTAATCTAAACATCTCAGTGAGTTGAAAAGGGGTTTTTTTTAAAGGTGAAACCAATATCTGCATCTGACGAGAAGAGTCTTGATTCGGCTATTGCAATGGCAAATGAGTTAGCCAGTCGCTCTATGGGATCTGATATAGAACAACCGCCCCACCATCAGGTACCTGAATCTCCATCGTCGCCAAATAAACGGAAATTTACATTCAAGTTTCCTCCGCCGATTGGTTCCCTTACAAAAGCACCAAAACACGAGACAAAAACATTCACTGATGAAGCGGCTTCCATTCCGGATATACAAGTAAACAATTTAAAACTACTTGTATACACGCCTAACATTGGTTACACTACTAATTTAAAATCCGTTTTCCCCTTCCATTCCTTCTGGTATGTTTATTTAATGCTTGTAGTCATGTAGTAGCTTGCATTCGTTTTCTTCATTTATCAGTGCAGAATCCCTATTAGACGGTGCACCATTTCGTCTACCATTATGGGATAAGGCGTCTACAGAATTTTATTTCGCACGCTCTAGAGAATTGCTGACAAAAGCTTCTCCTAGTATTGGTTCACTGGATTATGTATCTTGTAACTCCCTGAGGACCATTAAACGATCTATTGTAGATTCAACAGAAACATTAGTTGGTGAACAGTATTCTTGTCCAAGTTCTCCTAAACTTCTTAGATCCAAACCATGTGAAACGTTCCGAGCGAACACACTTCCCAGCAGTAAAAAATGTGAAAAACTGAGACGGAGTTGGTCCGATTCCGAGAGTAGTGTATATGTTTCCAACGATGTCCTAAACAAAGTTTCTATAAATGTCCGTTTAATTGATGATGAGACTGCTGAACTCTGATTTGTATAGTACCTATATAGTGTATATAGTAAACAGTAGTATTACGAGTAATTGTTGGAGTAGTAATATGTAATTAACATTTTTAGTTAGAATTTGTTTAGCTTTATATTATCTTAATTGACCACTGCCTTAAACAAAAAAAAAAACTAACTGAAATATGTACCTTACTATTTTATTATATTTTTTTGAAACCAAATATTATCTGCATTATAATAAATATTTGATCCAAAAAGACAAAATTTTTATATACGTTTTATATACATTTATATTTTATATACATTTTTCTAAAAGTTAAAACAAATTGAAGCCCATATATAGGGCCTCCCTGGCCCATTTCAAGCCATATACCTAAAATATTTGAATTAATTTAGTCTATAATATTTATATTCTAAAATCTATTAAGCTCAAGCCCTGTGTATTTTCAGACTACGTCTATGTTGAAGCCACAAAATGTTTTTGTGTCAGGATCTATATACTACATATTTTAGGAAAAATAATTTATATAGTGTTAGGAGGTTGATGTAACATTATTAACTAACATATCATTTTCACATTACTTATTTATTATTTTTTACTCCTAACAAAAAAAGCTTTAACTTTTAAATTAAATTTTTTAAAGTTAACAAAACAATTTTAATAATAATAATAATAAATAACTTAACGAGTTTGACTTTAGTTGTCTTTTGGTCCATAAAAATTTAAATTGATCGTAAATCACGATATTCATCAATGATGACCCATTGATATTTATAGTTATTTCTTAATGCCTTAGGATTTACCATTATGCCTCTATTCTATGAAAATGAAGTACTTGCATATAAGGGATAAACACATTTTATTTGAACGCGTTATCCCACTGTACACTGATTTTGTAAACGTATTTTGTATTTAATCAGAAATACCTTATACATTTATACTCAGGTCTGGGGTAGGTACTTAAAATGTTGCAACAAATAAAATACAAACATATCTTATTTGAGTTTACTTTTGGTGTATTAAGTTAACCACCGTAAACCAATCTTGTATATTTTCAAAATTGTAGTTCTTACTCCAGATGAACTGATGTCTAAACTTGGAATGAAACATATTATTTATAAAAATTTTATAGTTTTTTTTTTTTTTCATGAATAATATCAAAATGTTTTGACAAATCAAAATCACCAATGTATTTAAAGAAAAACTAAAAAGAATATCTATATAATATGTACTTAAAATATTGTATTTTAATTTAGAACACTGTGCAACGTGTTTTACGCTTATCTAGCATACCTACAATATACAATTTACACTGATTTTTTTTTTTTGTGGCTACAACTCATAAATTTTGTACGTACATAATAATGCATTTTATATATGGAGTTCTAAATTTTTTTTTAATTTAAAAATTGAAATAGATTTTGTTTTTTAATGTATTTAAGCATATTTGCATTGTTAAAACAAATAATAATTTATATGCAAAATGTGTACGCTTATTAAACATAGTTATATAAAACAAACACCATGCGTTTTCAGGTTAAAATAAAATGTATTTGTATAATTCTAAAGTATTGATACATTGCGCTTAAGTCAGTACTCTATACTCTATAGCCTATAGTATATAGCTTACTTGCGATTTTGACTTAAGTATATATATATATATACTTACTACGTATTATTATATTATACCTAATTAGACTATGTATTGTATATAGAAGAAACTTTAAATTATATAGTTAGTAAAAAAAAAAAATTGTCAGTGATGTTTTAAAAAAGTAGTAAAAATTTTCTTTTTAGCGCCTTTTTCTTTTTCTTTTTTTTTAGTTTTTGTGTGTTTTATTATTATTATTTTTTTTTTTGTTTTTTTTTGTTTTTGTTTTTTTCCGTTGCTTCCCCTTTGTCCCATCATCTTTCTCCGTCAATTTCTTTTGCTCGTCGGGCTTACACAGGGATGTTTAACCGAAGAGGCCAAACAAGCGTACAATGGCCTAATTGAAAAACCTTTGTCCACGTTCGATGGCGGCATAACCAACTCGTTGAGACTGCAGTTAAAAAAGACCCCAGTTGCCAAATCGAAATTCAGACAGAACAAAACTGATAATGGGTAAATATAATAGACAGTATGCATGGACGTAATATTTTCGAGCGAGGTGGCTCTTGGGGAAAAGGACTTACGGGGCACACACCCTGGGCTTCGAGCTGAAAATTATTGTATATAGGTCCCTGTTGCAAAAACTATATACACAAACATTTGGTCCTCATGACAATTTTGTACACAGACAATTGGTCATTGGTCCTCCCAAAAAATTATACAAATAATAAAATTTAAAACAAATTATAAATAAATACATTTAAAAAAAAATAATAATAATAATAATAATTAATAAAAAAATGAGTATAAATAGATTGTATTTTTTTTTTTATTCATTTAATACTAATGGTTAAAAAAAAACCGCGGGTCTATACAAATAATTAAAAATCTTTTATAAAACATTTATATTATAGAACGATTATTAAAAGGGAGGTATATGTGTTTAAGATATATAAATAAAGTATACCTAATATATGCAGTAATGAAGTAAAAAAAAAAAAAAAATGTATGGACACAAGCCTGAATCCTTATACAATTGCAAGTCTGGAGGACTTCAACCCCCTACTTTCACCGAAGTTCTATTCAGAATTGTTTTATTGAATGCAATGATTTATTATTGCTTTTAAATTTATAGTAATAACAAAACTAAAATTTTATCTAAATAATTTACTTAAGTGAAATCCGCAACACTTGGCAGTTCGCTACTTTTTTTTTTTTGGAAAAAAAATAGGAATTTAACTCTTTTCACGCAATAATTGTGCCAAAAAACTTTTAATAAAAACAATTTTTTTATCTACCGTTTATATAAATATTTTTCATTTAATAAGTTATTCTTCATCGTCCAGTACGTACTTGTTATATGAGTGCCAGAGTACGTATAATTTTTTTTTTCATAATTTTTTTTCGACATAA
Organism: Slavum lentiscoides; assembly: GCA_032441835.1. NCBI lineage: Eukaryota > Metazoa > Arthropoda > Insecta > Hemiptera > Aphididae > Slavum > Slavum lentiscoides. Next base: position 30,744,824 of record CM063708.1, read on the forward strand.
ATGAAATTGAGAAATATCCTGTACTAAAAAATACAAAGGAAAATGATATTTTTTTGGAAAATCTTTTACATATTTTGTGTTTTTACCTAGCACGACTAAATGTGATAGGAAATCCGCACGTGCAGTTATTATGTATTTTAATTGAAAATATTTTATTTCATAGAACTCTGTGCAGTAATGGTGGTGGCATCATATCCTTTGAAGACTGTGAAAACGATTCCAGTGAGTTTTGGCAAAACATGAAACGTATTTTGGTGGTAATTTTTTTACATTATAATTTTTTTTTTTTTCTATAGGTTGTAATGTGATACCGTTACCGCCAAAAGACCCGAGGGCCGTACAACAAATGACCGTGTCCAAACCAAGACATCAGAGGAAATATCCGTTGGTTATGCCAAACTCTAGTGGTCTGACGTGTCTAGGGACTATGGCAAATAATCATGATCAACAGTTGTTTTGTGATCAAATTGTTGGTTGCAGTAAGTGTTGTGTAAATGTTCAGTACAAAAACGGGAGATTTTTATGTGGTTTTTTTTCAGATTTTGAACACAAAAATGACTCTGTGGAAAAGGATCATTTTCAAGATCATCATCAAATGTGAGTACTTCACTATTGTGTCGTAAACACAGGTTAAATTATAATAATTTTTAGATTTTGATTAGTAGTTTTATTATGATATGAGAACTGAAAACATGTTATAATTTCTGCAAATTTCAGGGTTTTTTTTTCGAAAAAATCGTGAAAACTTTAAATTTAAAATGATAATATAAAAATTTATCTTTGATTTTTGTTACATATGTTTGTTTTTATCAGCCCTGAAGTTAGTTTTGATGAGCGCATTGCCCTAGAACTGGACGCCCTGGATCATTTGGGAACGGTCGAATCGCCTGTAGCTGAATTGCAAGCAATCAATTTCCAAAGGTCACAGTCAAATGGAGGTGGTGACGAAGTAGACAACAGCCAACCTAAAGCATTCAACGACAGAGGTATTGACTTACGGCGAACAGAGGACGTTATGGATTGCGACGAAGTTCGAATAATGATCAAAGTACTCGGAGCAAAGGTACGTGTTGATTGATATAATATTAACTTGTTTACTGAATATTTATGTTTTACGTATTGACAGGTGTCTGGTGAACAGTGTTTGGATAAGTTGAAAGCCACCGGTTGGGACGTACACCACGCGATAAAATTGGCCAAATTGGAAACGGCTCTGGAAACCGAAGGTCATGTCAACATTGAGCACAGTGTCTCCATAAATGCTTTGGAAAACGCCAACTGGGACATAGTAAAAGCAGCCAGTGGCATTATTGACAAAATGACGGCCACAATCAATAAAAGGGGCATTCTAGTATAGTAAGTCTGTTGATATGTGCCAAAATACTTATTCTTTTTTTCTTGAAAACTTGGTTAACCATTTATATTCGAATACTTACTTGAAACGCAAAAATTCAAATTTATTATTTTTATTATTTATTTTAAATTGTTTACCATCTGTACTGTGTATATTATTATTTATTACACTGTAAGACATTTCTTTGATTTTCTGACAGACTTGTATTTTCTCGTAATATTTATTTTATTTTATTATTGCCTTATTGTGAAGGTTTTCGTTCCTACTTGACTCTTATTTTATATATTTATATATATATATATATATAATATTACAAAATTAATTAATTAAATTTTAAAATAATAATAATAATAATATTAAACATTTATTTTATGTCATGTAAAATATATCATATGTTTAAAAAATTAATAAGTAAATATATATATATATATATATATATATATATATATATATATATATATATATATAGGTTAAGGTACATGTATAAACGCTATTTTATAATATATCAATCAATCTTTTTACATAGTGTAGTCGAAAAAAAGATTTTTGTATTACTTTATATTTTTATACTTTAATATATATTATATACATTTATATGCACTCAGTTAAGTTATGTCACTGGACTTGACACAATTATTTTATATATATATATATATTGATTTGTTCATTCTGGCATTGTTTTCTTTTTTATTAATTATTACGTGTTGCCACAAATCCTTTGATGAACGGTAAACCGATTCCGACTTTTTCCTGATACAAAATGTAGTCATCTGCAAAAAAGTTCACCAGAGTCATTTCCTCATAGTAAATCCTGTCTTTGAAGAATTTCCAGCTAGCCAAAGCATACGCCATCACGCACACAGGATTAATCATAACCACCTAAAAAATGTAAGATAAAACAGTCATGCAATCGATATATATAATTAAAATGTTTGTCGCGCCCACAACTCTTGTCATTTTTACATGTTACCTGTGTGCCTATACACCAATAAAACCAGCCGACATAACTGGGATGACGAAACCATGAATATACACCGTGCGTGACTAATAAGTGTGTCTGAGTCTTCTCCTGTTGCACCAGATGGGTGAAGTTGTCTCTGGCAGTCCATATTGCCGCTTTTCTCAATAGCTCGCCGATGGTACACAGTGCAAGACCGACGTAACTAATTTCATGAATGGTTTTCATGTCTGAAAATAATCAAGTTATTATGGACACCATTGTTAATACTGTATAATGTATTATTATATTATATGACAAGACATTTTTATAAAATAAAGAGCAATTTTAAACTATAATTAGGTTAGGTACCGAATTAATACTAACTAAATAACTTAACCAGTTATGCTTAACTAATGATTGCAGTATAGTGAATGTATTTAAAAGTTATATATATATATATATTTTTAAAAAATATATTTTTCAGACACGAAACATATTTAAAATCGTATAAAACATATGCACAGTTTTTTTTAGACAATATTTAAGAAAAAAATCAAATAAATAGCTTGATTAACTTTTCAGCAGATAAACTAAAATGTTAATATACCATTTTATATTTAATACTAAAAATAAAAAAAAATACCCAAACGATAAAATCCATCATTTGTTTTTTCCAATACACTTGCAATTCTAGATTTTGAGTGACATTTCGACCTGTCGACATGATATTATCTAGTATAATATTGTATAACCAATACAATAGTGTACCCAGTTATTTTATAAAATAACATATTTCATATGTAAACAATAAACACCAACATGTAAACACTATATTATATCATCGTTCGAAAACTCAATCATCTTCATCTTAATCGGCCGGATTTGAAAGATTCTAAATAATCATATTATTATGTACTTCTAATGCTGTATGCATTACCAGGTAAAAAATAATGCCACAACAGATATTCCAACCAGCTGGCCATTGCAGCCAAGCCATACGCGATGCTGTGGTTCAACATAAATGAAGAAGGTGTCAGCGTTTTTGGATTACACACTGCTATGCTGAGAAACTCCGAGTAATGAAATATGGCCATTACACAGATATACCTGTTGAACATCAAAATAAAAATAAAATAAACGTTACAATAAAATATTCACAGAACATTGATTGTTTTGCGATATTTATTAATTAATAACATTCTCTTAATGATGAACACATGAATAAATAATACTACTTTCTATTGACTATTTTATTTAAAGCTATAAAAAATCTTTTTCATTTTTTTCTTCTGAAAAAAATATATGTATTTATAGACAAGCGTAACGTTTAAATTATTGAAGACAAATCATTATATTTCCCAGTTTTTCTCTCTTAAATTAAAATTACGGCTAACAGATACCTAATACAATTTGCCTAATATGTAAGCTATTAATATTCTAAAATGTACGTAAAATTATTGTTGTATTTTTATCAAGAAATATTTAGTTTTATAATTTAGTCATTAACTAATTACTTAGGTTAGTATTTCAATTTGTTTTTTAATGCATAATGATGGTTTCCAACACACAAATGTATTTAAAGTAAAACAGTTACTCTAATGAAGATTTTTTTCATAATTTTTACCTTTTCTAGAAATGTAATATAAAATACAATTTACATTTAAATATAAAATTTCAGTTTTGTACATTTAAATCAATACATAATACATATAATTCAAATTAAGTTATTTAGTTAATGAAAAAATTAGTTAACATTTACTTTTTTCAAGTTAAATTAATAATACACAGTAGTTAACAGTTAAAATGAAAATAAATATATTTGACATAATTCTGTTTAAAAAATTTTAATTTTTTTTTATTATTATAAAAATTTGGATTTCAGTGTATTTAATTTAAATTTAATAAAACATGCATTATCTGTGTTCCAATGCTCATGAAACGAGTTTTTTTTTATTTTATTTTGTAAATAATTAAAATTACAAGTTATATATAAATACTGATTGGAAGAAAATAAGACTGTCGCATAAAAATAAAGTTGTCGACTTGATATTAAAAATATTGGTCTTCAGCGAGTCGACTGAATCGAATATATATATATTATGAAAATTAACTGTAAAAGGTTATAACTCGATACAAATTTAAACTACACATGATCGAGTCAATTGGTTAATTATCTATTAAATCTATAAACTGAAATGAACATAATACATTCGATGATACAAGTACTTACCATCCAAAAGGTTTCCACGAGGCCGACGCCAGCACTGAGACGAGCAGGCCAGCGGCCATGGCCAATCCCAAGAACAAGGCCTGGACACATATCTGTAACATGGAAAATGTGTGTCGGTTGACGTTAACATATTGAACGTGCCCATACAGCTGCAACGTAACGCACTCACTTTGTAAACGATGCCCCTGTTGACGATGCGTACCAGGATGTTGACGACGATCGTGTAAATGACAAACAACTGTGCCACGTTCACGTTGTTGCCGTGCACGAAAGATGACAACGGACCGTTTTGCAGAAAGAACAATACCGGCACCACAGAGAAGCCCAAGAGAAAGGCATATACACTTATTATTCCGTTTTTTGAATTCATTATTCTATTTCCAAAGTCATAATTCGTTAGTTAACAATATTTTAGTTCATATAACGTTACATTACACCTACTTACATGATGAGGTTTTTTTTTTTATGAACCGGACGAAAATGGCTGCACGTACCCTGCAGTTGCCCGCTGCATTCTACAGCAACTTCAGAGTTGACGCTGTTTAGAAAAGACACTCTGCAAGTTTTCACTGCGTTTTCACAGAGTATTTGAAATTTGTGGAGTCTTGTGTACGAGATAACAATATTTATACCGTAGAACCGCGGTTTTTTTATAATACGGTAAATATCGCAGAATGACAACCGTGAACTGTGATAACGAATAACCATAATAAATAACGAAACAGGTATTATTTACATATTTTGATTACTCGGTGGACACAAAACGAAATTTCCTATTTTTGGTCTTTGATTGCTCACCTAAATTTTGCTAAATAATAAATATCTAGAAGACGTAGGTATTATTATAACAAATGGTCCACGAATGTGTTTCCGCCTACATAATATAGTCTGCACGATTTTCCTCCTGTAAACCCTAAAAAAGGTGAACGTTTATTGAAAATTATCGAATAACCGATAAATAATAATCTATAGGGTTTAAATTGTTTTTACAAAATTGTATTTATTCTAAGTAAAATATCCATGGAATTTCACAGTGGCGTTTGATCAAAAATCGCAATAATTGTAGGTATATCGTCACCAAATGTTCGGGAAGAAGCGAATGGAAATTTTTTTTTTAAAAAAATCTGCCTATTTATTATAGAGTTTATATAATTACTAATTAGTAATATAAATATTATTATAAATTACAATGCTTGAAAGTCGAAATCAAAACGCAGGCGGGGATATCACCTTTATAATATGTAGATTGTAGGTAACAGGTGCACTGCAAAGGGTTAAAATAACCCATTTTGAAAACCAAAACTTTTTTAATAAGTCACGTAATTTATAAAATATAGATGTTTAGGTATAATACGTATACGACAAACGTACCTATTCAAGCAATATTTAATATACCTATTCTTATAATGTCGTATATACGCGGGGTGAATATACAGGTACCTACCTATCAAAATTAATTTCATTTTCATTATATTAACTTTTTAAATTTAAAATAATATTTAACCATCTATATTCTATATAAAGAAAATATTGGCATAAGATAGGAAATACGTTTAAGGTGATTTTTCGTTTAATAGAATCGATTTAATAAGTACCTAGTTATCAAACTTTTATAATTGAAGAAGTACATTTTATGTGTTATGAACATAAATCGATTTATATTTGTATCTAGGTAACTGGAGACATTTTGCGTGGAGAAAACAGGCTATTCTATTTCTATATGATATTCAGTTTAAGAGTATACCGGAACGCGCCCGTTGAATGAAAGCCGGAACGATGCTAGACACCCCCCCCCCAGGTGGCTATAATAGCTGCTCTGTCATTGGCTGTTACCTCTCCCAGGCGGCTAATAGCTGCTCTGTCATTGGCTGTTGCTGTCGTCAGCAATCGGCTCACGACGGTTTCCGCCAATCAGAATACCGATAGAACCTCGTCTGTGCGAACATGAACCTATTTTCGTCCGCCGCCCGGTATACTCTTAAACTGAATAGCATATTATAAACAGATCTAATACTCCCAGTATTAGTATATCAATGATATTATTGTTTGAATAATATTTAACATTCATTATTTAGATCCGATTATAATAGTCAAAATGGACAAAACGAAAACCATATATTCTTAGTATGTCTATTTAATTATTTATTGCAATATACTAATAGTCTATATATATATACTATATATGTACTATATATATACTATATATACATATATAATCTATAAATTAAGATGTGTGTTTGCAGAGAAATGATTAAAGAAATATAATGATAATATAGTAATCATTAATTATATATTTATTTAAAATTTAAAATTGTAAAAGATTGATAAAGTCGTTTGAAAAATTATTGTATATATTATATTATATTTTACAATAAAAGAGTACTTAAACATTTTCATATAATTTATGCATATAAATTATAGGGCGTTTCCTAAAATCCAATTATAAATATTATCTAATAATTATTTACGTCTATAAACAGTCATTGGCATTTAAATATATACGTATATATTTTTATTGTTTTTACACTTGTACTATTTTTAACGCCTAACATTACACAAACAGAATTTGAATTTTAAAATGTATTATTTATATAGTTATTTCCTATATAGTATAAAAAATATATTACTGTTTTTTTTTTCTTAATCTCAACAATTCATCTAATCTGTGGTTCAAGCACAGAATAGATAAAGCTCTCACAATCCCTCAGAGTAATAATAAATAATAATATCACAATCCATTTGTTATCAACATTTATTAAAAATCGATATTACTATCGTCTTGGACCACGACCATAACGTAAGCATATTAAAACGTAATATTGCCGCAGGATATTATTAAAACTCTTAAACGTATTTTGTAATTGTTCCTGTTTTTAACGTGACTCATTTTGTATATTTTCAATTAATTACAGTACCTACGTGATTTTGGTTACATTAATGTAAAGGACGTTTTTTTTTTCGTTTAAATTAGTAGGTAGCTACTGAAGTATTATTTAATGTTAAATTAAACAGTTGGTCGAAAATACAACGTTTTTAAGATGTTTCAAATGGAAGAATCGGACGAAATATTTGATGTTGTAATCAGATATGGTTTATACTTGGTTGCTGTTTTTCAGTTGGTGTGCATAACAACTGTATTTTTATTGACCGATCAATCCAGTGACACAAAAGTATATAATATATTTCAATAATTGATATTCTACAAGTTTTAAGTCGGTTTGAAAATTGTATCTTCTAAGGAAACTACTTTCTTGTTGTTTCTCTGTAAACCCTCGGTCGTCTAGATATTTTTGTTAATCCCTGAAACTTACAGGCCCATCGCTAGATGTTTTCCGCCCTAAAGCATACATTTTAATGCCACTTTTCAAACACAAACAGAAGTACATAGGTAGTGTCGGCTCTACAAAACACGAGGCCCTATGTAAATTACAAATAGAAAGACCTTCAAATATGTTTTTTTTTTTTTTTTTTTACTCGGGAGCAATATATAGTAATATTGTTTACACCACAATTTTTCTGTAAAATTTCAATACAGTGTCACTCCAAATAATGCAGTATATTTTGAGTTGTAGAGTACAGCAAACGCACCGCTTATTATTTTGTATATGCTTTCTGTATACCAATGTAACGTGCTTGACTATGGCATTGTAGCAGGGTAGAAACTGGTCGCCGACGACTCACGAAGTACTTTATTCCACGCCGTGCATACGTAGGTTCGTCGTGATAATTCGCAAACCGCGGCAATAAGGAGTGGCGCCAGTGATTTTATGATTCTTTGTAAGCACAGCGGTGGCAATGCGCTATTGATGGTTAATGACACGTGATCGTGAATCGTCGTCCGTTCAATATTTATATTTTAATTATACCGCCCTAAAGCGACGCTCGATTTGCTTGTACCCTAGCGACAGGCCTGCTTACTTATAACTCACTAATTGAAAATAACTGGAAATTAATACTATTTTTTTTGTAAATATCTAATTATTCCGATACTATTGTATATATATGTTTTGTAGAGTTTAAAATAAAATACTCTATATTTAATAAATTCTGTTTTCAAATCGATTTATTATTTTTAAAATAAAAATAAATAATCTCTATACATACTTATTAATTTAACATTTAATAAGAAAATTAACATTTTTATGTTTTACAATTATTGTTTACTTATAATTGAAAATATTTCTATAAATTTGTACCAGTATAATATTCGGTGCAAATTTATACATACTTCTTTTAATATTAAAAATATGAATATTGAATTTTCATTTTCAGGACAATGGTGATGGCAGTGAATATGATTCTGATGGTAGTACATTTGCATCACCTAGACGTCCATATTCTCACCACAGGTCAAGAAAACAAGATAAAAAGAAAAGACGATAAATTGTACTAATTTATACTTTTAATATTGTTCCTTATTTTCATTTCCTATTTATTTTAGTACCAAACTACTGTAAAATTTTTGGTATTTTTTTTATTTATTTTTAATATATACATGCACATTGAAACTTAAATCTCATGTATGTATTTTACTAAATATATGTAACCTCAGTATTATTTATTTATACTTGTTAATAAATTATGTTTAAATAAAATAAATATGTAAAACTAGATTTTGAATTTTATTAATTGTTTCATCGTATTTATATATATGATAATATATTTATATGTACAATGTACGCGGAATGCAATTATTATTTTTCTACCATAACTAATGACCAAATAGCGTTAAATACAACCTTCAAATAGAGGTGAACATTGGAAAGGGTTTTTGAAACAAATATATACAAATTTAACATTGTAATATTGCAATACAAGTCAAATAAAAGTATGGGAAAAATGGAAGACTCATACATAGCATAAAGTTTGCAGACGACATAGCCATAGTAGCAGAAAATGAATGTGATTTGAATAACATGTTGACAAATTTATCAGTAGCTCTAGATGAAGTACAGTGAAAAATAATAGCCAAAAAGACAAAAATGTTAATAGTAGACAACCAGTAAAGAAATGATAAGAACTATCAGTCTATATGGCAAGAAGTCAAATTATTTTGCTACCTAAGTAATTACATCACACAGTACAATAAATATTAAATACACAACAAAAATAAAAATAGCTCTTAGCAAGCCTTCTCTAAGAAGCGCGAAATCTCTTAACAAGCAGACACTTATCAATTAGAAATAAGAAGTTATTTGTTAAAACATTTGTCTGGAGTGTGGTGTTATATGAAAGTGAAACTTGAACTCTTAGTACCCTAGACACAAAAAGAATAGAAGCATTAGAGTTGTGGACATGGCATAAAATGATGAAGATAAGTTGGACGGAAAAGAGATCGAACCAGAAAGTGTTAAACGTGGAGTGCAGAGGACAAGGCAATAATTATCAAAATGATAAAAACAAGAAGAATCGAGTTTTTTGGACACGTTATGAGACACAATACGTTTATTATAAATATTGTGAAGGAAAAGATAAATGGGAAAAGAGGAAGAGAGACACAAATCCGTGAAATATAAAGAAATTATTATCACTATACCAACTTATGAAGCAACGAAAAGATTGACAGAAAAAAGAGAAGACAGCGACAAGGGATCGGGTACAGAACAACACTGACGTATTCTATCAGTAATTAATTCACCCAGAGTGCGAACTGTGTAAATCAGTATACGTACTATAAGTATGTAACGTCAAATTGTGTTTGCGGCGTTTTGGAAACGACAGACGTTTCGTAGATATAATTTTTGAAAATCCCACGTTTATTGCGAATGTCCAAGGAGGATAGAGAAAAAGTCCGTGGATCGTTTAATCAGTAAATCATGGAGGAAATGATTTAATGCTGCGCCATTCGCGCATTCCATGTCCCGCGCCGGCCGTCTGGCGCATCCCCACTACGTCGTCCGTTGCCTCCGGAATCGATGATGTTTTGTTATTCTTCGAGAACACGGACAAGATGGCCGATTAGGTTAAGCTAGTGTTTTTTTAACGTTTTCGTGTCGATTATTTATCGTTGTGCGCGGTTTAAATTAAATGTTATGCGAAATATCCGAGTGCACATCGCCGGTGACCAAGTTTTACGTTCGTCAAGGGCCGCGGCCACCTCAATCGTATTCCCTGTGCACCGCAAACCGACACGTTCGTAATGTTTACGTTCCAGGTACATGTACGAATTGTATTATTTACTTGCCATTTACTCGAATGTTCGTGGGTTTCCAGTATGTAGTTGGTTTGAAAAAACCGTCCAATGTCAAGACACGTCCGTCCGTATTTACTTGGAACTCGGTGATCCCCAGCACCGGTGTTTGCAATGCAATATTTCATCTGACGAACACTGAAATGGCGGTATTTTCATTTTAACACTTAAATTCACCTTGCTTATCACTTCTTTGCCGGTTTAAAATTTCCGAATATTGTTTATTTTGTCTCCTCTCGTGTTGGCCTATTCACGCCAATATGACTGTTCGCCGAGTCACATTGTTGCAGGCCACAGTTCAAACCTCTCATTACTAACACACCACATCTATTTTCCAATGTCATAAACACGATAATTTATTTTTATTTTTTTGTGTGTTTATACATATTTTCACTACGTTTTTAATACCATCCGTATACGAGTAATTTTCCATTCGTTCGTTTGCCTATCACATTTAATATGTAGCTGTTTGTTACTTTGAACGTTTATGTTTATTCATAACCTAAATTGAATAGGAAGATTGTGTATCGACAAGTTAAGAACATTATTCAAATTATTTCAAAGCTCCATCAAAACAATATTTTTCTTTATTCATTATTGAAAAATAATAGTTTGCCGTACATTAATTTCGTTTTATGGGTTTTCTTTATTTACAATTAATTTGAGCTACGTATTATAACCATTTTATTTATTTTATAATTTGCATATTATGTCAATAAATTACACAATAGCTGGGGTTGGGTACATATTACCTTAGCAGCTAATGGCTTTTTCGTATATTATGATCATCCTTATATCGACCTTTTGTTACTTGAGTGGGCTTTGTTAGATAATATACTTGAATGTAGTTCGGCTATTCGTAATTGTGTCTATTCAATCATTATGTATTAATTTTACGTTCAAAATATGAACCAAATTAAAAAAAAAATATGTTCGGCTATTTCTAATACCTAATACAAAAATGTATGCCTTGTAACGTAGAAGCTTGGTTATTCTTTTAAAGTGAAATCGTCTTCAATATTCTCTATTTATAAATTATATATGTAATTAAAGACTAATAAAACTATTATTGATTTTAATAATGTTCCCAGTTTTGGCTTTTTGGAATACTTTATATATATATATAAAAAAAAAAACTTATTTTGGCATGTTATATCAGATCTAAAACTAATTTAATTCTGAGTAATATGTATCTATACTTTTGAAATTATAGATTTGAATTAAATAAAAAATTTTTCGGTACATGATGAAGTAGAAGTTTAGGAATTATCTTACCAAATAAAAAGTTTCGATACCCATTTAAATGTACACATACACTCTTTTAATAATAATAATAAATACACTTGCCTGTGTAGGTATTTATGCGTTTAGAAAATGTATAATTAAAAATAGTGAATATCAATTCCCTTAGTAGGGATTGTATGAACTGTGTTAAGTAATGAGATATACCTAATAGAAAAGGCATATCATTGTTGAACTCATGATAAAAATATTACTCTTTTTTTAGGGTTATATTTTATTGATAACATAAAAATTATTGTTTTTAATTTCACCTAGGCACTTTCGCATTTTTGTGTTGAATTGTTTACAATCGATTGTCCACTAGGCTAAAATATACATTTTAATAAAATTACTGTTGTTGTTGTATCGTGTGGATTCAAATATAAAAGCTTTGTAGCGTTCCGAGAGTGTTTATGAATTATTAACTATAGGTTCAAGAAATGTTATCCATAGGTCATAGTAATATTACGTGGATTTTTTTTTTTTTTTACATAGACCCGCGTAATCTAGTTTATCAGCTATAGTCAACGAACCTGATGCATTCCAGTTGTCGAATAATTCGTTGTAGACCTTTTTTTTTTTTATTAACGCAAAGCTTTTGAGGTTATTTTTTATAATATGTACGCAAATATTAAATACCACGGGCGTGTTGAAAATAGTGTAGGGAGATAGCGTTTGATGGTAGGAAATTACGCGTATAAATATAAAAATTTCATTTCCCGCCAAAAACGATAACTAGTGGTCATTAAATTTTTAAAGGAAAAAAAAACTTCAAAATAAGATTGTGCGTCTCATAACAGTAATAGGAGTTTCGTCGTTTAAACGTAATGTTTTATTCCCACTATGGACGTAGTAATAATATTTCAGTGGTTCTAACGCGTTTTTTTTTTTTTTTTTTTATTATATAACTTCGTAGTGTCTTCTCCTCTCTTACCTACCTACGTGACGGACGGTATGGTACGTGCGACTCGAAAATAGAGCGTCTAGAATAAAAATAGTCTGGACTCTTGAGCGATTATTTTCCATTCGAAAGGAAAAGTGATATGGACGGGACGCGCGTGCAGGAAATTAATAATCAACGATTGGGTTTTGTCGACTGTTGTTTTGAATGCGTTTAATTATTGTCGACGGGAGTCTGGTGTTTTATACATTTTTTTTTTCTATAAAATTTCAATAATAACCTTTAATTTCGAACGACGAAACGTAACGAAAACCAGAGAGAGAGAGAGAGAGAAAAATTAACGAAAATAATCCTTATAAAAATCCTGTAATCGTAATAATAATAATAATCCGTAAATCGTGCGTAAAATAACTCGTATATAGCGTTGTAACGCGAGTCCTTCGAATCCCGGGAGCTCGCGCGCCCGTACGTACTCTGTATATAATATGTATAATTGTGTGTGTGTGATGCTTGCGCGATGTCCCCTAATCCGATAGGCCATAAAGTTAGATTCTACCGCGCCCTCTTGTGTGGAGGGGATATCGCCCTACCCACACACAATCGCACTCGTGTGATATTGTATTTTGTGCGCGCGCGCGCTTTCCTCTCGGCTCAACCGTATAATACAAATAATAATAATAATAATAATAATAACGTGATACACAATCCTACAACAACTGTCGGCGGCGAGCTTCGTTTCACGCGTGCGAATGATTCTACGGTGAAGGGTGGAGTGGGGGTGAGAGAGAGAGAGAGAGAGCGAACGACCGCTGGCGCGCGCGCGCGCGCTCTCTCAAAACCGGCGGCCGACTCGCGTGTTCGGCGCGTACACAATGTTCCGGGTGCCCCCGAAGGCCCGAAACGCACCCGGTCCTCGGGCGGCAATCGACTCGTACCGACCGTAGTACCCTCGCACACGTCAACGCCGTGTGTGTGTGTGTGTGTGTGTATTATATAAAATATATTTTTGTATTAAAAATATGAAGAAAAAAAAATACGTATTTTCATTGTTGTGTGCCGCCGCCGCCGCCGCGGATTGTTTGGACGCGCACGCGTGCGGGCGCGTCTGTGTCCCGCCGCGGTTCTTTCCGCGCGTGGGGACACCCCGTCCGTCGACGTCGATCGGTCGATCGGTGCCGACGGAAGATCCCCATCGCGAGCCCCCCGTCCGTCGGCCGAAGTGCGCGCGCGGCCTTGCCGTCGTAGTAAGTTGCCGCGGCGGCGTGTTCGCAACCGTCGGTCGCTGCCGGCGTACGCAGGCGCGTCCCGTTCTATTATTGTAGTCGAAGTCGATAATATTATTTTGCGTACACTCGGCGCGTGCGCCTGCCGCCGCTTCGGTCTGACCGAACTTCCGCGTTATTTCAACGCGATTTATTATAACAAAATATTATCTCGGAACGCGCGCGCACGCCGAACGACTGTTTTTTCGTTATTTTTACCTATTGTGTTGTTATTACGTACGCGCCTCTGGGGTTGCGAGTAGGGTGTTACCACCGTAGGAAGCCCGTTGCCGGACAGATTGGTGGGGACAGAAATTGATAAGAAAAAAAATTCACATTTCTGTTACCAACTATTTAGAAACCTAAAATTTGAAAAATATAAATAATAGTGAATTTGAACAGAATATAACTAAATACTATTCTACCGCTTATCAATTATTAATTTACTTTTGTTTATTTCATATACATTTAAAAATAATATTTAAAGTATATTTATAATATTATAACTAATTCTAACTACATCGAACTATAAACCCAGTGACACAAATTATAAAACGCGGAAATTCTTTTTAATCAATTTAGATAAAATGGAAGTTTGTATCAGTGATAAGTCGGACTGATGAATCCTATTCCCCTTCCATTTTGTCGGACAACGTGTATCCTCCCTGTTACCACAGAATAGTATAAATGCGTTACCGGTTTTAATTTTCGTATACGTCTTTTTCGTCGTTTACACTCTTGAGTGTACACGCATCGCACAATACGCTTTCTGTCTTGTCTCCACCACACCGCGGGGTTTTTTTTTTTTTAATAATAAATTCATCGCTATTCGCTGCGGCGTTCGACAACAAAACGGTTTAAAAAATTGTATTTTCCGCAATGAGCTTCGTTATCGTTTTATTGTTATCATCGATCTATCTTTCACCGCCGTGTGGAGACGATATTAATTTCCCGCCAAAATCTAGTTCGACGTGTACCTACAAGATACACTTATCGCCGATAAAATTATTTTACATACAGAAATAATTTACTGAAATTCCTTCACGAAATGTTAAAAAAAAAAAATGTATAATTAATTTTTGACGTCTTAAATAATACAGTAAAAAAAAATTTAATCGCTCGATTGATGAAATTAAAGTAGATACGCCATATATATGTGTGTGGTGTATATATATATATATATATACTTTTTTTGGTGTTGAAAAACGGCGGTAGATATCACACAGCACCACTACCGAAAATATCAATCATTAGGTTTGTACGTATACAAGATGTAAATAAAAATT
Source organism: Slavum lentiscoides (assembly GCA_032441835.1). Taxonomy (NCBI): domain Eukaryota; kingdom Metazoa; phylum Arthropoda; class Insecta; order Hemiptera; family Aphididae; genus Slavum; species Slavum lentiscoides. Next base: position 30,760,268 of record CM063708.1, read on the forward strand.
GTTTTTTAAGATTATAAAATCAAAGTCATTGGTATATTTTATATCAATTACATCAGTTTAATGGGTTTTTAAACGAAAATAAAAGTATAAAACAAAAATTTGATTAAAACATCTGAACTGTCATTATTCTTAACGAACAATGTATTTATATATAATAATAATTATTATATAATTATTAGACAGCAGATTTCTATGATATTGTGTACATGAACCTACCGATGGCATGTTCGATTGTAATGTGTTCTACCAAATTATTAAAGTATTGTTATAAATGAAAATTTGCCTATAAAAAAATAGTAGTAACCTTTATAATAGAGAAAATTGGAATATGTTATTATTGTTTATCTACTGTGTTGCACTAAACAAAATGTATATATTATTATAATACTATATGTAGAAGTATTTATGACTTTCTCACCTAACCTCCCTTTACTATTGTTGAAGTAATATATAGTTATAATTTTTATAGTTACAGTTATAAATTATAATCGTTGATTACCTTTATTACCATTCCCCATAGAAAAATCCTAAGTTTGTTACTATAAATTAAGTAGTTTGGTATTATATTGAGCTTTAAAAATGAAAATCCGTTTGGAGCCTCACCACTTACTGAATATAAATACTATATTTTTGCTGCTGTAGTATATTGCTGAACACAAGTTGTTCAACATATTTGTTTTCATGTAATTGTTTGAATACCAGCATATTTTGTTAAATTTAGTTTTATATAATACATTTTAAATAATGAAAATCAAGGTTCTGCAATCGCGCTCAACAAAAAAAATTGTCTTTCTACGATAAATTCAAAAATCGCGGTCTACTCTAATTTAACTGTCATAAATTTATAAAGAATATATATCAGAATAATTCCAATACTTCATGTTTATTACAAAACTACACTATACAAATTAAAAAATTAGCCCATATACAGGTTTAACTGTTAACATACAAAATGTATTAATAATAGTAAAAAGTATTTAAAATAATATATATATATATATATATATATATATATATATATACAATGGTCGAAGTAGGGAAGTGCTATCCTCCCTTCTTTTAGATAATATGTTCCATCCCCTCCCCCATTTATTTCGTTTAAAATTAAATTCACCCCTCTTGGATTTTTAAAAATCTATTTTTTTAAATTTGTAGTTGTTATATATTGTACAAGTAAAAAAGCATACATTTCATATTTCTATGAAAACGACAAATTTAGGAATTAACTGGATTACTTCCATCTAGTGACGTTATTTAGGGATAGGGTGGGTAGTGTTGATAGTGGGCGGGAATGGGCTAGTGTTAAAAAAAATTCTTTTTTTTTCTTATTTTTCATCAGTATGTTTACAACTTGTCCCTCTTCAAAATTTAAAATGACGACACTGCTTCCATCCCCCCACTTATTTTGATTCACTTCGACCACTGTATTTATATATAATAATATATATATATATATAAATAATATATAATTTTTTTTTTTTTAGGATAGAGCAAAAGTTAGTTGGTGATGGAATCAGATGGTAACGTCAGGACACCGGGAAGCGCCGCTTACTTTTTTGTAGGTTCGAGTCGCGTGCCATGTGGTCCAGCAGTTTCTGGACAGTTGACTATCCCTGTTGGCCGTCCCGTGTCCAATCAGGATGTCTCAGGACCCAGTCTAATTGTTCAGATGACACCATCTCGCAGTCAAACACAAGATCACCATGCACGTGCCACCACCGTAGTGCGCACCGCAAATCAGCCAGTCACCATGCACCGTTTTCCTTTGCAGCTCAATCATGCCAGCGCCAATCATATATTATCACCAAACCAACACTTCAAACAAATACCTGTTTATCAAGTAACAATTTGCATTTTGTTATTTGTACCCAGTTACACTACTCAGTGTAGAGTATATTAAGGTTTGTTTTGTTCTTTTTTTTCTGCAGAGAAATACCAGTTCTATACAAATGGAATCGGTTCGAAAAAACGTTTTTGTTTCAACTCCAGTTGCCTCACCACAACTACCTTACAATCGAGTTGGTTTAACACCTCACATGTTAATGACATACATGCCACCTCGAAATCGGTTATCAAATAACCAACGGACCCGTGTTGTTCCTGTAAACCGACCAAAGTAAGTTCACGAGTTTAATTTCTTTTACAATTACCAAAATTAAATTTAATAAATATTTTAGTCCTATGTTAAGAAGAGATCATTGTCCTAGTGATGATGATTTATTGGAGGTTACTGAACATAGGCCAGTATATGATGCAAAAAACCCTGCTGAGGTATGTATTAGTGGGGGAAAAAAAGTAATACAAATTTAGTAATTATAATATGATTATTATTTTTCAGCTGATTAAAGTGGAACACAATTATTGTTTTTTTCCGAGAGTGTCACCTCAGCGAAATAACCAAGTTAATGGGTTGACACCAACATTAAATGTTACTTCTGGTCAATCTTGTATAGTATCACCAGTCCCACAAATACAGTCACAAACTCAACACAATGTTACCAATAATAGAGGTAAATAAAAAGTTATTTTACATAATTTATCAAGATGAGCATATACGTATTTTAAACGTTGTATTACTTTAATGTAGTTATTCAAAAGCCAATTAATAATCCTAATAATGTGCCAATATCATCTTCGGAACCTTTACAATCATTGCAATCACTCGGAAAACATGAACCACAAATTCAGGTGGAAAGCGAATTGAGTGCTAGTGATCATGATGGTCAAGGTGAGGAAACTGATACTGCGCCAGAGGCTGTTGCTGAAGGCAAAGATAATAATATGAAGTCTGAAGAACAAGCAGTAACTAGATGTATTTGGTAAGTTTTTATTCTTTTACACTAAATGTTACTTACTGGTTGAAAAATAAGTAATTTTATATTATATAATGTATAAATATACATGTGTGTCTTATGTTATTGTGTGTAAGTTTTTTAAACTATGGAATGATAAAATTTGTGAGAAAATGAATAAACAAGTTTTTCATTTTTGACAAACTATTTATTTTTCTATGAATTTTAAATTGTACATGTGTACCAACATACAAATGTAATTCTTTTTGTACATTTTTGATTATGATACAAATTATTACAGTAAATATGACCTTTCATGGTTCAATGTTTTGTCATTCTGTAATCCTTAAAAAGCCCTTGTAAATTATGGTATGAGATACACTGTATACAAAATCTGTTTTTTCTTTTATATATTTACGTTTTATTATATTTCAGTGAATTAGAACATGATGATGGGTTTATGATATGCTGTGACAAATGTTTGTGAGTACATCAAATTATGCTATGTTTAATTTATTCTAATTAAAATAATTATTTAAATGCTTTTGTAGAGTTTGGCAACATGTTGACTGTGTGTTGGAGAGTAGAAATAATCTGCCTGAAGAATATTTATGTGAACGTTGTTCTCCAAGACCTTTCAATAAAGAAGCAGCAGCAGCTTTACAAAACATGAAATTAGCTAAACGATTATCAATGGCATCAACATCAAATATACGACATTCTAGTGACTCTGATCTTTCTTCCGAACTAGGTAACATTTTATTTTATTTTATAGTACTGATACTTCTCTTCGATTCCTCTTATTACTGTAATCTAAAAAATTTAATTTCTGTATATCTTGTAGTTTTTGTAAAATTGAGATTTTAACTATATAATATAAGAAAAACTGCATTATAATAATAAAATAATAATTATGATAATAATAAAATTCTATACACACACACACACACACACATCCTGTACTTAATATATTTTTGTTGTAATTTGTTAAATTGAATAAATAAATGTGGTGGAACAAACTTTCTTAGTCATTTGAGTAGGTACTCTTAAAAAAACCTCCAGTAATCCGGACTACACTTAAATTTAATTCATCTGGACTATCAAAGCACTACAGTATTCATTCAATAAGTGTTAAAAATGAATTTCTGTATTGAATTTTGTTTATTTATTACTGGTTTTGGATAAAAGTGATCATTAGTTATAAAGTGAAAGATAAAATTTAATGTAAAATAAATAAATTTAATAATAATTATAATAACTCTTTGTTTTTTATTTTTTTATAATATGCCCTCCTAAGAAAGTATTAAAGACTCTATAAAGTCATTTTGAGAAAAATGCAGTTTTATGTTTTGTAATTTTAGGTAGTTCTATTTTTATAAATATAATATTTTTTAATGTAAAATATATTATCTCTTATGATAATATACTTGATGAATTCAATGGAACTATTCAGTTTTATTTTCAACTACTTTTTCATTGAAATATTGCCATTTTGATATTTATGCCAAGTATGCTATTAATTATTTACAACGCCAGTTTCCTAAACAACAATGCTATAAATATGAATTATCAGTAAGTGCTAAGTAAAAATGCCATATTTCAAATAAAAGACACGGCTATCTTTCTTAGTAAACTAGGATTACAGCGTTGTTTCTTAGCATCGATTATATTTAATTGTGTCAATATTGTTTTGTCATAAAATCAATTTTCTGGATAAATAACAATATTTACGACATTTTTAACTGCGAAAAACGTGTAAAACTAGTGTGTTAAACATAAGAAAGTATTACCTCATTTTTTTTAATTTACAGCATTCTTTCTTAGGATACTCATTTGGTTTTTACTGAGATTTATTTATTTATATAAAACGAAAAAAGATTATTATTGCATATTATACATAAAAATATGTTCTTCAACATTATTTTAACTGTTAATGATAGGAATTAATAATAATTTGTTATATACATTTAAATAATTTTGTTCATTCTTTATTAATTACCATTTATCACATTCCTATATTTTGCAGATATGACAATAAATCGTAATAACATTCAAAGTAAAAGAAAAAAGTACAAAAGCCGTCAAAAAAATGCTCCTAAACGAAAACCAAATGGTTTACCATCTCAAATGAAGCAACGTCGAAAAAGTGGACCATCAACATGTCCTAGGAAAAAAGGTTCTATGACCCCTGAAAAAAAGGCGTTGGCTGAAGAACGAAAAAAAATGTTGATTAAGCGTAAAGAAATGTTGTTAGAGAAAAAACGATTAGCAGCAATGGATAAAAAGAAGAAAGTTATTCAAGAAAAGAAAATAATCCAAAAAAAGAAGGTAAACTGTTTTTTTTTTTTTAATAAATAAATTTAATAAGTATTTTAAAACGTTTATTTTTTTTATTTTAAGACAAATGATTCTTCTGATGACGAGCCAAAAATATTCAAGGGTGATAAACCTAATAAGCAGCACAGTAATAAATCAAATATTGAACAGACTGTTGATCAGTTACGTAATTGGATTGATAAGTATGAAGAAGCAGTTACTAACCACTATTCTCAGGAATTACGTGCTCGATTGTCATCGATTAAACCAAATGGTACAATAAATACTGGTGAACTTCGTACTCCAGTCAAAATTCCTATTAGTAGGACAAAAGTGTCCTTACTTCCCAGTGGAATAAAAGTATATAATTTATATTTCCTGTACTTCCTTTAGACTAGTTAATAATATATTAAATGTGGTTCTTATTAGATGTTAATCAGTAGTTCAGTATTGACAAATAACCAGCCAATAATTGAAGTCCGAGGAAAATTTACGTGGACTGGCTCATTAGCATACAAAGATCCAATACCCAATCGAACAGATCCTTTTGTATTTTTCTATGTGGTTCGATTTTCTACGGACTGCGATATTGAGGTCTGTATTGATTGTCGGACATATGGCAATGATGCACGTTTTGTTCGACGTTCCTGTAAACCTAATGCAGAGGTAAAATATTAAACATGTAAAAAAGAATCATTAATTAATACCCAAATGTCTTTTATTTTAGCTTAAACATTACATCGAAAAAGGTTCTATTCATTTGTACATAGTAGCAAAGCAATATATTGAGAAAAATTCTGAAATTACTATAAATCATCAAGTTGCAGTTCCATTTAAACGATGCCATTGTGGTGATCCATTAACATGTACAGCTTCTATGAGCCTAATATCTCCTACAGTCACAACACCACCTATCTCTGTTGTTACTTTACCAGAAAGTTCTTCTTCTTCACCATTGATCGATCCTACTATTAGTCATTCATCAGATGATGATGAAAATAAATCGCAAAAAAATAAAAAACCTAGACAACAAAGATGTCTGAAGAAATCAAATAAAAAAATAATAAAAAGAACATTACTTAAGGCTGATTCGCCACCCCAACCCTTATCTTCTCCTGTTAAAAATAAAGAGCCTAATGGACCAGGTAGGCCGAAGAGTCCTATCAAAAAGGTAGAAACAAGCCCTGAATCTGATCATAAATCTACCAATAATGATAATAAAATGGGGAAAAGATTAAGCGAGATGGTAAGCATTTTTAATAAGTATTGAAATATTTAGGCTGTTTTAACCATTAAAATTTTTTTAGTCTAGAGAAGAAAGAAAGATGGTTGCAATTATGAAAGCTTTTGAAAGAATGGAAAAGAAAGAAGCTCGAAAACAAGAATCAAGATCTCATAAAGACGCCGATTCGTTTAATAATTCATCACCTCATCTGAATAGAAACAGAGTTCGAAAAAGTGTAGTCAAGTAAGTGTATCTTTTTCTAATTAGTAATTAATTATTAAATATTGACTACAACTTTTTCTAATTGTGTAGTACTTTATATAGTTACCAGTTATCATATTGTGTTGATGTTTTAAGTAAATATTTTGAAGCAATTCTATAAAACAAAATAAAAAATGTAGTTTTTATTTTAAACAAAATAGCTTCAGATCGACATGGTTTGGTTACATAGAGGTGATGAGGAGAGTTTATACAGAAGCAATGATAGATATTGTGGATGTGAAAGTAAAAGTAAAAAGAATGGGAGAATGACCCAAGAAGAAATGGCTTGATGGAATAGAGAGTAATGGTAGCTGATGCGAGTGTTAGATGGGAGATAGAGGCGTAATATTGTGATGCGAAGTAGAAGAATTAAATTAATATATTAAATACATTTAAGATGCGTTTTGTATCATATATAAATTTTTAATAATTAAATGTTATACTTGGAAAATATGTTAACTTTATTTTTCATCACCAGGGCTAGTAAGTTCATGCATTTAAAAACTTATAAATAAGCATGAAATAATTCACTAAAACGTTCAATAATATGCATTCATCCTTAAATTGTCCTTTAATCCTGTGCAGTAAAAAAAAAAATAAAAATTTTGAAATACCAAAAAATATCTATTATTCAGTATTTTTAAAAACTAGTTGATTTCTTAAAAATCCATACTGTGTCATACAGTGGCGTATTTATATTTTTATGTGGAGGTCATATCCCCCTCTGGAGATTATTTAAAACCATATTTTGATAATTGTATGAACAAAAATCAATGACATTAAATTCAATTTTGAAAAAAAAAATAAATAAATGTTTACATACAACATGTATATAATAATATCAATATATTATGTGTATAATGAATACAATAAAAATGTTTGTTAAAATTGTATATCCCCTCCTAAGGAAAAATCCTAGATACGCTACTGGTGTCATACAATAATAAAAATAAACAAAAAAATACTAAGATTTTGTAAACATGTTCGAAAAAGTAAATAAGAAAGAATTCAAGCATTTATTTGTCAAATATTACTTACCCTGAAAAAAAATTTTCTTGAATTTATAAGAAATAATATGCGCTAATAACTCCAAAAAAATCAACTATATGCCAAATATGTCTATACACTCAATATATGCACTATTACACTTTATACATTTCCCTTGAAGAAATTCATGTTCTTGTCAATAATGTTTTTACCATCCTATGTACACCTACCCCAATAGTTGTAGAACTGATATCATATTTTATTTTTTCTGGTTATTTAGTTTAGTATTTGTTAAATTGTATATATCAATTGTAATATTTTAAATGTTTTTCATATTCTTATGTTATATTTTATAATAATTGTTGAAGTATAATGTGAAAATAAAACTTCTAAAAAAAAAAACTTTATACATTGATTAAATATACATATATTTAATATGTGTATTTAATCAGCGCTTTATATTTTTATTACTATTTTTATGAAACTCTTCCTATGTAGCAAAAAAAAGCATGTAAATGCATGAACTTACAAACCCCCGTGTTCATCACCAACTCCTAAACAGAGGTGTATTTTTAATTAGTTATTCTAATGATTTATACTGAAATTAAAAATACTTTTAATTTGTATTTTACAGAAGAAAACAAAGGCCATCTAATAAAAGCAGCCGTTCCAAATCAACAAGAACAAATAGACCACAACGTAGGGTAGCTGCAATTTCATCTCGCTCATATAACAGTTCATCTGATGAAGATGACAATAATAATGATGATGATGATGATAATGATGATAATAATGATGACAGAAAAGGACGTTTGTTGTCCAAGAAACGTGTTCCAAATCGTTGTAAATTTTCAGTGCGTTTCCAACATAGACCATCAGCTCAGTCATCAATTTCTCGTTCTTTGCTACGGCGATCACCTCACAATAGTCTACTTAATACTGCAATTAAAATGGATAGCGAAGAAGCAAGTGGCAGTGAAGGAACTCCACCAGCCCCATTATCTAACACGTGCATGTTAGTAGCCGCTGCTGTTGGGCCACTTGCACCAGGATTTAAATTTCCCAATACAAAAAAAGTAATTTTAACTATAAACAATACTATATGAAACTTTTATTTAATGTTACATGTATTTAAATTAGGATTTTGTTAACTCATGGGTAAAATCTGAAGGAAACTCTCCAACTGGTAGTGAAGATTATAAATTAGGGGAATCTGGTTGTGCAAAAAAAAGGTGGTTACAACAAGCTATTAGTGAACAAGGTATAATATATTATTTATTTTTAAATTATAGTTATTTGAGTATTAATATAAACATGTGTCTTTCCTTAGATTCAGTTGGAATAAGTAATGGAGATCAACAAGTAGGTCCATTGAAAAAACGTCGAATGGCCCGAGAATCTATGTCTGAATGTCCATCACCAACAATTCCTGGTTCAGGACATCTAAGTTTTGCCGATGATGATGTTATTGAAGATGAAGAAGTAGAGCAAGCTGCTCGTAATATAGCTTCTATTGACTCCAAGTTGACCATGTTTGAGGTATTTAAATCATTATATTTAAAATGCAATTAAAACAACTTTGAATATTTTGTTGTATCACAGTCTAAGAGCATACCATTAATTGATTTGCAAAAATCATCTAATGCCATAGCCTTGGTCGAATCATTTTTGGGAGAGTTTAAACCTGAAGATGAGGGTACTCCAGAATCAGTAACAGCAGAAAAGTCTAACAAAAAGGTACTAGTTGAGAATAAAAAACCAGTTGATTCTCAGTCACCTAATGAAACGTCAGTCAGTGATACTCAAAATTCTATAAAAATTGAGAATGAAGTGTCTAATGAAATAAAAACAAGTGAACAGGATACTACTGATGTTCGTGCTCCAGTTATTAAATCTGAAGAAGAAAGTGTTGAAAAAGTCACACCTGTGCCCGTTGTAGAACCACTTACTCCCCCTTTACCACCTCAACCTGTAAAGCGTAGGGTAAGAATTTTAAAATTGTCAGTGTTTATTATTTCTATTATATTCTTTAAATGAAATTTATATTATATGTTTTAGCTCTCAATTTCTGAGTACAGACGGCGTAAAGAATCACAAGCAACTATTACCAAAGAAAAAGAAACTGAAGAAGGAACTAGTGATGTGACTCGGCCATCACCATCTATATCTCCCACTACAACCCTTGCAGCTTACGAAGAAATTACTCAGAAGGTTATAGCAAAATCACTTGAATTGGAGTCTAAGTTGGCCTTAAAATCGGGCCCATCCCTATTTGAAACAAGTGTGTCCAAAGAAGAACCTAAATGGGAAAATCTGAATGATAGATTAAGGAGACAGTTTGGAGTCAACATCACTGAAGACTTACCAAAAAAACCCCCAAAATTGTCACCTCCTACAGAATTCATACCCACGCCCATTGAATCATCTAGATGTAAGCATTTTAACAATAACTATCCTTTAGAGCTGTACAATTCTAGTAACAATATTATTCTTACTGTGGGTATCGCTAAATGAGATTACATTAGTATAAATGTGAAAGTTATCCTGGTTCTATCAATTGTTTTTATAAAATATTAATTTATTTACCATAATGTGTGTATTAAAAACCTACTTTTTCATACTGGTTTATTTTCTATATTTCCCTTCTATTAAAAAAATATTGCTTTTCAAGTACACTAAGAAAAAAACCTATGAAAAGAACTTACAAAATGGGACTATTCTATTATTTCTAGTGTATAGAGTAAAAACTCAATGTAGTTAAATATATTATAACTAGTTTGAGTATTTATTACTGGTGCAATGTGGTTTATACATGTAGCTTATACAACATTTAAAACACAGTTAATTTCAATATTTAATTTTTTACTATATATATATATATTAGTAAATTTAACCTCCAAGGCATTATTTAGTGGTTTTCTTTTATAAAACCTTTTACTTATAAAAATTAAATTTTTTTTAATATTCGTTCATTTAATGGAAATTTTTTTATAGTATTATTAATCAGTTAAAAATTTAAAGCGATATCCAGTGTAAAAAAATGAATGTCCCTTTGTTTATGTAAAATATTGTGTAATATATATTTGTTTACACATAACATGAATCAAACCACTTTTATTTCAGATACATATTATCACTCAGAAGAGCCATTCTACTCATGCTCAAAAGAGGATATATTGTTACCTTCAACTACTGTCCATGACAATGGTCCTCCAAAGCTATTTAGTCCTCCATCTCAAGCATACTTTTCTACCATGTTTTTTAGACAGCCGCCACCTCCACCGCCACCACCCCCTCCGATATGATGAATTACTACTGTATTTCAATTCAGATAACACACCAATAAAAATTACTTATATTTGTTGATTAAAAATTAATGAATAGATTATTTTGTAAATCAGTTTAAATAAGACAAATTTATATATACATGTGTATAGATAGATATAAATAAATATATTTTTATTATTATTATTATTATTATTATTTAGTTATACTTAAAATTAAAAAACACCAAAATAGTGTTTTTGTGTAAATAGGTTTATTTTTCCTTCCATTGTCTTTTTGTTGAAATTGCACTGCTTTGAAATGAAGCAGTACAATTAATTACTTTTATAATAATTATTTATAATTTTATAAAAAAAATAAAATAAAAAAATTAAAAAAATCTGTTACATATTAATATTTAAATGATCAGATGCTTTACAAAATGTACTATATATATAATATATGTAATTTAATTATTAGAAAGCCTGTTTTACATTTTAATTAATATTAATTCAAATTATTAATAAGTCTATTAAGAAATTTATAATATACATTTATTTCCTTTATTATGTTTGTACATTTAGCTATTTAATGACTTAAATGTTATAAAAAAAGCAATTATAATTATGTAAAAATCAGATATTTTTAATAAAAGTATATATATATATATATATATGTATGTATGTATGTATAAGTAAAAATTATAAATATGACTATAGATAATATATATTATTATTGTAAAATAAATTGTTTAGATTGTAAAGTTTAATATTTTGTGCAAATTTTAATATTAATAAAAAGCGTATTAAAAAAATTTGAATAATACAATATAATAATGAGCCTAAAAAGTAAAATTATTGTTTCTATACTATAATACTATATAGATTCTGAAAGAAAAAAATGTACGTAATTTTCAAAATAACCTTGTTGCTGAAATTTTTCTTCTTTCACTGGACAGAATACAAATCTTGAATAATAGTTTTTAAAAAATTTTAAATCTTATCTACCTACCTATTTAAAATTTCAACAATGTTTTTGCCTAGTCTACAAGTTGATTTAACATATTGCCAAAACCCATGTAAATGTTAAAATAACTAATACATCATGGATTTTTATTTTTTAATGATTTTTTATTAACCAGGGAGGTGCTTTGGTTAAGTCTTGACCAAAGTTATTTTTGTTTTGGTTATAAAGTGATGTATTACTCAATATATTGGTAAATAACTTTTACGTTTTAGTGACAGTTACCTTCTTTGTGCAGTTTATCAGTAATCGATCATTTAATCTGAGTGGTTCATGGTTATTGTCTTATATAAATTGAAAAAGGTATATATTTTTTATGTAGTATTTATAATTTATAAGCCTATAAACATGAAATGAGACTGGAACAGCACACTAACCTAGCAGCCAACCTACTACATAATTCAGAAGAGATCAAGCGTCTGAAACGTCTATGTAAGTCATATGGACTTGGTTTATGTTCAGGTTGGACTAAAAAAAGAGCAACTTCACAGGAAGTATACCTACCTCGGATCTCCATACCTGATACCTGTGTTTAGTATATGTAACTTACTAATTAATTAATTATCAATTATTTATGAATACTAACCCTTGTGAATTATTTTGATAAAGACCTTATTACCCTTGACTCACTAAAATTAAAAAAAGTATACATGCATATTGCATACATAGATATATATATATGTACCTAATAGATCGTGTGTGCTTATTTGCATATTGCATTGAAAAATAAATAATTTTATATTTTTCACAAGTACTAAATCATTATTGTTATAATTAGTGAATTATGATGAATAAACCAACTGAAAATCACAGAAGACCGCTTAAGCAAACTGTTGATTATGTGATTTCTAAACTTCTGAAATGAATAATATTGAGGTAATAAAATAATCTGACTGAAAGTGAAGAATTGTGCAATGAAGACGATACCTAATGGTTATGAGAAGTGACTATAGAAGTGTAGAAGCACAGTTTAGATGAAGGCATAGATAAGTATATTATATTGAAGGTATAGAACTAGATTAGATAGAAGTATAAACCATGGCTAAATATCTTTATATTTTAGCCATGCTACAAACCACGGTCTTAAAAGACCTTGCCTTTAAAGACTTAAAGACCGTGCTACAAATTATAGTTGTATATTGGGCGAATGAAAAGCGGCCGCTGACATTTGCGCTCCTGGTGATCAATTTTCGTCAGATTGTTGTAAAATTGTTTTTAGTGATACCATTGATTATAATATATATATCATGAACCGGAGCACGGCCTTAGAAGATATTTTAAGACCACGGCTATAGATACTATAGTCGTGCTGTGAACCACCGGAGTATGGTCATATGAATCGGGACAAGGCATTATATCTTGACAATGTCATGAACATAAGATAATTATCTTAGTCCGTGATTATAAGTATGATTATTTTATATTACCTTGAACTCGGGTTGTTTCACTAAGCAGCAGTAGCAGACGCCAGACATATTCGCTTCCTCGTATTCACTCGTTGCTAGCCGCTAGGTATACTCGCATATACCTTCCAATACACCACTGATAATATGTAATCAATAAGTAGTAGGTAGTTTGATTTTGTTTTTACATCTAAATAAAATGTTATATAATAATATATCAAAATAAATCATTTTTAGTACCATTTAAGACAACTATTTCCACGTACTGAATTAGTTTTGATTTAAATTAGGAAAGCTTATTAAGCAGCCATGGACAATAGACGTGGGGGTTTATTGAAAAGTAGGTGAAATTTAGAAAAGTAATGATTAAAAAATATTATTTATAACTATACCTAATACTGAAAAATAGTGATGGACAATTATACGAGTTTTGTGCCGTTAACATAATCAAAGGTAAAGAAATATAGTCTGGCCCAATTTTTATAACCGTATAAAAATTCAACAATACACAAAGAATGGAAATTCCAGTACATTTTTTTTATTCGTACTAACCCGATCATTATACACATATATACTACAGAATTTACAATATAGTAGTGGTAATGGTTTGTTATGTATGACTCCTAACAAAACTGTTGAAATAAAATAAAAGAGGAAAATGAAGACAAATATTACTATCTATGTTCTGATTATTTATAACATTATACAAATTATTTTTAATTACATTTTTGAAAAACGTGATTTTACCAACAGGGCAGTTAAGTTTTTTGGTTTCTTCTCATTGAAATATGTGGTAGACAAAACGATGAACTTTAGGTAACTTTAGATTTATAAATTAATATTTTGGTTTACAAGGACCTGCGCATAAAAACTGAAAACATAAGAAAAAAAAGAACCCATTAAATAAAAACATTTATGAATAATCCGAGTATATAATATATTGAATATTATATTGTGTTATATTTAACACAATTTCGTTTAATATTATTGTTTACATATTACATAAAATGGTATAAACGAGTAAAAATAAAACTCTCGTATTGAGTTTGTATAAATTGATGTTAAACATTATTGCGAAAAGCTCAATACTTAAACAAATATGATGTTATAAAATTTAATCAAGTATATATAAATAATAAAATTGCTACAAATAGGTTAAAAAAAAAAAAATTCACATTATTTCATGTACTTTTAGTTTGATAATAAACAAACAATATAAATATTAAATAATATTTAGTTTACCGAGTTAAAAAGAAGATATTTTGATACCTTTCTCTTTCTCTCTGCAGCACAATTGTTTATTCTGTATAATCGGTAAATTTACGATTATGTACAAAAAAAAAAACGACACAATAGGTAAAGTATACTCATAATCAGTTAGTTTCACACTAAACTAAATAAATATAATATTATATAATAAAAAATATTGGAAAACTAAAAGTAATAACTAATAATAATTTGTTATGCCTAAACATTATTTACAAAGTGTTTATATCGGAAAACACTTTAGAATATATGAACAGAGAGAAGGCGCCAACAAAAAGATGGCACACAATAATGTTGACTAAAGGTTGTAATTGAATTCGTCTTTAAATTCAAGAATGTACAGAATCATTAATATGGTTGATTTCATCTTATTTTTATTGGTCTTATATGAACTGTCATAATTCCACTTATTAATACTGCCTAGTATTTTATACTTAACAAAAATTAATTTCAACAAATAATAGCAATAATTTCATTTTAAAATTGATTTGCAATAATCAGTACATAAAGTAGCCCCAGACCAAACTGGTTTATTAAATTGTATTTAAATCGGCCGGTGTTCCAACGATCTTTTAATCAGGCATAAAAATCACATTCTTCTTATATGAAAAACTAAAAATTATAATTACAAATTTAAGCCTATGATGTCCACTAAATCAACGCGATAATGATATGATTTACGGGCACTTTCAAAGTCACCAGTTTGGTTTAGGTCTAGCCTATAATATTACAATTTCATATATATATATATTCGTTTAACATTAAAAGGGGAAGACGGAAAGGTCAGCGACGTTAAAAATAATTAATAATAAGAATATTCTGATGAAAATAAAAGAAATAAAACTGCAATTGTAAAATTTCTTCTGGATGTCATGGTTGATTAAAATAATAACCACTTTGTTTTATAAGATGTATTATTCATAGTGACTCATCAATTATTTATACACAAATACACATGTATAAATAAGAATTATATTTTTGACTAGAGAAGTCATTTAGCTGCCTTTGGAATAATTTAATAAAAACATTGATGGTCGTCTTACGAGGAAGTGATAATACAATATTATGATAACGTATACTATGTTCATAGGCTCAAATAATAAAAACCGGTTTATGGATGTACTCATGCATAGAATTCGCGATGTGTAGACTTTAGGTACGGATTTGTAGCTGGCGAACGTTTTGTTTCTTCTAAGGGATATGAACCTTCGTCCTTTTTACGCATTCTGTATACAATGAACATAACAACTAGAATTGCGCACAACAGTCCAACAACAGCACCTCCGATAACAGCTGAAAAACAGAATGTATTGTTAATTAAATATAAAGGAAATTCTATGATTAAATATTTAACACACAACCATTTTGTTAATACATATTTCATTTGAAAATCTACAAGATATTTACTTTTTATTTTAGTAAATACACATGTCAACAACAACAAACAATATCAAACACAGTTTGTGTCTGGCACTTTATTATGTTATAATGTTAAAATTGTTGTTGAAATGCATATTTCCTAAAATAAAAATGAATATTTTGCACATTTGAGTTTCTCGTAAGTATTCGGTTACCTGCAAGTATGCCAGGCTGAGCGAAAAATGAAGATGTCCGCTCGGGATGGCTGTTGGAACTAATATAGACTCCATTACTACTCGAGTGGTCATCAATAGCATTAGAAGGAGGAGGTGGAAGAGTACTTGTAGATGTTGTCTGAGGTACTTCAGGTACATTAGGTGGTACCTCATTGATATCGTCAGTTTTCTGTTTAGGCTGTAATAAAAGCAAAAATGCCAACATTTAAACATTATTAATTTAGTTTTGTAAATTATATAAGCACCAATTTTTAGGACATAAAAGATATTTCCGCAGTTATTATGTAAATCTTGCGTGATAATCAATAATAATACAATATAAATAAAAATTAATTATTCTAACATTTTACAGTTATGTTCAAAATACTTTAATCATGTACAATATAATTCTATATAGGTAGGTACAAATATAAGAATTATCTGGGTTAGTTATTGCAAAAGAACAAACAAAATGGCATCAAATTATATGTTATAATTACAAACTATTAATTTACAAATATTTGGATTTAGATTTGTTTAGATTGGACAAGAACGTATTTGTTTAGCTATTCTTAAAACCACAGTGTTTGTTTCTCCAAGCACAACAAATGATTTAATTAATAATTTTTTTTTGTTTGACCATTTATAATATAGCTTACCGTATATTAGTAATGACAAAGAGGGGCAAAAAATATAAAATTATACAGTATATGCAATATAGTTCAAATTTCAAAATAGAAAGCAAAGAATTATACAGTCTGCTTTTTTTGTTAACATTGAGTTAATTTGGATTAATATCATTAGTTATTAGTAGAGCATGGATTTTTATGCAATAAAAATATGTCAAATAATATGCAGTGAAAAAGGTCAAAATATGCAAAAAATATGGAATTAAAAAAAATATATTTCAATATAAATTTTATTTTTTGCTGAAAAGTTTACTATTAATTTTTTTTTTAAAATTATTTACCTATTATTGTAATGAATAACTGACACAATAAATAGCAATCGTGAATCGAAGAAGTTCAGTTGTAAAAACGATTGAACATTTGAACTGATATTAATTTACCAATAAACAATAAAAGCAATATAATGAATTTGTGGACAAAAATAATGTTTCGTAATCGATTACCATTATCTTTAATTATTATTTATTACAAAGTGTCCAATTCAAGTACTTATATAATATTATTTTACATCTATTTTACATTCTGAATCCAGTACACAATGTAATTCTGCTTCAATATGTAGAAAATATTAAATTTTGCCATGAAATGCAAAAATATGCAGTAATCATTAAATATGCAAAGAAAAAATTTGCCATTGCTTTGAAAATACTATATAATTCGTAAAGATTATTGATAAAAATTAAAAAATATATAATTGCATACAAATCCATGCTCTAGTTATTAGCCACATGTTTTTTGTCTAGTATTCAGTGGCGTACATTCAAATTTGTTCTGGGGGTTTAAAAAATAACCAACACTAAAACCATCCCTTTAAACGGCGCATGAAGGAATTTATGAGTAGGAGCCGATAGTGCACACAATACCTGTGCACCGTTGTAGAGTGTAAAAATTAAAACATGTTATAACGCGCAACTGGCCTTATAATAATATCACAATTTTTTTTTTTGGTCCTGGGGGTTTGAACCCGAAAACCCCCCCGTATGTACGCCACTGCTAGTATTAATTTTAATCTGCTGATCTTAACATTATCCACTACTGTAAGTTATATGTATAGTATTCAAAATATTATAACCTCAGTCAAAACCTGCAGATAACGTTAACATTAGACTCTAAATATTATTTATAAAATATATACACAGTGTATATTATGATTCACGAGGGTTTAATTATTAATTCAATTTCCATGTAAAATTAATACACTCAGTTCTGTATAATATGCAAGTACATACGTGTATAAAACAGTGTATAGGAATAAAAATTGCAACATATATTTTATTTGAATACATCAGTTGACACATAATAAAACTTGCTAACATACACAATTATTGATAGGTAAAAAAAAGCAATGGAACATTTTTTTACATTAGCAATGCAAAATTAATACAAATATGCAATTCATCAAGTAAGTCTAACCTGCAATATATTGATATTTAAAGTTTCCAACAATTTCATAAAAGTAGGCATTAAACATGTGTGCTAATTAAACTTCCCGGAAACATTTATCAGCTAAAATGTTTACATATAAGACGACCAAATACTTATAATAATTCACATACAATGACGCACATTCATATAACATAATATTGGCACCCACTGTCAAGAAAAACAACTGAGTAACACATTTTTTTTTTTTAATATATATTTTATATTTTATATATATATATATATATATATATATATATATATATATATATAAAAATTAAAAATAAATTAAAAAAAAGTATTTTAATAAAATTTTAAACCTAATTTACGTTAGCTAAAATTGTATTAATTATTATATAAGTTTACTTTAATATTGACTGTACAAAATAACAGATATTTATCCAATTTTTTTTATGTGTCTATTAAATAATTTATTTCATATAAAAACACTAATATTTACACATAGAAAATTTTATCTGAAGACCATGTGTAATCAAACAATAGTATACTACTACCACAAATAAATACATTTGCGACTACACATACACGTGTGAATGTACACATAAATATAGCTTTATCTTTATGTTGCACATATCTAAAACGGATTAAGTAATAATTTTAATCGGATTTTTTTAGATTAATATTTTTATACACGTATAACAATGTTAATATTTATTATAAATAAAAGCAAGCTTTATTTTCATATTATAAATTCTTTATGAAAACTGATAATAATGGGTACTTACATAGGTTTATATCACTGATATTTGTTATAGGTAATTATTAATTATTAATTCATATGAATAAGATAAATAAAATGCAATATATATAGTATATACTGCAAGATGTTTTATATAAAATTTCAAAAACCATCGAGTGGTAAATATAAAAATCTTGTAATTTTTTTCAGCTAAATAAACAGTTCTTTCATTTTTATTTTTGAACAAAGCAAGGTTATAGGTTTTATCATACTTGTATTAAGTTACAAAAAGTTTTCAAATACTTCTTTTTTAAACTTACTATAGTTTTACTATTTAACTGTGCAGAAAGAATAGTTTAACGTTTTACAAATATGTCATCAATTACTCTTTATCAATAGTTTTGCTTTTATATATTATACACAAATACCAAGGCCTTGCCCTTATAAACAAATTATCGTCATGTGACTCCTATTAAACAATTATATCTTGTGCTTTTAGAAAACCAACTGTGTATATTTAGCACAGTTCAAGTTATACTTTGGATGTCAAAAACTGTCATCTAAATGTTCAAGTGGATTTCAGACCTTTAGAATATATCCCATTTGTTCTAGAATTATATTTTCTACGCGCGAATGAAATGGAAAATAATTAAATGAACATACCAGAATTCTAGATTCGTCATCATAATTTTCAGTCGTTGTAGTAGTAGTTGATGTAGTAGTTGTAGTAGTTGTAGTAGTTGGCACATCAACTTTTGGTTGTTTTTCTTTATCAAAGTCTTCAATGTCTTCATCATCATCATCAATGTTATCCTCATCTTCATCTTCTTCGGAATCAACTCCTGCTTTTCCTTTGTTCTTGGCACTGCCAACTTGTGCATCTTCATCGTCTGGTCCATAACCAGAACCACTAGATTCCATGTCTTCAGCTCCTGTCCCCTTAGATGTGGCACCCATACCACTACCTTCTTCACCAAGCATCATATCACCGTCGGACTCATCATCAATAAATAATTCATCCTTAGATGGATGTTTAAGTACATTTGGATTAGTCGATGAATCATTTTTACTAGATTCTGCCAACACCTAGAAAAAAGAAAATTATAAATACCAAGTTTAATTAATCTGTAGTCAAATTTGACACAAATAATAAAATTACATTTATTGATTATTTATTTTTTACTGAATACACATTTAATAACAAATAAATATTCAAAATATAAGCTACTCAACCGATTTACCTAACACTGATATTAGAATATATTGATTGACCTAAAAGAAACCTTTAAAAAAATATATATATATAGGTATAATGTATAATTTGTTTAAGAATTATAAGAGAGTAAGTAAGCTGTTAAACTGTTTGCAAGTTATATGGGTACGAAGTGTATTATGTAATTCTCAAATAATAATTTTAGTTTGATAAAACTATTTTTATGTGTATTCAATTACAGGATACAACTTTTAGACACCTTGTCGTTCATGGTTCCCAAAAATGGTATAACGACCTTAGATTTATTTTTGCGAATTTTAGTTATTTAATAAAAGAGTCAATAGACGCAAATTTGAATTTAAAATTACCACATGGCACGTCCGAACACAAACATTAAATAAACAAAAATCTAATTATTTAATTAAGTTTCAATTATTAATTATTATAATTTTTTTATACAGCTATCATTAACTAACTATGTAGTTACACATTAGTTAGGTAATTAAGACGGTTATTTTTAACAATTATTATGTAATCAGTACACCACGTACTGCGGTATTTTATTTATTATGAAAGTGTTTGGAATTTGAGATCTAATCTCTAAAACGCGATTAAAGGCCAACGATTTACTATATGTTACAACTACTACTAATAACCGTAAATAACTTAAATACAATTTACAGTTAGGTATCTAATACCTGAAATACCTAGTTTTTATTTGACGAATACACGCGTGCACACAATATATTTGTCGGTTTGTCATAAAGATATATTTTTGAATATTAATACTTAAACAAGGTGATTAATGTGCATACGGTCGATAATGTTTCGTTGTTGCTACCTATGTAATTTTACAACACTAGTAAGAATTATAAGGACATTTATAAGAGTTCTGTCAAGATTTAACAAAATGAGCAATACCAATTACTCAAGTACTTCAAATAAGCTTTTGTACAGAGTTTGACGTAAATTTTATATTTGTACAAGAAATAGTTTAAAGGCGAGAATTGTGATTCACTTTGTATGAAGTATAAATAAACCGATAAACATAGTATGATGTACAGAATGTAAACAGCTTCTGTTTTCAATAACAATAAAAAAAGACCGAATACAATAAATACTCTGCCAGAGCACTAAGTCGATATAGAATAAAGATGTTATCGAGGTGGATTTACTACAGTAGTATATTATGTGTACACACTACACGGATATTTAATACGCAATTATTATATTTTTCCTCTTGGTAATAATAGTATGACTCAAAAATTAGTATAATCTCCAAGTATCATAAAATATATACTATTTAGATAGGTTACGTACATTACTAAATTGCGGTCGCATATAAATATATATATATATATATATATATATATATATATATATATATATATGAGCAGATAACAAATATAAATTTTTCCATAAAGGTTCGAACGGTTGGGCACTGGACAGCGAAAATATTACAAGCATAGTTTATCGAACTCAATTGAAAATTATTTATTAAATAAAACGATAATTAATGGCTATTGAACAACATAACATCGAGGAGACACTTTACTACTACTATAACTTGACAAACAGTTGATCATTGACCTTTGGTAATGGAGAAATCGGAGAGAAGAAGTCATGGTATCGAGGCTGAAAAGTCGTAATCTATTAACGCAGCGGCCGACAGCTATCGCTACGGACCGTTGTACACGTGATATGTGAAAGCGGCGAAGCGGACAAGACGAATTGGTATAGGTATTCCGTAAGACAATATCGAAACACATAAAATATCGGCTATCGAGTTCCGTCTAGCGTGCGGCAATAAATTAAAACCCGTCCCGTCACAACGTATCTTGTCCACTGACGGCAGGGGTTTACAGGCAGCGAGTTCGACGAAACTATACTTACGTTGTGCACGAGAAATACGCAGACGAACGCTAAACAAACGGTTTTCGGCTCCATAACGGCGACGGTGCTCCGCAGGATAAAGACGACGATTCGGCCGTGTCCGTTACTGCGGTGCGGACGGCGGCGTATCGCGTACGCCCGTGGTGCGTTTTTACGTCCTGTTGTCGTTTCTCACTACAGGACGACGGTGAACGACGAGGCGACGGCTGCGATGACGGAACGCGTCGGTATTGTCATGGACGCGGCGACAGACGTGGTGTGTGTGTGTGTGTGTGTGGGGCCGCGCGCGGCGTTCAGGCACGCACCGTCGAGTGTTTGTATACCGCGTAGGGTGTATACCGAAAGGGACGGCGAAACGCGACACGACGACTACTGTAAACAAAGGAGAACGGACGAAATTATACGAGCGGAAAACGAAAGAAAACAAATGGGACGCATTAACACGGCGGCTGACGCGTTTCCTACGATTATTACTTATTAGTTATTACGTTTTGCCGTTGAATGGAATGTCACTCACTTAATCAATGAACGCGGAGAGGTGGGGGATATAATATGTTCCCTTTTTTTTTTTCCTCGTTCTTCTCTCTCACTCGTCCCCCTCTTACCGACAATCGTTTATAGGCATACGCCGTACACAAGGTAAGCGCGCGCACACACACACACACACACACACACAAATACACGTATGTCGTATACACAGTGGCTCCGTCTCGTTCTCTCTCGCTCTATCCGTGCGTCGTCGGTCCGTCCACACTTCTCGATACGGACACTCGGAGCAGCAGCTGCACCGGCACCACCGCCATCGGTGACGGTGTTCTAGCAGCGCACCGCACGCACTCCTCGTTACAGGCAGTTTTACGGCGACCGCGGTCGTAGTGGTTGCTAAACGGTGTGTGCGCTTTTGCAACGCTCTCCGCTTCTATCATACCGTTGCCTATATAGGCACACCCCGTTTCGTTTTTTTTTTTTTTTGAAATGGTGGGAGACAAGGCTTTCCATTGTCTGCGACCCATATGCCGTATGCATCGCCGTTGCGAACCCCTGCAGCAGGTGCTTATGCGTGTGTGTGTGTGTGTGTGTGTGTACACCGAAAAATAATAAAATTCGGTTTATATTATATAAATATAATATTTCTTTTGTATTCAATCCTGAGATTGGTTGGTAGCAACCAATATTACTTGCTTTTCTCTTTGTTTCCGAGTAAGAATTACATCCTTGGTTGCTTAATTATTTGTTGCATACACTCCATTATCGTGGTCTTCCCCTAGAATTTTTATCTTCTACGCATAAAATATACCTACTTATAATACACAGGACAGGTTTAAAAAAGCGCGTGCGAGCTGTAAACCAGCGGTCGCCAACCTTTTGGACCTGGCACGGACCACTAAATCCATAACTCTAAATTCTACGGACCATATAGGCGAACCTAGAGTTTTACGTTTGAGTGTGCCCGGCCTTTTTTGTAGTTATATTTTTATAATACAGAGGCGAGGCTATAAACAAATTCACCCGTTTTATGCGTTATTTTTAGCTCATAATTTTCTTCCATACACTAAAGTCAAAATATTTGAAGTATCCAACACTTGTTTACTAACCAATACTATATAACCTATTGTATAATATTTTTTTTTTTTTTACTTTAGGTGTGCCTTGGCACACCCGGCACACCCCGTAGATCCGCCTATGCAGTACGGACCACATATTATACTATATAGTTTTAGAGTGGGGGGAATATACAAAAAAAAAGGTCATCAACTTTCAATTAACCCACTTCTTACACTAATCTAGGAATATTTTTGTAGTATTTTTTTGTATTTTTCTAGTAGCGCCTATGACTGTTATTTTGAACCGAAAGCTTTTTTTTATAAATACATACTGTTCTACGACTGATAAGTTGTATACCAAATTAAAAAATATGGTTGATAGGTATTTTATTTCACAGGTTTTGTCTAAAATCTAAAGATAAATATTTTAAATAAATTACCTATACAATTTACGTAATTAATTAAATTATAGCATAAGTTCAAATTTGTCTGCGGCCCACCAAAACTTTTTCGCGGACCACCGCGGTTGGCGACTGCTGCTGTAAACAATGCACACGCGTGTCTCGTCATGTTTTCCATGATTTTTGTTACATATCGTTTCGTACTCTCGCCCTTTTCGCGACAATATTATCATTATTATAATGATAATATTAACTCCATTGTGTGTGTATGGGGGGAGGGGACGGTTCCATTTGACACACAACGTTTAACTTTGTCTATGATTTGACACGAAAGGTTCGTGCGGGTCGCCAGCGAGAACCGCGCGTATCCGCCCGCGTATAGGCGATTGCCGTTGCGGGTTCAAAGCGCCAGTCATTTTGCAGTTCTCGGCTAAATTATTGTCAATGCCGTCCCGTCGGAACGGTACATTGTAAATTTACCTGTCCTCCAAATTTAATCATTTTTTTAGTCATAAAAAAGTTGTGTACTTATTATAATGATTTAATTATAATACATATAAATTATTCCCCGAAACGCAACAGTTCTGAGCCTTATAAAAATAATACAGGTTTTATCCATAATTAAACAACAGTAAAACAAAAATAATAGTATCGCGAAAATATCAATTCTGATAATTAACCGCGTAGTTTTCAATGACGTGAAAAAAAAACAAATTCATATAAAGTCGTACAATAATAATAAATTATTATAATTTAAATCGTTCTTTTTTGTAAATTAATATAATACCAATAAAATAATTACACAAAGAAAAATGGCCCAAGTCGACATAAGAAGGGAGAAAAAGTACGTAAACGCGGAAAAGTTATACCTGCTATATATATACCTATATAGGTACCTATTTTGGTATATAAAGGATTTTTATATTATTTATATATTGTTAGATTGTATATTTTATAATCATTTGATTTCTGATCATGAATGTAATATACATTTCGTTGAAATTTGAAATATATTATGTAAAGTATTTTAAAATTCCGGGTACTATTATATAAGTTATTGATTTGAAATTAACTTTTAGACGAAAATTGCAGCCCTGGTCCGTCTCTTAGCTCGCCCCTGCCTAACGCCGACCCTGTTACAATTATAATATATATTTATGGCAACTGTCCGGAAAACGAATTTTCCAATATTATTTCTTTATTTTCTGTTCGTAAAAAGGCGTATGAAGATGTGGACGGTTAAAAACGATCGAGATTTGTATCTATATATATATAAAAATGGAGCCAAAAATGTATAACAATTCATCAATTGAGAACGGCTGGGCCGATTTGGCTCAAATTTTGTTTAATTGTTCGTAATTGCCAAGAGAAGGTTTTTACGAAAAAAAATTTTGGAAAAATCCTTTTTTTTAAATTTTTTTTAAAAATTTTTTTGATGATTGTTTTTTTGGCAAAACAACGTTTGCCTGGTCAGCTAGTATATTATAATAATCACTATAACGGCAATATGTATAAATAATATATTATATTATAAACACTTTGACAGATTACTATCAGTGGCGTCATTTGGTGGGGGGCAGGGTGGGCATTTGCCCCCCCCCCTTGTTAACAGTGGGCCGATATGATCTGTGCCGAGATGATGTTAAATAATAGTTATTCTAACCAAATCTGTAGCTAAAGGTTGTATATGACCAAGGCGGCGAGAAAAATAGGAAGAAACTAAACAAGATGCTCAGAACTGGTCACAAAACGTCATTTCTAACATGTTTAATGTCACGACAAGGGAAACTTCAAAACTTGAATCTCATATGGGCTATATATAGTTTTTTATGAATTATGATACGTTTAATATAGCTGACAAAGTAATGAATTTCCTCCCCCCACCCCAAATAAATAATAAAAAATATCGGGTGATTCGTGCCCATGATAACGAAAATATCAAAATTATGTAAAACAGAAATCGTATATTGAGCTAAATGTAAGTGGAAAATAGTTAAATGGGCCGGTTAAACCTTTTGCCTCCCCCTTTCGAAAACTGAAATGACGCCACTGATTACTATACCACCAATTTAACGTGCACACGACGACGATTATAGTATTGGGTAAAAATTCGAATCAACCGCGTTTTCTTCGTTTACGGACGTAGATTTTTACCTTCGAAATCCTATACTTACACTCGTACAGTTATACCTTATATGTCCTTACCCATATATATACGCGTCCTGTACCTATACACATTGCAAAATCTCACGTTCGTTTAAACGCCGTACTTAATCAACTGTAATTCCTTTGGGTACCCGCAAGACGTGCCTAGCACAATAAGTATATTGGATATCGTCGGTAACGAAACCGCAGACTTCTGAAATCGAGACTTCTATAGGCTCTATTTTCTCCTCTCCTACAGGCTACAGGCGTCACCTTAACTTTCGGTCGTGTTAAACTATTGCGGATGACTCGCACTCTTCCGCTTTACAGTACTATATACAACGTCATACATTTGACTATTTGACAAATCTAATCATCGCTTTCATACAAATTTATGGTGTTTTCTATGATACAACTTTTAAATTACAACGCCATAAATTATATAATTGACATATTGTGCGAGTAATATTTCTCGGCTATAACATATAGGCATTAAGACAACTAGGTACGTAATCATTTAATAAACACATTTTTGTTAAAAATAATATTTTTTGCAAGTTTTATTGGCGTACAAGAAGAACTACGGGAAACACTCGAGATTTTCGGAATAGGTACCAGAAAAAAATAATTAGTTTATCGAAAGTGTGCAGATGGCGTGTAAGGTTCGGACATCAGGAGATTCGGGTGAATCTTTGAAAGTAATATTAGGAATCAGGATTGAGACAGGAAGATATACTATCACCTGGCTCATTCGATTCAGTATTGGAACAAGTTGTAAGAAATTCGGGCGAAACGAGAACAGTGTAACTCTAACAAGAACTCATTATTGGCATTCGCAGATGATATTGTGGTTTATGGAGATCGTAAGTAAAGTGTCATAGAAACTACGAAGTACGAACAAACTATAATGATCAATGATCATTGCTGATCTGATAGTCAACAAAGAAAAAACAGAATACTTGAACATCTCCAAAGACAACTTCAACATGGCAATATAAAAATTGGACAATATATTTTCAATAAGGTTGATAGTTTAAAGTTCTTTGGGGCGTTAACAGATGGAAAAAAATGATGCAAAAAATAAAATAAAGATTTAACAGTGCTAATCGGACATACTATTCAGTATTCACAGATGTGAGGAATGGTCGACAACGAAGGGAGATGGACAAAAAACTTACTACCTATCTTTGAAAAAGTCATTAAGAAAAATATATGGTCCATATATGTGACTTTTCATCGATAGAAATTATTGTATTGACCACATATGTATAAGACTTGCGGTTAGTGGTCGATGGGGTTTTTTTTTTGTGGAGGGGCTTTAATGTTTTAAAAATATATTTAATATTGCAGGAGAGCGTGCAAAATTTATTCTACTATCCTAGTATTCCTTTTCCAGTTTTCTGTCCAGTAACTGGATCATTGAAAAATAAAAATGTAGAAGTATTCTACTGATAAACAATTTATACACAGCCATAATAAAGGTTTCCCTTTAATTAAATAATAAATACAATTAACAGTGGTTAACACAACTTTTAAATTTTCATATTTCACGTTTCATTATTTTATTGTTTAGTAAAAGTTATTATTTAATGCTTCATTCTATTTTCCAGGAAACAATATCCAATATGTGTTGTCATCATTTTTTTTTTATTAGAAAATAATAACACTACGATAGGAAAATTAATTCTTTACTATACTCTGTTCAAAATAAGAGCGGTATTTGGCGGCAATGAGTTTTCGTCTGTTCTGTTCAGGCGTTTCCCCTTTCTAATCATAAAAGTTGTGGCGCTCGGTACCGAAAGTAGATCGACGCCACGCCCATGCGCAGAAGTCAGCTGCCGACTACCGCTCTTATTTTCAACAGAGCATAGATAGGTATTATTAGTATCCTATGGTATTATGTTATCCAATTATTTAGCATATTATAGATATTTGTAATATCGTGTTATTAAAAGTATATTAAATTAAATATTATAAGTATATTAAAAAAAAAAAAAAAAAAATAGCGTGGCTTATACCATAAACATATAATATGTCTATCGCTTATACACTATAAATTTTATAAAATACCTATCAAAAGATAATTCTTCTATAGCAAAATATAAAATATAAATAAGACACACAAACCAACACGAATAATTTATTTAAAAACAATTAAATTTATTACTATTGAACCTTAATATTACAAAGTGATAACACAGTTTTACGGAGAAAAATACAAATATCAAATAAATATAAAAACAAAAAAACCCCTTACATTTTATAAAATCTAAAACAAAACCTAACTTGATGATACAATGATTTGTAATAAAACTAAACTAATTGTTTACATTTTTGTAATAATTTATTTCCACGCTTGTTTCAATGCTTTTTGTGAGGCAAGGTTTTTTGTTACATAAGCGCTTACTAAAAGAACAGTAGTAACAATAATTATGACCAAATAATCAAAATCCTCTTTCAGTACATCAAACGTCTTGGAAGGTGCAACTCTTGTATAAAAGAGATCTAAAAACACATTAAAAAAATACTTATATAAATTTGAAAAAAACAAATCTGAGAGTAATGCAATTACCTAATCCATAAACAAAAACTAAGCATGTAGATTCAAGACTACTTGGTGTAGTGTATATTCCATCAACCCGCATAAGGCTTTTGTTGTAATTGATCATAGATTCAGACAGCATCGGAAGTTCGGGAATATATGGTATTGCCCCTTCTTCTTTAGGTTCACCTAATGGTCTCCGAGGATCCAAAAATGCCCACGGTACTTCTAACAAGTGACCAGTTGTAGTAGCCACTAAAAAAAAAAAAATAATAATAATAAATGTACATATATGCATAGATAATGAATTTAAAAAAAACCTTACTTAATATGTGTTTACTAGTAATTCCCTTCTCAGTAATGGTTGGCTTCATGGCTTGTAAAAATCCAGGAAGTATATAAGTCTGTTTTTCGACTATTGGAGGAATTAGGCTACCTCCAACTGAAGAAAATTCTAAAAATAAATATGCAATATTATTAGGCTATATATTTCAAATATACAGGTGTAGGACTAGTAGTTATGTAATTAGTTCATTACAATTTTTAAATCATTTTAATACCTGTAGAGTTGGAAAGTTGATTACCATCATACAGCTCATATGATGCTATTTCAGTCCGTCTAGTTTTGTCATTGTAATAAGAACATAATAACCAATTTTCAGAATGAACTAAATGTATTGGATGAGAAGCTCGTTTATGGACTACAGAGTAAATAATTATACCACTAACTGTATCTAATAAATGTAATGTCAGGACACCTTAAAACGATAAAAACAACCAAATTAGAAAAAAAATTAATTTTTATAAATAGAACATACTTTTATGTGTTGTATCTGGTGCTAATGTTAAAATGGCCACCATGTTTGGATTAATATACTTATATAAAACACTTCTGTCACTCAATACTCTCCCCTGAGAATGTACATGTTCCATTGCATCTCGTGAACCAATTGCTATAACTTGAGTAGGTTTGTTAAATTGTGTTCTCCAAACTTCTTTAGCAGAAAATTTCTAAAAATGTATTTATATAAATAAGTTAATTCTAATTTTAGGTAAAATATGTCTAACCATTCCTGAAATTGGTACATCGACAGCGAATCCTTGGAACAAGCCATTTGTAGGATTAGCAATAAATATATAAACTGGAGGAGGTTTTGAGGACAATGGTATATTGGCAGGATAAAGATGAGGAGTATTTGTACTATCAAACAAAATTAAACTACGGATAGATTCAATATTTAAAACTGGAAGTGGAACAGCTTGTACAACTCTATATGGAAGTTGTTTAACACCATCTGGAATAAAAAAATTATTTTTAAATATTATAATGTTGATATAAGTAACATTAAATTTACATACTTTTCGATTCACCATTAATTGGATTGAATGTAAACAGAACTGTATTTTCTGAATCCTAATATAATGACAAAATTATTTTATGAATAATAAAAGTATATATATATATATATAAAAGTATTTACTTCATTTTTTAATAACAATGTGCATAGTGGTGAATATGATAAATGTTTGGAATTTCTTTGTAAATGCATAGAAACTGATGGTAATTCATTAACTTTGTTTTTATAAAATGTTCCAACTCCACATAAGAGAACAGACCATACAATTTCACCACTCAAATTATCAATGCCAAATATCTAATACATTAGGAAGTATAATATTTACTTATTAATTATTAGTGATTATAAAATATAATTAGTGAATTTGGTAGATTCCTTTCTTGACAATTACCTTTCCTGCACTAGTAACAGCTACAATAATTTTATGTAGACCAAACTGATCACGAACTAAATTGCTTTTGTTTCCAGCTGTTTCAGATGGAGATTCAATAAAGCCAAGAACAGTTGCAAATAAAAAGCGTAATTGTTGTAATTGACTAAATAGACGATGAACAAACATACTGAAAGGGCCCGCTATATATAATAAGAAATAAAAAAATGTTTGTTACCAAAAGATAATAATATTATTTAACTAGCGAAAAAACTAAAAACTACAACGATCACTAATTAAAACAATTAAACAAAACAAATATATTTATAAAACAAAATTTCAAACTTTGCGAACACTACGAGTACAAATAAACCTTTACATTCACACTCATCATCACTCACTTGATACACTGTGATCCAAAAATGCTTGAGCACAAACATATTTGTAAATATGTTTAAACATAACTTATTTATTAGATTTCATTATAACATCGTTTTATTTATAGACAAGTAGAAAATACTTACATTCTTTGTTTCCAAATTCTTTTTCAATAGCTGCTTCAATATCAGAAACTGGTAAATCAACTAATTCTACATTTATAATGTTTGTTAAAGATTCTTCTCTGTGCCATTTCATCGAACCTATATTATGGACAAATTGTATAGGTAATAAAATCAGTAATTACTCTCTGAATTCTAGCTTTATATATTATACTATATAGATTTATCCATTATAAATTATACCTGGTATTTTAAGAAGCATCAATGATTGATCTAATGTTGTGACTAGAGCAACACAGTTGACAGTATTAGCATTGCTACGTCCACAAAATGCAGACGATATACTGGGACTAGAAATTTTTAAAGAACTCTTAGTTTCTTTTGATGACAAACTTTCAATAATAGTAGAATCCTCTAATATTGATCCTTCAGTTATGATGGTATCCTACACATATAATTAATAATAATAAGTATATTGACTGATTACATAGTAGAAGTTAAATCAACAATTTCAACTGAATTTATAAGATATAAATAACTTTTAATTTATTTTGTAAATAATATGCAAATAATATACACACACTGAAAACAAATTTGTTATACTTTGTGTATTTTAAAATATTTTATTTTTAAACATAATTAATTTTGGATTTTTAAAAAATAATGTTATTTTAAACTAGAAAAATACAACATGCGATGTACACTTAGAAAACTAATATACTTTGTTTGGAATTTTAAAACATTATAACTATTACCCGCTAGATGAATATTATATATTTTTAGTTGGTATATATTATAGTCTTTAATACAACTTTAATATATAAAGCTGTTATTAATTGTAGAGTACATACTTGTGTAGGTGATATGACTTGTAATAAAATATGCCTGTCAGCCATATATGTATATATAAATAATGATGCTCTTGTTGTTAAAGATCGTGTGTAGGACTGGTTATCTTTAATGTAAACTAGTTTTTCTACATTGTTTTTTATAATGATAAACGCAGGTATTGGGCTTCCAGGGACAGCATTGATTTGATCTCCATTAATATCAACACTTAAAATATCTTTATTGGTTTTTGTTAAAGATGCAATATTTAATTTTCCTGTGTCACTAATACAAGCTAAGCTTCCAGATGATAATGCACAACTAAAAACATAAAAAAACATAGTCAATAATACAGAAAATTCAAATATATTAATATATAATTATTATATGTTAGTACCGATTAGAACCAGTAAACCAATGTGCTGGAAAAGTATAGGTAGCTTTTCCTTTGAGACCAGTTTCTAAATAGTATGTGTCGACAGCAATTACATCTTTTGAAGAATACACATTATGAAGGAGTCCGTTGAATACGAACCAATACAAGACATTATTAGTCTCCATACTCCATTCAAAATGTAAATATCCATCTTTAACATCCCACCCGCGTACTTTTACAACACCAATTCCGTTAACTGTAATGATTTTAGATTTGGTCGGATGTATTAGCTCAATACTACCATCAGGTTCTTTTTCCAAAATCTGACGCCAAATAATATCACCTAATTGTGCAATCAATCACGATTGTTAGAAAAATGTTAATAGTAATTTATGTAGCCTCTTACCGGTATCTATGGCTAATGAAGCCACAACGTTTTTCTTAGTTGCTACATATAATCGTTTTGTCGTCATATCAACATCGATTGATGAAAATTTGACTTCACCAACATAATTTTGTTTCCTGTGGATAACATTATTAATGATGTTTATAAATACATAGCAAGTTGTATTAGCGTGATAAAAAATACATATAACTGGATGTTTGATGACAAATCAGTTTTATAAATGAAAATAACGGAAAGCGACACAATTTTAGTTGTTGTATTTATGTGAACAAAATGTTGATAGTTTACTTACCAGTCAAATTTTCCAACTTGGTCTTCGTATAACCCGCTGACTACAAATAAAAATGAAGATAGTACGATAATAAATACATGTTTAGAAACCATGTTTGTTAATACATATATAGGTATATGTTTATAAGAGATATTAGTATATGCATGTATAATGCATAAATTTATAATAAGATCACGAAATTATTAGAAAATTCATTTCATTTTAATATCAATTAATCAATAAAATATAAATTATAAACATTAAAGACTACCACAGAATAGATTAAATAGAACTATATATAGGTACAAGAATACAAGGACGAAAGACGACACTCGACGTTGACATGTATTTTGATTATAGCATGGATTAAATATAAATATATATCTACAATAATATATTAAAATTAATATATAAAATAATATGTAATCTATAATAAATTATAGTAAAAACCGGAAAACCAACGAAGAGATGTAGATAATTAAAAAGTATCTTATCTGTTAAAAGGTTGGTTCGGGAAATTTCTCTCGGATTTTGATAAGAGAAGTAACCTCAAATTATTATCATAGACAAAGACTGAAGATAAAGATCTTTATTTTCCATGGTATCTATAGCGCCCACCGCCCACGTCTCAGTCGGGTCGGGGGCAGTTGTCCGAAAATGATAACAGATATGAGATCGAAAATGGCGGCGTCGAATTCGTACCAACATAACATTTTCGAAAATTTAAAGACCAAATGTTTTTTTTTCCTTTTGTACTCGTA
This sequence comes from Slavum lentiscoides, assembly GCA_032441835.1. Lineage (NCBI taxonomy): Eukaryota > Metazoa > Arthropoda > Insecta > Hemiptera > Aphididae > Slavum > Slavum lentiscoides. Next base: position 30,793,798 of record CM063708.1, read on the forward strand.
TGTGTACTGTTTTGCTATATGATAAAAGTTATATTAACAGAGGATAATAATTATATTTGTTTATGTTATAGTCTATAGAGTATTTGGTATTTTGTAGTGCGTTGTGAAACGTAAATATAATTTTGTTAGCAATGGTTGGCAGTACTTTGTCGCGTTCAAACCTTTATCAATCTCAAATCTGTTATCATTTTCGGACAACTGCCATTGACCGGTCTCAGTCATATAGGACGTATTAAATTTATATAAATCTCAATTTTTAAGTTTTTTGAGATAGTTCTGAATGTTAAAAGTGTTCTAGCTTCAAAATAGCATTCATTAGTTATTTGCAATCGTCTTGATATCTCCACTTTTAAGACTAATGTGGGCTAGACCATGGCCAAATAATAAAGATATTTAGCCATGGGCTGGACATGTCTGGCTTAAAAATGGTACGATGATAAAAACAGCAATCAAAGAATACCCAACAGGAAAAGACCGTTAGGTAGACCTCGCCTAGATGGGAGGACTGTGTAAAGAGAGATGTAAGAACAGTAGACCCAAGAACCAGTTGGAGGAAAATAACAGATAGGGAAAAATAAACATGAATGTCATGAGCTATATATAATTTCTTCATCTTGTCCTCATCAAATAGAAGGAACACAAAACTGTAAAATAAAAGGTTATATAAAAATTGGGGGTTTTACAGTCATTTACCAGTGTCCATTACAATTTTGCTTTTTTGTGTCATAGAGTTATAGTTGAATGAAAATAGCGCCTTGTATATATATTCTATATATCTATATTGTGCATCCACTGCATAGATCTTAAAAGATTTATGATTAATGTTTTCTGTACAGTAGATTCTGACTAATCCAGTAACCCATTAATGCAACTCTATTAAATTGTTCAAGTTGTTCTCGAGTTATAAGTGCCCAAATGGACAGAGAGAAACATTGCATAATTGCATTTCTAATAAATTGAGCTATATTAAAATAACTAATACATATAATTTATAATAATTTATTTTGGTAATACAAATTTATATAATAATTTATTAGTCATTTATAACACTAGTGATATATATTGACAGGGTATAAAATTATATAAATAAGTTTCTTTATTAACAAAATAATTATTTTATATTTTCATATTTTATATTTCCAGAAAAGACAATAATACTATTTTAATTCATGAATGCTTTAAACAATTCATAAAATAATTATTTATTATCTTAATGAATTAAAATATTAAAATGTATTTTTTATATATCAGTTGGTATTATTATTAACATCATCTTGTTGAACAATTTTTTGAATTGCTGTTATTATTAATTTAACAGTATAGAATCTACTCTTATTTAAATTCAATAAGCAATCATTCACTAGAAATTTAATTTCTTCTGTTTGTGACATCCCATGTAACAATTCACCTTCATCGCTTAAGAATTCCTAAATATACAAAAAAAAGTGTTTCTATAATGTAGTGTTCAAAAACCTTGAAATCTAAAAGATATTAATATAACATCAATAAGAATATTTTTCTACTACATACTTATGGCATTCAATTTTTAACTTACTTTGCAAATAGCATATATATTGTGATCACTTATATCTGACAGACAAATATCATCTTTTGAATATGCCAAACAACCCACTCCACAATCTATGTGTTCACTAATATGTATTGCACCTGATAAAAAAATATATTACAAATTTACATAATTTTAAATATGTTTTCATGAAAGATTAATTTATTTTGTTTATGTAGAACATAGGTACTTGCGGTTATAGTTTTTTGTTATACTATGGTTATTAGCTACTATAATAACATCACTCCAATCAATGACTTTTAATGACAGAAATAGTCCAGAAGTTTTATCAAGTTTTATTGCTATATTATCAGTTGTTAAATCAGTAATGTAAAATGAATAATTTGAATGAGCTGTCCCGTCTGTCAATTCCAATGCCAACGTTAGTAACTCTTTGGCTACTAATAGCCTATTATTTAAATTCATCTTATTTAAATGATACTGTAAGGAATGTCCACAATCTTCAACAAAATAAACTTTTCCACAAGTCCCATATATGTCTGGTACATAACGATATCCATTCAATAACTATATATACACTATTATATATTCATAGTAAACACACATTATTAATAAAAATTAATTTGACACTTACTTGAAGAACTAACAGTTCTACATTCAGATGTTTAGCAATCAAAGATTCGAACCACAGCCGGGAAATATTATTTTTCTTGAGGTTTACAGACTTAAAGAAATTGTTTAGTAATAAGTATGGATTTGTATTATCTTTTGAACAAACAGCTAAATTACAATTATTCAAATTTAATTTCAATGAGGTCCAACTATTACTGGTAATTAACATATCTATTTCAGAAGAATTTTTCAGCATTTGCTCAAACATTTCAGGACAATTATCTCTTGGAATTTTCACTACAACACGTCTTACAATGTCATCAAGTTTAATAGAGCCAAAGAATATTTTGACTTTTTTTTGACTTGTCCAATGATCGAACAAACGCATCATTACTAAGATTATCATGGGTATGTAATTGGAATTTTGATGCCGTTTATAATCCAATTGGAAATCAAGTGTATTACAAGTAGAATTCTCTAAATATAATATACACAATGACCGGTTCACATTATACTCAAATAATTGAAGTAACTTTTGTTCTGTAAATCTTTGATAGGATACAATAAGTATTGCAGGGACCAATATTACAACAGAGCTCGCGATAAGTAAAGCCTTTAATGTCATAATTATCATTACTCCACTTCATCAAAAGTAATTAAGAATTTAAAAAAAACACAATTTCAAAAATACGATTCGAAAACCAAATAGTTCGACAAATACTATAAATAGTAAATACCATTTGTATTTTATTATCACAAATTCTTAAATTATCAGAATATGTTAAATGATAATATTACACAGATAATGTGTTGAAAACATCGTGTGGTAAAACTCGTTAAATATATAGCAAGAGGCACTGCTCGCCGTGTCGTGGCGGCCGAGCGCAGCCGGCGCGACAGATTTTACCACTTGCTGGCATGTTCCGGACGGTGTGCCACCATATAATATATATATTCAGAAAGCTTAGAAAATTTCCTATTAGAATCGGCCGTAGGAAACGTTACTCACGCTGGTTTTTTTGATTTTGGACACGCTGAACCGAACGTAGCCCGCTCGCCGTGTCGTGGCGGCCGAGCGCAGCCGGCGCGACAGATTTTACCACTTGCTGGCATGTTCCGGACGGTGTGCCACCATATAATATATATATTCAGAAAGCTTAGAAAATTTCCTATTAGAATCGGCCGTAGGAAACGTTACTCACGCTGGTTTTTTTGATTTTGGACACGCTGAACCGAACGTAGCCCGCTCGCCGTGTCGTGGCGGCCGAGCGCAGCCGGCGCGACAGATTTTACCACTTGCTGGCATGTTCCGGACGGTGTGCCACCATATAATATATATATTCAGAAAGCTTAGAAAATTTCCTATTAGAATCGGCCGTAGGAAACGTTACTCACGCTGGTTTTTTTGATTTTGGACACGCTGAACCGAACGTAGCCCGCTCGCCGTGTCGTGGCGGCCGAGCGCAGCCGGCGCGACAGATTTTACCACTTGCTGGCATGTTCCGGACGGTGTGCCACCATATAATATATATATTCAGAAAGCTTAGAAAATTTCCTATTAGAATCGGCCGTAGGAAACGTTACTCACGCTGGTTTTTTTGATTTTGGACACGCTGAACCGAACGTAGCCCGCTCGCCGTGTCGTGGCGGCCGAGCGCAGCCGGCGCGACAGATTTTACCACTTGCTGGCATGTTCCGGACGGTGTGCCACCATATAATATATATATTCAGAAAGCTTAGAAAATTTCCTATTAGAATCGGCCGTAGGAAACGTTACTCACGCTGGTTTTTTTGATTTTGGACACGCTGAACCGAACGTAGCCCGCTCGCCGTGTCGTGGCGGCCGAGCGCAGCCGGCGCGACAGATTTTACCACTTGCTGGCATGTTCCGGACGGTGTGCCACCATATAATATATATATTCAGAAAGCTTAGAAAATTTCCTATTAGAATCGGCCGTAGGAAACGTTACTCACGCTGGTTTTTTTGATTTTGGACACGCTGAACCGAACGTAGCCCGCTCGCCGTGTCGTGTAATATATTTAATATTTATACGTATATATTTTTTTACTATTACAGTTTTTGTGATTTTTTTCTTTGGCGCCAGGTAAGTATTTCAATAGTTTAATTTAAATTTTTTAGTTCAATAATTTAATAAAGTTCAATTTTTTTAGTTTTTATTTCAATTAATTTTCTTTTTTTTTCAAAATTTCAATTATAAATTAATAAAGTTAAGTTTTAAAATTTTTTTTCACTTTTTAAATTTGTTTTTTTTAGTTTCATTTTTTTAGTTTTTTTTTTTTTTTTTTTTTATATATATATATATAACTGAATAGCTAAGATTTACGTTCTAAATACAGCTGAGATTTACGTTCTAAGCTAATATAATAGTCTAGATTTACGTTCTAAATACAGCTGAGATTTACGTTCTAAGCTAATATAATAGTCTAGATTTACGTTCTAAATACAGCTGAGATTTACGTTCTAAGCTAATATAAGAAAATTCAGATTTACGTTCTAAACTAACTAGTTGAAATAAAATGAGTTTTAACAGAATGAGTTTAAGCAAAAAATTAAATGAGGTTGCTGAATTCATTTATCTTGAGTATCCAGAATTGAAATTTAATGAAGTTACCTCGGCACACGAATGTGTGCATAGTATATGTACATTTGTCTTCAATAAAATTGATAAAAATCTAAGGAAAAATCTTGTGATTGCTCTTAACCGAGAAAATTCGGAACTTCGAAAACTTATTCGGATATTGGAAGAAAAAAATGAAACCATCGTTTCATTGAATAATAGTAAAACAATAATGGGAATAGCGAAAATAATTCATAAAAATAATTACACTAGAACTGATTTTGAAAAATACAATTCAAACATCATTGATGATATTTGTAGACAATTAAAATTTGCCATTAATAGTAATAATAGAATTTTAATTTATAGACAGTGTAATAAAGTATTTAACGAAATTTTCTCATATACAGTTGTTAAGGATAGTACTGTAAATGTTATAAAGAGTGATCTCTTGGAAGTAGAGACAAATCCAAGTACTAGTATAGAGAGTGTACATCTATCTGAATTGGAAAGTAGTGATGTTATAAAAGACCAACAGGTTTCATTAAATAATGATGTACATAATGCTTGGAATGAAAATGATGTATTTAATACTCCAGTGAAAAGGTCAAATGTGAAATATGAAAATGTGACGAATCTGTTTATGGATAATTTACTAAAGAGAACACCGTCTAAAATTGCTAACAGTACTGAACTAGTGTGTGACACAATTCCAATGAACTCTGGAAATTTATGGATTGAGAAATTAGATATGAGTAAGCTGGAATCTGTGGATTTTGACATTGCTGTTAACAGTACACCGATAATGAATAAAGACATTTTTACACCAGTAAAGAGTTCGAATGAAAAATACAAATCGGTAGAGAGTCCACTGAGGAACGCTTTAATGAAGAGAACACCAGTTAAGTCTGGTGTTGTATTACCACCTGGGGCAGAAAACAAATTCCCAGACAGTACATATCACAGGGTTAACAACGAAAAAAGATATAGTGGTTGCACGTATCGAGAAGGTGAATTCTTGATTACAAAGGAAGAATGGTCTCTTATTGAGTATGTGAATGACAAAGGTAATATACGTTTTGAAACATCAAAGTACCCAATACTATTTAGGAAACGTATACGAACAGTAAACAACACGTGTGTTGTTAATGTAAAATCAACAAACTATTCTAAGCAATTGAATGATTATGTTTATATGTATTGCAGTCACCCGGGTTGCAAGAGTTTTAAACTCGTGATTGAACCACAAACGAATAATGAAACTATTTTAGTCGTTGTATGGAGTTCTAGTGTACATTACTACCATGATCCAGATTATGCCCTGACAAACCACGTTAAGGGTATAGAAAGGGACGTGGTTAGAGAAGTGTTGAAAAACACGAAAGTATTTACGTACGAAGAAGAAACCATAAAATCTCTTTCATCGAGTAAGTATGCCAGGGGCAATAATCAAAATGTGAAGTCGGGTGATACTTTGAGAAAAATTCGATCGGAGGGATTAAGTGCTGATGATAACGACGGTGACGATATGTTAGATTTGTTAAAAATGTATTCTGAAAATACTGATTATGTGAGACATGTTGGTTTACCTACGTATGTACATATTTACAGTGATGTACAGTTGGATCTAGTGACAAAATTGAAATTAAATTCCAGAGGAACGATAACTGGTTATTTGGATGCTACGGGTACGGTAGTTAGAAAAGTAAATAATAGCAAGCGAGTTCTTTACTATGGTATGGTTGTACAAGCACCTTTACCAGAAAATTCTAATATTACATGTCCAATTTTAGAAATGATCAGTTCATCGCATGATATTGTTGCAATTTCCACGTGGCTTATGGCATTCAAAGCATTCGTTATAAAAAGCAAACAGAGTTGGCCTCTGTTCACCAATGTAGTGACTGATTTTAGTTATGCACAAATGCATTCGTTGAGTTTAGGATGGAACGGATTTGAATCTGTTTTTGATTACCTAAATTGGTGTCATGATGTTTTGTATGAGAATAAAGATGGATCAAATATGACTGTTATAAATGTTTGTGTAAATCATTATACTAAGATAATAGTAAATCATGTGTACACATACTTTAAGCCTTGTAGTGAAACTGTTAAAAGTGTACAAAAGAAATTAATGAATAACTCTGTAATCGATTGGATTTGCTTATTGTTTAACATGGAGAGCATAGAAGACATTATACAATGGTTTAACTTGTTTGCAGTTGTATTGTTGACTAAAAGCAAAACTAAGGAGATGAGATGTGCATTTGATAATTTAAAGAACAAGTGTAAAGATAATTGTCGACCACTGAGCTGTGAAAGTGTGGAGGACTGTAGTTTTAATGATATTGATAAAGATTTATGTGAAACACCAACGGGAAAATCTTTGTTGTATTACAAATTTATGAACATAAAAGATAAAATTAAATCTAACTTGATGATTTGTATGGCAATAAATGAGGCTGAAATAAATGAATATTTTAGTGAAGAATATTTAAATAGTTTCATTCTCAAGTGTGTGCCATTCTTACCGCTCTGGACGCCTATAATGAACGTAAAAATAAAAAATGGTGTTTCATTACGACAAAGTAACGCTATTGTAGAGTCTTGGTTTAAAACTGTCAAGATAGACATGTTGGGAAGTGATCGCAGACTGAAATGCGGACGATTTGTTAGAATGACGCGTAATCGTGTGCTTAATGTATGCAAACAAGTACAGTTCAATATTAGAAAAAGAAGATGTACACGGATACTTCAGTTTGATCAACAGAAAAAAGTTAAAAAAGAAAAAACAGTTAAAACAATCGCTGTGGACTGTGAGCAGGGTATTGATGAAAAAAATGGAACTGTTGACGAAACGTTTTTAGATTCGGTAGAAGAATGGGGAAAGAAAGAAAAAAAACACAGACATTTGCAACCAAAGAATTACCGTCCTTTTGTAGAATCAAAGGGCGTTAAAATGACGAAAAACGTTACGAACATGATTGAAAATGTATTAACAATAGATGAACAGTGTGTGACTGAGCACAATGACACGAGAAAGACATATTTCTCTACTCCTGGTAGCTATAGGTCTCTTTTGAATATGGAACCTTCTTGTGAAATGGAGCTTTATGAAAATAGATTACCCAAAGACTTGACTTACTATAGAAATGTGAAGATGCCGAAGACCGATAACTATGTTGTTGGGTCTTATGGATATTTGAGTGAAGATTTAATTTTCAAAGAAGTGGTATTTAGAGATTTTGACTCGTTGTCTGGGCACAATTGGTTGAATAATTTTGTTATAGATATATGCTTGGCCTTAAAGGTGTATGATTTAAGACTAAACAATGTAAAAGTTTTACCTTGCGAGACTGTTTATAGGTTAATGGAGAAAACGGATATCGGAGAAAGTGAACGGAAAAAGATAGTCTTTAAAGACAATAGTACAGTGATCTTGCCATGGAATATAAGTAGTTCTCATTGGATTATTGCATTTGTTGATTTTAATAAAAAAGAATGCATGATTATGGATCCTATGAGACCAAAGGACATAAATAGTAGATTGTGTGAAAAGCGTTTTAAGGAATTAATTACAAGAATGAAAGAAAATTGTGTCTATAGTGACAAGAATGAGTTTCCATCGTTAAATTTTATTTCATGTCCCATGCAAAATATTCCAGTGCAAAACGATGGATATAATTGTGGAGTTTTTATAATACATTACATGTTCACCATCATAAGTGAATCACATTTTGATCCAGAGTTTGATGCTAATGAATACAGGTGTTACTTAAAAAATTATCTATTGGAAAAGTCTGAGAACATGATCGATGTGTGTTTATACTGCAATAGATTATCGAACAAACACCGTTGTGACGAAGACCAAAATAATGTAGATTGGGTATCATGTACACGGTGTGGACGATGGGTTGCTTTAAATTGTATTCCTAAAGAACACAGAGTTGAAAACTATGAGAAAATTGTTTTTCTGTGTTTGTTATGTCAGTAGAAGTATAAAGTGATAATTCCAAATATTTTACTTAGTAAAAAGCTTTTACATTTTAATTTTTATAATTTAATACATATTTTTTATTCACAGCCACATAAAAATATAACCACACCAATTACACATTTCTAAAGAGTTAATATAAATATCCTATGTAGCTTTAATAGATGTGTGTAATTGACAGTCCGAAGTCTGTTAATCAATATTATTCAAGGATATTCATGTAATAATGGATTCGTCCAATGTTATAATGTTCTTGAATAATGTTGACTTGAAGTGGGACGGTATTTTGTTGTACATTTGATTTATATAAAATAAAATTGTAATTTACTTATTTTTCCATGTTCGTTTTAGGAATACAGTATCAATGAAAATTGGCATTTGATCTAAAGACGGAGAAAACAATTTGAATAATTTTTTTTATTGTAAGTATTAAGCATATATATATATATATATATATATATATATATATATATATATTATAATATAATTATTAAGTATTACAAGAAAAATAAATACTATATACAAATACCACAATGAAAGATATTATGTTTTGTTAATTTTTCTCATTATATATTTCGTTTCAGGAGTAAATGGTATGAATAGTGCGATATCGTTGTACAGTGCACAGATTGCCCTGTGGTTTCAAATTCGTTTCATTCATTTTATATTCTTATTGTTGTATCAAAGAACAAGACTGTTCGGGTAAGATATATTGTTAAAATTTACTTTGTTTCGTTATTGTTTTTTCCCTTTTTACAGTCGCCAAATATCATTATGCTGTTCTCTCGGATCGCATACATGGACTGTTCGCCCCCACCGAACAAGGCAATCCTCTGCGGATTGATTACTATTCTGATACACGTTTAGTCGCTGGGGCCAATGGCTTTTGGAGACACTGTCGTTGAACGATAAACCGTCATGTGACATTGCTATAGTATTAAGTTTTAGTTTTAAGTTTGCCATTGGCTCACGCTGTCTGCTCTTGGCAAATTTTTTTTGAATACGGCTGCCTTTTAAAGGCAGCCAATACCTAAACATTAAAAAAGTAATGAAGACCATGTTCATATTTCATTTTGATTCTGAAAAAGTAGGCATGTAATTAAATTTAAAATTCATATAATAAATGTTTGCTATTATGGATTTATTAATTGACCAATATAAAACGTACGTTTTTCTTCTGGTTTCTAGGTATAATTGCAGTTGCATTATTAATTTGTTTTAAATAAATTGTAGTAGGGTCTGATTTTAAAATGTTGATATTATTGTTCTCTATAAAAATTGAAAAAAATATACTAAAATACTAAATATAAATATTGAGCTTTATATAGGTATAGGCGTAGTGAGGTGGGGCTAAGGCTTTAGCCCCTTAGAAATTCTACAAGTCCCCGATTCAAAATCACAATACCTTTTAACTTTTCTAAGTTTATTATTCTTGGTTGAAGCTTAAATAATATTATTATATAATATAATACACCTAAGTAACAACTAATCAGATTTTTCTTTGGTGATAAATTAAATTGCATGGTTTTATTTTAAATAAATGCAAAGAATTACATACATCGTTACAGTTTTTGGTTTTCCGATTTATTGACAAATTAGTAATTACCAGAATAGTTTGATAGCATAATGGCTAATAATAATTTTACATAAATTAATAATTTTTTAAATTATGTTAACACTACAGGTACCAAACCTATGAGAAAAGAAACAACATCTTTAAAAAATTATTTTATAGATTGTAGAACTAGTGCTGAATGTTCTAATGTAACGATTAATGAAGGTGACGACAATGATAAATTATTTGAATACTGGGAAATCAATGGTTATTTCAGAATACTTTATTGAGTTATAATGGGGTTAAAAAATAGATTTAAAAAAGAAAGTTTGTCAGTTGGAGTTGGTATAGACCATTTTATGAAGTTGGAATATGATAAAAGTTTAGCTTTTATTGAAGAGTAAGTATGAGGTAAATAAAAATTAAATAAGTTATGCTTGCGTTTGTAAATTAATTTTTTTTACTTTATTTACATTAATATGATCACTGTTTTGATTTTAGAAAATTGTATGTATTGATAAGCAAAATCTAAAAGCTGAGATGCTAATAATGAAAAATTGAATTGGAGAAGACTTTGAAATAGATTCTATAATTTCTAAAATTAATCCAAAAGTCTTTACGAACTTATAAATTAATTCAAGTTAAAAACTTAAAGAAAGTTTAAAGTTTAAAGTTAAAAGAATTAAAACATGGCTTAGAACGGTTATGATTAATGATAGGTTTTCAAACTTATCTTTAATTCCTATTGAAAGAGACTTATCAAATAATATTAACCCTGAAGAAGTTTTAAACATTTGTACACAAAAACGTAGACGCATAGATTTAATTATGTAATATATTATTATGTTTGATATAATAATAATTAATTGGAAAATGTTATATTCTAATAGTAATGTTTCTTGCAATAATGTTAAATAAAATATATAATTTGATTGTTAAATTTATACTTGGGGCTATAGCCCCTCTACAAAACCTCATCACGCTACGCCTATGTATGAGTATGTAAGTTAATTATAATAATATTTATAGCTATTATAGCATTAATTGCTGAAGTTTATTAGGAAAGATTGTTATAATATTATATAAGTCCTACTGTAAAGCGAGTATCAATTATTTATTTATGAAATAATAATATATCATTTGATTTAGTATGTTACACATAAAATATAAATTACTTAATAATTTTTTAATATAAAGTATTTGTTATGTATAATGTATAGTAAATGAAGATACGGGTGCAATAACCAGATAAGTAAGTCCATTTTTAAAAATTATTAAGGCATAGACATATGCAAACTATTTAACAGATTTATCCAGTGATTATTTATAAACTCAAATGTAATATATATGTAAAAAAAAGACAAAAACATGTATCTTAAATAAATAATATAATACATGAATACACAACTATGAATTGTGTTTCAAAAGTTACATTACATATATATGATTTATATTATACATAGAATGATAGATTTTAGTTAAAAAGAACACTCTTAAAAAGAAAACCGGTAGTAAATAATAAATGAATATAGTACAACGTTTTTCACGTTAATTTATATAATACTACTTTGGCTTAATTGACGTCCACATATATGTGCGGCATCCAATGTGAAGGAACCATTGAAAACACTTCTGTACATTAACGAAATAATATACTATATGGTATATAATATATGGTAACGTGTAGTATTGGAACGGCAAAGTCAGTAACCAAACTCTAATATCCACAATCGATATAACCATCAGCAGTCCTGTTGAAAACATCTTCATTATTATAATCATTCATAGCGTATATCAGGGGTGGCCAACTTTAATTGAAACTGATCGACCTCTGAGTTTTCCCAGGTTGTCGCGATCGACAAAAAAAGTTTGTCAATAAACAAAAATATATTTTATATACACGCGTGTTACACTTTTTTAGCGTGGGTTAAACAAAGATACACAAATTTTCAAAAAAAAAAAGAATTTTGTTTTCTGAAAAAAATCCAAAACTTCAAGAAAATGCAAAAGGGAATCGCGATAGACTCGAACGCATGTCGCGATCGACCTGTAGGCCTTCCCTGGCATATATGAATGGATTGCAGTCCTATTAGACAAAAAATATAGAAGAGTTATTATACTTACGTTATTCTATCAGTCGTCCGAACAATAATAATGTGTACCACCCGAGAGGAAATGTGGATTTCAATCATTTTTGGGAATATGCGCCGGGTACAAATTTAATACTGACAATTGAACCTGTATAATACAGTTGTGATACATTAAATGAAAAAGAATATTAAAATGTTAATTTACTTACATTCACAACTCTCGTATCGCTGTTCATTCCTATCAGCCGAAGAAACATTATCGTTTTTACGTGTAACGTACGTCTGAAACGTGAAAAATCGTGTACACTGGAAACATGAGTCCTACGTAACTCGTACACATCCGAAAAAAAACTGTCGACCGAGCTAAGTGAAAGAAGACGGTGTAAGTATTGAACGATATCAATTCCATGCACCTCCGTTCTGAAATGAAAAATATTGTTGAATATAAACGTATAATACGATCGGAGAGCTACGAACAATTTCAACGAATAATTTCTTTTATACGTATACGTTCCGTAAAGCAAAACGATTTTTAAAAAAATGCGTAATACCTGGTGACGTCGTGTGACGAATATATATTGGTTTGTATTAATCGTCATTACATTGATGTGTCACACAGCGGGTGTCTCGGAACCGTTGGACGATATCCGCTTCCAGGACCGGCGGGCGTTCACGAACACAATCGCCGAACGTAAATATTACTTAAATAAAAAAATCGACGCTCCCGTCATATTCGTTTAAACCGATTATTCGATTTTAGATTGTACTTTAAAGAGGTCAATTTTTCGAAATTTTCAAAGCTTCGCTCAGTATCGTACTATCGAATGCAATGATTTATCATTGCTTTCAAATTTATAGTGATAACAATAAACTCAACAATATACACAACACCCCGCGGCTCGCCTTCTAAAAATTTTATATGGCATAATTATTAGGTATTAATTGGTGAAAACAATAAAGACTTAACTTATTACACATTTACTACATTCACAGTATATTTCAATATTATAATATTATTCAAAATAACCATAACACGGTTACGTAATACCATTGATTATAGAATACACAATTATGTTTATTCTATAATCAATGGTAATACGTAATAATAATAACAACAAAAATTGTTTCTCTCTGTAGCATGTTCTCTGGCACTCATTTTCTTTTTATATATGTAGAGCTATCTACCGTTTACATCTAAATTTACACAATACTCTTATCAATGTACATTTTGAGTCAGGGGCTGTCGGTAGGCAACTTAATATACAAATCACTTGCTGGGACCACTTGCTAACTTCACACACGTATTATTTTGCATTGTGTGCGTTGTAGTATTGAAGAAAATTTATAATTATTTGAATCTTATTAATTTTTAGTTAATATATTATAGTTAAATTGTTTTTATTTATACTAATTTATTAATATATTTGTGTGTACCTACTTGAAATTCGTTAATTGCCATCATAATGGATAACAAATCAAAAAAATATGAAATTATTGAATTTTTGGGCGAAGGACAGGTTAATATGATTAACTTAATTTTATTTTGATAAATTTCAAATATTTCTAATTAGTAAAATGAACGAAGTTCTCGTGACTACACAAATACTTTGGTAGTGATTTTATCAATTTTCAATACTTCATAATGAATTCTTAACATTATATTCTTTAAACATTGAAGTTCTTTAAGTTGAGCGATTAATTATATAAATTTGTGATGACACATTTTCTGTCTTGTTGATTTATAAATGTTAATTTCTATTTTAAATTGCTAAGCCTTAGTTTTATATTTGTTTTGTTTTGTCCTTACTATTATACCGTGTATATTATATAATAATTAATAATTTGTTATTTATGAATTTTAGTTTGCTACAGTGTATAAAGCCAAAGACTCGGTTACAGGCAATATTGTTGCTGTTAAAAAGGTACTTGTACTATTTTTATTGAATCATAATTTTTTTTATGTATTTTAAATAATTACTTCGTTTTTATTTAGATAAAAGTTGGCACTGTAGAAGATGCTAAGGATGGTGTTAATCGTACTGCTCTCAGAGAAATAAAACTTCTTATTGAACTAGATCATGAAAATATCATTGCTTTGTTTGGTACATAATTTAGTGCTTTTATAAACAAATATTATTATAATAGAAGAAAAAAAAATGATTTCAGATGTTTTTGGTCATTTGTCAAATATATCTTTGGTATATGACTTCATGGACACAGATCTTGAAGTTATTATTAAAGACTCGTCAGTAGTGTTTACTCAGTCGCATATCAAAGCATATTCAATAATGACACTAAAAGGATTAGAATATTTACATATGAATTGGATTTTACATAGAGTAAGAATTATTTTTAGTTTAAAGAAGTAAAATGACCACAATTTATTTATTACAGGATTTAAAACCGAACAATTTATTAGTTAATAAAAATGGTGTGTTGAAAATTGCTGATTTTGGTTTAGCAAAACGATATGGAACACCAGATCGTGTGCATACACATAGGGTAGTCACTCGATTTTATCGAGCACCAGAACTTTTGTTTGGTGCCCGGGCTTATGGGCCCGGTATCGATATTTGGGCCGTTGGCTGTATAATAGCAGAACTTTTACTTAGAGTTCCTTTTTTACCCGGTGAATCTGATTTAGACCAGTTAACAAAGATATTTACCACATTGGGATCACCAAGTGAAGAAACGTGGCCAGTAATAATTTTAAATCTTTTTCGTGTATTAATATTTGCATGTATATTAAATATAATATATTCTTACATAATTATTAATCACTTAATATTATATTTATATATAAATAAATAAACCTTTTTTTTCAGGGTGTAACTAAGTTATCTGATTATGTGGTATTCAAAAAATTTCCAGCAATTCCTTTAAGAGAAATATTTACAGCGGCTCCTAATGAATTATTAGATGTTATTGGTGGTATGCTTAGTGTGAATCCATTGAAGAGGCCTACATGTTCGGAAGCATTACAAATGGCATACTTCAAGTGAGTTAATAAAAAAAGGTTTATTCAATTTTTTTAAAATTATTATTTTTTAATTTCATTGTGTTTTCAATAATATTTACAGTAATCGACCACCACCTTCATTAGGAAGTCAACTGCCTATTCCATCCTGTCTGAAAGAAAGCAATCCTAACGATCGAGATGCTAAAGGAAAAAAACGAAAATTTACCGATTATTTAGAAGGAGGTAATTATAATTTTAATTGATATATACATTTTTTGTTTTCTATTTATATAAATATATATACACATATATATTCTTTAAATAATGTTACATTTAATTTGAATACAAATTATGATTTGTTTCAGGAACACAACCAAAACGTTTAGTCTTTGATAGCCTCGCCTAAGTATGTCAAGTATATACATAAACACCTCACATTAAAATTGTATATTATATTTTTGTACACATTAAATTAATTTAATTATCATTATCAATATCATTGGTTATAATAGAAGGTATACATGATTTATCTGAAAGAATGCCATGTTCAATTAAGAAGTTTTCAACATCACCAGCGTAAAAATCATCACCAAGTTCATCAGTAATGCGTACAAAATTTCCAACTAGTTGTCCAGCTCTGTATGCGAGTAATGCTGGAACACCGCACATTTTAAAGTTTAAGCTCATACCAGCATTTGATCCAATTAATTTACAAAATTTAGTTTTTTGGAATTCATTACACAGAACTTTCAAGCATGAATTCATTATTGAACATGTTGGAACACTATGTTCATATACATGTACGATAACAGTAACATTTGGATTCTCATTCTCAACTGCAGTTAAAAAGTCTTCTCCGGTTGATAAATCATAGACTTTACCAAATATTGGTGCTTCTCCTGTTTTAGCCATCATTTCCTCCATACGTTTTTTACGGTACTCAGCAATAAATTGATCATCCAATTCATCAAGTTCTGACTTGCATGTTAAAGCCATATCATTTATCTGTTTTAACACATCTTTTTCCTGTTGTGCTCTCTTAGCAGACTGTTGTTGTTTGTATTGTTCCCAATCATTCAGTACACCTTTTGGTCCAGTGTTTGACGATATTCCATCCCAATCCGATTTTGACTGTTTGGGAGGATCTCGATCAAGCATTGGCTCATCTTCATCACTACTACTACAGTAATTATGTAATTTTTCACCAAGCAATTTACTTTCTAAATCTGTCATAGTAAATACAATATAAGTTAAGAAGTATATTTGATATTAATTAAACAATGTTTACGATTAAAATATTGATAAAACACACTTCAATGGTTCAGTAAACAAATTAAATGGTTAACATCACGGTCTTAAAATATCTTCTAAGGCCGTGGTTAATATTGTCAAACGGTGAACATTAATCAAATATCAATATTGTTGCTTCCTACGGATTATAATTCATGTCATATATTAGCAGGCTGACCTGATAATAAAATAATTACATGGAATAAGGAAATTAAATTTACTTCTCCATGACTACACCTAATCTTTAGTAATTCTTGTGTTCTCTGCACGATTAAAGATAGATTTATATCTTTAATCGTGGTTGCCT
This sequence comes from Slavum lentiscoides, assembly GCA_032441835.1. NCBI lineage: Eukaryota > Metazoa > Arthropoda > Insecta > Hemiptera > Aphididae > Slavum > Slavum lentiscoides. The sequence continues at coordinate 30,810,712 of CM063708.1, forward strand.
GCTTTTATTAAAAAAAATTTAAAACCGAGCTGAAACAGATTACAAATATTTGTAATTTGTATTATTTACGTTTCGTGGAATTAATAATTATATTTGTATCATACACTACACTACATACTTGAAAACTTTTAATTTTCATCTGTTTCTATATATTCTTTTATAATAAATGTATTATAATAATTAAATTTTGTATCTTATTAATTATAGTTTAATCAAAAATAAAGGTCCCTAAGGGTAATACATTTTCAGACTTGACTACATAGTTTGTAGTATCCCCTTGTGGATCTCAGCTTTTACTAGAAGGGGGACTTGGTAGTCTTAATTCTTATTTTATTTGTAAAATGATGTTACCAATATGGATTTTATGTAATGAATCAAGTCTTTAAATTTTTAAATAAGGAATGAAATATATATATATTCTTTCAGTGTGATTTATTTTATTTATTTGTTGTAAAACTTTATGACAATGTTTTTTTTTTACTCTCTTTCGTTAATTGATAAGAGTGCTACTTAATTTTGGATTTAACTAGAGGCATCATTATTTAAGAAAAAAAGAAATGTTCCTTTATGACTGTCGACTGGAACCAACGCTAACGGTAGGGCTTGCATAACCCGTATTGGATATATTAAAGAGAAGAAATTAAAAACAAAGACGTAATAACTCAAAAGTACAAGAGATTATAAATATGATATTACTTTCAATATGTGGAAGGAGTAAATAAATAATACATGTGAAAAGCTTAAATTTTCTTGTGGTAGTATTTAAATCTTCTTTAAATTAATATTGAATAGGCAAGAACTATGTATGAGAATTGGTGTATAAACAAAATTATATATTAACTATCATATTTTGATATAGATGATATACATTTTTTAAATATTTACATACTTAATATAGTATATTTAAAGAAAATAAAATTTTAATTTTTTTTTTTTTAGTAATTATTCAACATTTCTGTTTTTATTTTAATCATTTCTTGGGCTTGAATAAATCTTTTTAATAATGCTCTGAATTGCGGTCCATCTATTTCCTTGTATTTATTTTGAAGCTTTTCCAACTTTTCCAGCTCTACTAAATTTGTTGCATATTCGTTTTCCTTCATTTTATAATATTTTTCCAATAATTCAAGTACATTTTCCGAAGAAGAAATCTTGCTGACAATATCACTCTGTACCTTACTAAAATAATTGTGATCAGTCGAGTAAAAAGTACAATTAATAAGTTATTTCTTACTCTGCATTCGATTTTAATACATCTGCTTGATCAGCTAATTGTAGGACTTTTAAAATATTTACATTACTATTATCCAAAAATTCCAGCATTGAATTAGTTATTTCTTTTGTGTTATTTGTATACTTGATCGAAAGAGATAACATAGTATTTAATTTACTTTTTAATGTATTGTGTACTTCCAGGTTAGAATTAATTAATTCCAACAGATCTAAAACAAAATAAAATTTAAAAAATCAACAAATATTAAAGTTTTTAATTTTAATAATGATGATAATAACAATGCATACCCGAGGGAATAAATTCTTTTTTATCAATAATACCAGTACACTCTTTTTGAATGCACTCACCAATGCAATTTTTTAATTCGACTTTTTCGTCACCAGTTAATTCGCTAACAACGAAATGTGACTCATCATTTTTGAACAGTCGATAATGGTTGGTAATATCTAAACACTTTTCTTTCAAAGCACCGTTATTCAAATGATTTAATGAGTTGACAAATATCCGTTGTTTATAATGTTCTAGCTCATTAAATCTAATTTTATCAATAGTTTCCTTTTCATAAGATACCTGTTGGCAAACGGGATCACCGCGAATCATTTTTTCGTACTTTTTTATTTTATGAGCCATACTGTCACTAATTTTTAACGACACTAAAATATGTGACACAATAAATAATTAATATGAAATAAAACTGAAATAAATACACTCGCCTTTCAAAAATATTAAACTAACTGAAATGTCAGAAACACTTTGCAGTTTTTAAATGTGTCGTTCACTCTATCAGTGTAAACGGAAAACTTACGGCATTCACTGATAACAATATTATCAAGAAAACCGAGTGTACATACTCCTTGAAATAGTCTTGGAACCATCGTACATCGTGGTCGGAACCGTAGAGTGAATAATAAATTCTCTCTAGTCTACGATAATCACCAACATATTTTTTCATGTATAGTATTGAATTTATAAACTTTGTTTGTGAGAAACTTCGTAGAATAATTTGATTATTGTTGGTTTATAATTTACGCATAAAACATCGAGCAACAGTTTTTGTATTCAATTTAAATTGTCTACTGTATATTTTCGTAAATCATTTTGTAGGTAAAATGTATAGTAAAATGACAGATGTTCATACTTCAAACTAAAATTTTGGTTTTGTGTTTTAAACAGCGCCTAATACAAATATGGAAAACGTATTAGAAAAACAATTGTTGAGAGTTGCAGAAACAATTGAGCAAAAGCTTGATAACGAAATTCAGAGACTTGACGAGTTAGATTTGGATAGTATTGAAAACATACGAGAACATCGCTTACAGCAAATGAAAAAAATGATTAAACAAAAAGAAGAGTGGATGGCCAAAGTAAAAATTTATTTCGTTTATATTAGTTATTTTATTTATCATATAAATATATTTTATAGGGACACGGAGAGTATGAAGAATTGAGCGATGAAAAAAATTTCTTTGAAAAATCAAAACTAAGTCCTAATATGGTTTTACACTTTTATAAAGATGGATCAACTCGATGCAAAATAGTCGATCACCATTTAAAAATATTGTGTACTCAACACTTGGAAACGCGATTCTGTAAATTAAATGTTACACGTTTTCCTTTCCTAACAGAACGCATGAAAATTCGTGTTATACCGACCATTGTGTCTGTAGTGGACAGTGTGTCTAAAGATTTTATTGTTGGTTTTACTGAATTGGGGAATTGTGATGATTTTTCAACAGAAATGTTGGAATGGCGTTTAGCGCGTTCACAAGTTATTGACTACAAAGGCGATTTGCTCAATCCACCAGATGTAGCAAAGAACAAGCGAACAATGTTAATAGAGAAAAACAAAACGATAAAAGGTTATGTGGGAAACGACTCTGATGATTTAGATTCTGATTAATCATATTTTGTTGAAAAAATTAATCAATCAAATATTGAACTACTAAAATCACTATATAATTTTTTTCACATTTCTCATTAATATTTTTATGATTTTTAAAACCAACATTATCTACTTAAAACTGATCAATGTTTATCATCACACATTCCAGCGATTACAGTAATGCTTAACATCAGTTTAATTTAAGTACATTTATTTGCACTATTATATATACAAAAAAATAACCTTAAAATTTAAATTAACCATTTAATCTTAAATTTATTATGAGTAGGAATGAATAACGCAATTGTAAGCGTTTCAAATTAATAGTTTTTTGTTGCTAATTTTTTTTAAGGACTATTTTTTATAATTTATAGACTTACTTTTCAGTTATAGTTGTTATTTATAAAAAAAAAAGAATGATTATGAAGAACCTTTAATTAATACACTAATTTTTTAACTTATACTAGATTAATTTGTTTAATAGAAAAAAATAACAGGCATTTAATACAAAATGTAAGTTGTAAACATTTTGATAAATACACAATAAAAACTTTATACTTTTTTTACACAAAAGTCGCCATTTTTTTGTTTTTAATCCAAAATTATTGTATCCACGTCACTATTTTCTTCATCAGAGACAACTGAAAAAGGAAAAATGCAAAATGAAAATATTACTTTAATTTTTTCTTCTTAACTTACTAAAGTTAAAAATCGTACAATTTTTGGAATATTAAAGTTTTTATTTAGTTCAGTTAAATACTACTTAAGGAATATTGTATAGGCTATGGGAGTATGGATACATTTTGTCACTGTATATTCTAAATTATATTAATTCATGTATAATAAGGTACCCATGTCAAATCGGAAGAATACATAATTTTTTATAATAAACATTTAAAACTTATGCTATTTGGATATAAGACTGATTAATTTTAAAATGAAAAATTTGTCCAAAATGTTTCTAAAATATTGTACAATTTCAAACATTGTATTGTAGATATATAAAATAACAAAAACTATAATTAGTTATATACAGTAACTGCAAACAATATTTTGTATTTTATGTAATTATTCATGAAATGAAAGACCATATAATAATTTGTAAGATTTATAACTCATTAGCATTTTCATAGTAACCACTTGGAAGAAAGTTAAAATTTTAAACTTTTATACATTATGATTTATAAATCTTTAGGAGAATATAGCTAAAAATCCTTTACCATACTAGGTCACAATAATGCAAATAATTAATTCAATTAATACTATACAACACTCACCATATTTCCCAATAACATTTCTATCATCTAATTTATACTGATCAACAACTTCAATGTCGTTCTCATCACTTGATGATTCACTACTCTGACTATCAATAATTATAAAATCATCTTGTTCATCTTTTGTTGTTGCATTGATTTGATTTGAACTATTATGACATGCTGTAATTGCAGTTCCTCTTGTTATCTTGATCACATCTTGATCAATAACCATATTTTCTATAATAAAATATACATTAAAATATATATATATATATATCAAGTCTATTAACTTAACTACCAATATACACACAACTGTTTTCTCAAATATGGATACATAATTTTTATGCATCATAGCATAATGAATACTAAATTTTGAACACCGAACTGAAGTAGAAAAATTTAAATGTAACTACTGTATTATAACAGTTGTATTATTAACAATAACAGAACAAAATTATTATTATTCTTATCCTTTTATAGCATATATATTAGTTACAGAGTATATGATAGTCAAGATAATTTACAAGTATTTATTCAAAAAATAATATAAGCAATTTCATAACAAACAAAACCTTCAGAATTTTCATCTATATTTTCTTGATTGAGCGGTCCAACAAATTCGAAATTATTAGATAAACATAATTTTAAACCACAATCTTCAGATACTCCTGGTTCCAGGCCTTGTACAGATTTATTATTACTACAAGACAAAAATAATGTAATTAGTTTTGAAAATAAAAATAAAAATAATGAATTACATAGTATCTTTGAAACAAAAATGTATCTATTTATAGAAATTATAAGGTCAGGGCTTAGGTTAGCATTATCACATTATCTTAATTATACTTCATATAAAAATTAACATTTTTACATTTACCGATTTTCTATATCAATTTGTATAGCAGATTTTATTTTATCAATGAGTTTAACAGCAATGGTAGCTGCTTGATTCGAACAGTTCATAAGAAGTTCCTGGCTTAAACAAGCACATCCTTCAATGTCAACTCCACATAATTCTCTGTGATTGTTAAAACAAATAGACAACTTGTTATCACAGATTTTGTCTTCCAAAAATGATGGATCCAAAATAATAAAATCACTAAAATCAAATGTGTTAAAAGTTAAAATGCTATAAAAAAAAGACATTATTAACTAGCTTTAAAAAAATAAAAATAGAAAATAAAGAACACACTATTTTTCAAAGATGGCAAAGCTTGTAATTACTGGATGATGATGAAGTGATAGTGGTATGGGATCTCTTTCGGCACTAGAATAAACAATTACTTTTTCACCATTTGAAACAACATCTGGATATCGGAAATGCATCAATGCTGCTAAAGTTGCGATTGAACAACATCCTAAGGTATTTCCATCCATATTCAGAACACTTAAATCTACTTTAATTTTCCATACCTAAATAAATTGAAAATGTGTTTTAAAAACAAATTGTATATAAATACTAATTAAAGTTTACATATCAATACAATCAATAATAAATCATACTTTTTCTTCAGCTATTATACACAATGCTTCTAAATCTATACATTTTGAATCTTTATAGAATCTTTCCAGAACTTGATTGATTTTTGTTAAATCGGTAAGTTTGTTGTCTCCAGCCAATTCAGCAGATATCTGAAGAACACCCTCATTTGGACGACTGTTATTTGGTTGATATATTTCACAGCTAACTTGAGCGAAGACGCGTGTGGTACCCAGAGTTACTAAACAATTGCCCCAATCAAGACCAAATTCAATTTTTAAAGGCCTATATTCATCTCTTTTACGACCATCAATACGCTAAAACAAAATTATCACAATGTATTATGATTCACATTAAAACATTCTATTTGATGTAGGAATATTAAGAATATTCTAAGACATCTATTAGTTAAATTTATATATATATATATGTATATAATATTTTATTATATTAGAACATAATTGACTAATTATGGACATAAACACAAATTTTTATTAAAATAGTAAAATATATAGTATATACCGATATTATAAATTCAATTGAGATATATACCATATTTAACTATGTAATTTACTTACAATTTTCTGAGAGGCAGCATCCAAAATAAAATTTTTCTCACAATCTGATAATGGATTTAAATTCATTGTAACAAGCTTTAACTTTTATGACTTGACGATATGCAGTATAGATATCAGTATGTTATATTATAAATGCTTATTTCAATGATCAAATGGAACTACTAAAAAGCTATTGATTTGATTTAAATACTTAAATTTTTTATGAGTAAATTATTACAATTATAATAATTCAACTGAATCATACATTATACTCGCATTGTTAATAAAAATTTAAAACGAAGACGTACAGAATCGCAAATGACAATAAAAAATAAAAAGCAAATTTTTATACAGTTACAAATAATTTGCGAAGATTTTTTTCTGAATAAAATAAAAATTATCAAACATTCAAACAAGTCCAAAGTGATTAACGCCATAACCTGAAAAACTGTAACCAATGATCGTATTGTAAACATAGAAAACGGAAAACTACTTTTATACAGCGGTATAAAACAAGCATAAAGAAAATGCTAACCTTAAAAATATGTTATCGCTGATATTGCGAATGGTAAGCAAAACATAAAGTATCAACACGAAATACGACGTTTTATTGGATTTTGTTATTCAAACGTTCAACATAGTATTTTGACAATTTATTTTTATTTTTAAACAAGGTACAAGAAAACATATACAAAAATGTCGTACAAAGTTCCTCAAAAAGTACAGAAGGTTATGGTACAACCTATTAACCTAATCTTTCGACACTTGCAGAATCGTGCTAAAGTTCAAGTAAGTTTTTGTACTTAATTAAACGCATAGGAACTGTAATAGATTTAATTGTGATTTGTGTGTGATTATTTTAGGTATGGCTTCAAGAAAAGATTCATTTAAGGATTGAGGGACATATCGTTGGTTTCGATGAGTACATGAACTTGGTGTTGGACGAAGCATGTGAAGTTAACACTAAAGTCGATTCTCGTAAACCTGTTGGCCGTATATTATTGAAAGGAGAAAATATTACATTAATACAAAATATGACCCCGTCTATTGGTTAAAATGCCTTTTAATAATAATAATATCCTTTGTAATATAATTTATAATAAAACGTCATAAACTTTACAAGTATAAAAAAATGTATGCCTTTTGATGTTTATTTACCAAAAATGATAGAACTATATCAGAGTTTTTCCAGTGAATGTTTAGATTTAAAAAGGTAATGTGCGAGTAAAGTTTTACAGTTCTATTGATTGTACCAATTATATTTTCTAAAAGTATTAAAAATGTGATGATTTGATATAAGCATATAATGTTCTCTGATACAAGTGTGTGAAATAAATTTGATTACCTTTCATATTACACTCTAACAATTCTAAGTTGATATATCATTTTTTATTACTAGTTCTTTTACATTTCTATATTTGTGTTTGTGCCAAATGTTATTTTATTACTAGGTATTAAATGTTGAGTTGTAAACACACTGTAAGTGTTTGACGTAATCTTTAATAATTAATTGGAGATTGTGATCCAGTGTGTAAAGAATAAAAATATCCAATTCTGCGCATAGTGGCTGAAATTTGAACTTTTTGAGTGAAAATAGCATACATACATACTTACATATAATACAACTGTTTAATTTACACTAACGAAGAGTTGCATTAAAATAAGTTAACACGGGTGTACGAATTGTCACATTTTCCATATTGTAATGTCTATATTTTAACTCATGATGATGCGTACCACTCCCAACCCCTTTACACCCCTATACGATATGGATTCAATAAAATTAGGTACTAAGTGACACAAACACATTAAATCTATCAAATCTAATGATTTTTACCGCAATTAAATCAAGATAATAATTACTTTTACTCAAAAAGTTCAAATTTCAACCATTATGCACAGACTAAAGATAATGTCACAGAAAGCTGGTCTTGGACTTTTTGGAATCAGAAAAGGCTCCCACAAAATATCCGAACCGGGGCCAAACGATTTTCAAAAGAAAATTTTTTTTGATCCGGCCTAATGTACACACATAGTAAAATATAAATATTCGTACGGAATTTTTAATTTACTCTTAATAAAAAATTAGCAATTTTAAATTATTAGAAACATAATCAAATAATACACAAAAAGTATTGTTTTTCATTAAATGTTTTCTATTGATTCATTTTTAAAACAATTTAAATTTCTTAAATTGACATTTTCTTTTTTTTTGTTTTAGAAATTTGCCAAAACATTATTGTAGTTATAACTATATAAATTATGACAATGGCATAAAAAATACAAAACTCTGCAATGTGTTTATTTCAAATTATGTTAAATGTATATATTTTAAATAATATATGAAAATTTTTATGACACTGAAAGTCAAAAACCTTAAAAGAAAAGTATATTATATATACAGCAGGTATCATTTCTAAACTTTAACGTCTTTGGTTCCATGATCCAGCCATCGAAGGTCCTCCACGTCCCATAGGTGGCCCACCGCGACCCATTTGAGGTGCGCCACGGCCTCGTCCACGTCCGACTGTGTACAACAATTGTATATTAATTATTTTTAAAATAACAAATACAAGTTGTGAGTAATGAGTATATCTAGAATACAATAAAATTAATGTATTTGACATACCCGAGGATCGTATCATTCCGCTTTTCCCGCGTCCTGCCGCTCCACCCATAGTCATTTTACTTTTAAACATAGGCGCATTCCGCAGCATATCTGGTAATATAATAAATCGTACTTTTGATCCTCGCACATACACATTCTCCATCTGAGCGACACGTCCATCTCTGTATGTAACTGTGACATGCGATACCTAAATAACAAACACGTTATTAAATACATTATGTAAAAATACAAACCGGTATATTTTCATTAATACTGATTAATTACTTGACAATTCATGTTGTCTTCAGCTTCAATAAGCTTGCCGCGATAAACTTCACCGTCAATGGTCTCGCAAGTAACAATATGCCCTTCGGCTTCGTGCAACACTTTAATTGGGACACCAATAGACATGTTTGACAATCAAAAGTCCCGGTATTACAAACAAAAAAAATAAAAACGTATTGCAACGTTTAAGACGTTAAATACCAAATGGCAAATGACTACTCGTTTCGTTTTCGGGCCCAAACATCAACACAACTCCAGAACCTCGAAAAGATTTGTTAACCAACTACCGCACATACCATGTGTAACCTTAAAATAAGTGGTCATCGGTTATTCAACCGATAAACAATATGGTAGTAAATAAAATGTATGGAATGATAATACCAAGCTATCAAAGGTTTAAAATTATCATTAATCTCAAAAAACAATTTAGTACTTCAGAAACTCGTGTAGGTAGCGGTTGTTGTGTGATTTTTGTAATTTTTCTTGATCCTTTTTACATTTTATTATTTTATACACGTTATTTTAACCATTCATACAATGGATACGTCCACTCAGTATAGCATGCGTTGGGAAGATTTTTCATCACATTTTACGAGTGAATTCGAGTCTCTACGGAATGACGAACAATTCGTCGATGTTACACTATGTTGCGATGATCAATTCATAAAAGCTCACAAAGTTATTCTGTCTGCATGCAGTCCTTATTTTAAAAAAATACTAATGGTAAAATATTTGAATTCGTCTTTTGTTACTTTAATAATCTATTTTGTAATTGACTAATGTACGCATATAGATGAATCCTTCAAAACATGTCACAGTTATTATGCACAACGTGGAATATGAGCTTATGAAGACGTTAGTTGACTTCATGTACTTGGGAGAAGTACTCGTTGATCAAAACAATGTTGATAGATTATTTAAATTAGCCAAAACATTCAACGTACAAGGATTTCAAAATGGATTCAATAAAAGCGAAGTTAGTATTAAAGTCAAGGTATAAAAATGCTTGTTTAATAGCAGTGGTAAAAAAAATTGTGTTGGTTAAGTATATGCAATAAATAATACTCGTAGTTACATGTACATGTTTTTTCAAATTACAAAAAATTAAAATACCAACACTTTTCTAAAACTTATTTCAGAATTCAATTTTACCAACATTATGTGAGAATGTAGAACAAACTGTGTCGAAAACTGATGTAATTGATTCAATCAGTAACCACGATGATGGATTATTTGCTAATCAACTTGATCAACTTAATCAACTTGTGCATACTAATGAAATAATTGTAAGCCCTGTTTGTTAAATCTATTTTATTTGTGTTATTATTTTTTAACATTGCTATTTTATTATACAGAAACGAAGAAAAATAGAAACTAATTATTGGCAACAGTCTTCTGTAACAACTTTAACGACACAACCTGACAAACAAAAGTGTCATTCTTTGGATCCAAGGCCATGTCCCGAGTGCGGACGTCAATATAGTAGTTTGTCTAATTTACGACAACACATTGAATTAATTCACAAACCTGGTTGTGTCTTGTGCCCCTTATGCGGTAAAACGTTCAAAAATAAGCTTTATTTAAGACGTCATTTTATTAGTTTTCATGAAATGTTACCGTCCAGAATGCAAAATACATCTGAGCCAAGTACACCTTATGCTTCGAATGCCTTACATTACCAATCTGACCAAAACCAGCAGAGATTACAAATTAAAGAACAACCTAATAGTCAACAGTTAAATTCTGCTTGTTTTGTCCCAAGTATACATCCACGTTAATTAGAAATAATTTCATTGCTAAGACTACTTTTTTAAATACGTGTTATTGTCATATTTGAGGTTGGGCATTAACTATACTCCAGGCCACAAGAGAACAAATTTGGGTGACCTAAGTAAAATTAGTAGTTTCCTGCATTATACTGTTAACCACCTGGTTGCGTTCTCTTGTTGCCCAGATTATATATTATTAATATAGATTCAAATTTTAATACACTTTTAATTTAAGTAAATAGTTTTGAGTATAAGTAACTTTTTGGCTTGACAAGTTATTTTTTAACTATATTTAACATTAATTGTGATTAAGTTAAAATTATTTGATTTTATGATATTTTTTTATGTTTTTATTGGATAATTTTTTTATCCAAGAAGAATTACTACTTTTAAAAAGTAATGGTTTTGAAAAATATTGGAGAAAAGAAGTTGAAAGTAATTAATTAATATTTTATATTTAATTAAAAATATTGGAAGCCTAAAAAGAAAACTTAATTTTATTCATTACTTAAAATTAAAAACTTAATGTTTATTAGTTAATTTATTTAATAACTTACCCAGCCTTGGTTTTATTCTTATTAAATATTATATTACCTCGAGTTATAAAATAAACAAAGGCTTTTATGTGCAATTATATTATAAGTATGCTATTTATGATCTCTATAGATTAGTATTATAAGAACATGTATGATGTATCACTATTTTAATTTTCTACATGAATCAAAATTATTTTATAGAAAATGTAGTTTGCACCTGATCTATATATATATATATATATAATTTTATTTATAAAACTATTAAAATGTTGTTGTTACTTGTTATTCAAACAAGTCTGAAGTATTTCAAACACATTTATATCAATAAATTCAAAAATTGTTTTACTTCCATGTGTATGTTGGTTACAGAAATATTATTCTTTAAAATTTGGAGGTGCTATTAATATAAGTATAAACTTTGTATCACTTTTATGCAGTGACATTCTAAAGAAATTTATCCAGAACATTTAACTACCAAACTAAAATTTAAAAAAAAAACTATGTTCTGAACAAATGTGATGGAAGCCTACATAAAGTTTCTATATCCCATTTCCTCCATTTTTATATTTCTACAGAAACTGTGAAAATAATAATTATTATTATTATTAGATTATCAATTTTACATCATAGATTTATTTATTTCCATTGGATATTATGAGGCTAAATTGGGATTAGTAAGAGTATTTATCATATGAGTATAATAAATTGTATTATATAATATTGTTAATTTTATTATTATTATTATTTAAATAGTTTTAATTGCCTATTTTATGCTATATCTTGATTAAATGTAATATAATATGGTTTGTCAAATAAATAATAATTATTCTATATAATGGTTTATAATTTATATAATATTTTATTAATTACTTTTTTTTACTTAATTTCTTTAATCAACCATAAAGTTGAGGAAATGTATCAAAAATATACTATAGGCAGAATTTAAGAAATGTTATTAGTTATCACTGAGATACTATTTTCTTTATTTAGATTTGTGCATTATATTGTTGAAAAGGCAAATGTGACATTGTAAGCAATTTTTAAATTCATTGATATATATATTTCTAATATATAAAAATCTCGTGTCACGGTGTTTGTGGTCGCACTCCTCCGAAACGACCGATTTTAATGAAATTTTTTTTGTATATTTGGTAGGTATGAGAATAGTTCATAAAGTATTTTTCACTCTCTTATCCCTTCCGAGAGTGGTAGCTAATACGGGAAATTTTAGGATTCTAGGCGTTAAACAGTTATCATGGTGACCATTTTAATTGATATTAAAAAATAATTTATAATTTATTATACTAAAAAACATGCACGATCTTCGTCCTCTATAAACTCCGTAACTACTAAACCAATTTTTATTTTGAATTATAAATTATTTTTTAATAACAATTTAAATGGTCACCATGGGTAACTGTTTAGCGCCTAGAATCCTAAAATTTCCCGTATATATATATATATATATATATATATATGAATAAGTTTTCGTTCAAAACTGCGTACGGGCTAAGCCGGGTAATTCAGCTAGTATATATATATATATATATATATATGTGTGTAACCTATATTAACTTTTTTACTTTCAAATATAATCCATTATACAACAAAACTCATAATGAAATGTATAATACCACAATTCATCATCATCATCATTATCTTGAACATTATCATTAGCATCGGTCATCACCATTATCATTAGTGTTATTGTCATCATCATTATCATTAGCATTAATATCGTCATCATTAGCATCATCATCATTATTGGCATCATCATCATCATTATAATCTCATCATAACCTTAATTAGTAATTACTAATGATCAAAATCTTTTAATTCTAAAATTTTAGTTTGAGCATGTGAACTACTAAAATAATCCACATGTTTAAATATAGCAAATGTTCCTTGTTTGTTTGTTTATTTTATACTCTGTGACAATGGATAACTTACTGACTGGCTGCTTGGTAACATTCTTCCATGGCACTCGGTATGTTTTTTTAGTTAATACTTTCCAGGAGTAAATATGATTAAAAGGCAAGTCTTATAAAACATAAGTTAATTGATATTTGAACTCTGATGATATTATTAAAATTGTATTTAAAGTACAATGATTTATAATTAGTAATTATAAATTAATTACTTTCAAATTTTAAATAATAATACAACTCTGGAAAATATATTTCATATTAGTTAAATTAACTCTGTTAACCTCTTTTTATAATAAATGTATAACTATTTAAAACAAAGTTAATATTTTAAAGTTATATAAATATGTTGTTTTTTTATTTAATAAGGTATTATAAAGTACCACTTTTATGATTATAAACAGATCATTGAATTTATTACAGACAATATTAAAGTTTAATAATATTAAATAAGACTAGGAACTAATATTAGCTTAGTTAGCAAAAATAATACAACTTTAAAATTACATGACTACAGTGTTTTACTTAATATATAAATATATAATGAGTATTGACAATAATTTGATTGTTTTAAAATTTGTTATTTAGTGTTTCTAAAGCACACAAAAGTTCATATAAATTATAAAAATATTAAAATAAACAAATATAGTTTGTTATATATTCAAAGTAAAATATTTAATTTTTTAAATAGATAACAAAAAATAAATAAATAAAATAAAAATATATGAACACATAAATGAAAAAACGTTATAATAACACACGTAAGTTATACTTTAGCATATAAAACATGTCACACACACACACACACTTAAAAAAAACGAGATTTGTTGTACAATAAATCTAAATTGATTAGAGTTTACTTGCTTAAAAATTGCTAATTAATGTAAAAGATGAAAAAAAAATTGGTTTAGAACTGTTTGTTTTGACATTTGTTAAAATGAATTGTAGACATATATAGATAACAACATAAATGAAAGGAAAGAAACCAAATTAAATTAGAAAAACTACAAAAAAGAAAAAAATACAAATGTTATCAGGATAATGCAAATAATGTCATGGATAGCATACTGTTTGAGTAAGGTGTAATAAAATTATTTACTTATAAATAATATCAAATATTAGTAACTGTCTTAGTAAACATTAACAGATAATCCACTGTTCGATTAGTATTAATTACAAATTTAAAACAATTTATTTTAAACTGATATTATTAGTTTATACAAAAAAAAAAAAAAACGTCATAGTTTAATTTTTATATGTATTAACTGCACGAATAGCACAGCATAATATTAACGCCAAAACTAAACCAAAGAACTCAACCGAACCAATTGCTACCAATGCTACGAGGAACAGAATTAAGCTCTTCCTTGAAGTATACAATAATTTCTCAGTGCAACCCTGAAAATATAATATATGAATTACTGATAAAATAATTAATATTTATAAGAATATTATAAATGATCATGAATCATATTTTAATTTTTATTATCATTTATAATAGTTGAATTAAAATTCTAAGTAAAATATAATAATAATAATAATAATAAATTAACACACCTCAGAATAAATTAATTTTGAAATTGGTCCTGAAGCTACAGCAGTTTGAGCTTCTGAACATTGTTTAGCATCACCTTTACAACACGAAGGTGGAATTCTATATGATTGTTCTGGAGAACTTATTGCAAGTCCTAGACTTTCAGTCTGTGGGTTATTATATTTGCTTCCAGCCCAATCAGATGGACCAGATGCACCACAACACCCAAACTGTAACAGCAAATTACAAATAAATATCTAACAGTTAACACTGATTAAATATTTAATAGTATATTTAATCAATGCAGATAACATAAAAAGTTATTTTCAAGTTATTTTAGAATTTATAGTTAATTAATATAAATATATATATAAAATTACAATATGCGTTTATGTGGTTTTATAAAAGCTATAAAATAATTACAATGATACATATTAAAAGAATATTCAGATTATTATTTTAATTTATATACATTGTAATTATCAGATAATCATTATGGTTTTATTAAAAACATAAAGATGCACATTCACAAATTGTTGACAAGAGATTATATACATATAGAACAAATTTGCAAGATGAGTAAAAGAACTAGTCATAAAGATATGCATTTTAATTTGTGCAATATAGACATAGTATCTAATAAAATGTTCATTCTAATATAATAAGATAAATATCTTGATATTTTAAATCAATTATTTTTTCATAACTAATGTTAAATATTGTCTATTACTGGAGATTTAATATATTTAAAATATTTATATATTATACATTTAACATATTTATAATAGCTTTATATATTTATATAAATATTTTATGGTAATTTAATAAAATAGAATTGTCTAATATACCTATATTTTTATTATAAAGTCATTCAAATTGTACATTCTAAAAATGATGATGATTATTAGGTTTTAAAAAATAATAATAATAATAATTACAGAGTTATAACTTACACCACTTTGTATAGCATCAAATGTTTCAGTGCGTCCTTCAATTGAACCATATTCTGACTGAACAGTTGTCTTAACAGTGTATCGGACTAATTCTTCTAACTTATCATTATTTGCGTACATCCATACAGCAGCTGATATTTGAGCCACAAGAACAGTTAGTAATAGACAAAAATACTATAAATAAAAATCCAATTTATGTTTTTAAATCACAGTAATAAATAATAAAAATGTGTTTGTATTACAAGAACAAGTGAACATTGGGATTCACTAATAGCAGCTGCACAACCAAGGAATCCAACGATCAGAAGTAATGCTCCAACGAATAGAATTAAATATACACCTGTATAATAACTGGCTTCATCTTGAGCCATACTTATGGAAAATGTTGGATCAATCCACATCCATACTGCAAATGATATTAACACAAGGCCACAAATCTGAAAAAAAAAAAAAACAAAAAGTTTAAAAATATATTTTTTTATGATTTGTTTAAAAGTGGTTTTTTTAAAAACATTATTTGAATTATTTTATTATTGAATAATAGTCAATACAAATTTACTTGAAAATAGACAACTTTTTAACATATTTAAAATAAATAAATATTTACTAATTATTAATGGTGTTTTTGTAGTTCTCTGAATATATCTATGATAAGAATGGAAACTAAGAAATTCCCAGAGTGTAATCATACATCTTGAAAAAGTAACAAAATTTGTTTTAATTTTAATGAAATAATATTGTAATTTTAGTACAAAACTAAAATAATTTATTTGAATCAAACAATTTAATTAGATATTAATATCTTAAATGATATTTTTGGTATAAGATAGAAGCCAATATTAAATCCTTTAAATAATAATTAAGTTCCTCTGTTCCCAGTATAGTTAGCCAATAATACAGTATGTGTACAGGACATCATATCAATAGAAGCCAAAACATACAATATTTTAAACATAAAATATTGTAATAATAATTATATTACACTTACTATATTAAACACTTTTATACGTTTTACAGAAAATCAAATGTAATTACAATAAAACGGCCAATTTCATTTATAAATTAACTATTACCATTCTAGTAAAAGTTGTTAGGCGATTACTCGCTTCGGCATTAATTGGATATATCTATTTAAATATACTTTTAACAGTGAAATAGACAATATTCAAAAAAAATTATATAACCACAATATTATCTATTTACGTCAATAATTCGTTGCTATTGATAGGATTATAGGTAGATCGCACGTTGCATTTGAAAACTAACAGTAGATAGCAAACTATAACAAAGCCAAATATAATATTATTTCCTGGGATTTCTTAGTAATTACGTCCCCCGAGAAAAATAATTAGTTATTGACTTTGTTGAAAAAAAAAACCGACACTATACATTTCCATATATGGTAACTTGCATGAAATAATTTAAACGTCATTATATATTGATAAATGTATTGTTATGTTATTCATAAAGTCATCCATAGCACAACCATAAAAAATATACCAATTTAATCTGAATATAAGCATTGTCGAATAAATAATGATACTCACCAAATAAATGATGTTGAGGAAAGTGACTACATGCTTCATGAATGCATAACATCCGGTTAAAGCCATCTCGACTACAATTACGGTTTACTATTAAGACTTAAAGACGTTAATAATCAGCGAAGCTAAAAGTTAGCTTTTTTTTTTTTTTGACAGCTCCAAGCTTTCCTTAAATGGTCATGTCGTTGTCAATAGTCAAAACTAGTAACTACGGTACTATCACATAATATTCCTGCTAACAGACGTGCCTACCACACGGATAAACATAATATTGTCAGTGGCCACTGCCCAGTGGGGCTAGCAGCTACCTACCAACGTCGCAATATATACAAAACACACATGATGTTATCAGTTCACGCGCTACTTCTGTATAATAATAATAATTATAACCCATTCCCTGCCGAGTGATCAGTTTGCGAACTCTAGCATGTTCTGTTGGGATATCGGTGTAATATTTTTAGTTGGGCGAACTTTGTTTGCGACACTGTAGTTGTAAAGTTTCGATTTGTGATAAGTGAAATTGTAAAATGTAATAAGACGACAATAACAACCTTGGGTCATTTCCAATTCCTGTATATTAATATTGAAAAGAAAAAAACGGCAGTGATTTTAATAGACTCGGCAAAACAAAAGATTGCGTAAAATGTACTTTTGGAGTTGACAGTGTTAGTATATATATTATACTGTGGGTAGTGTTATTCCCCGTTGTTTCTTGATTTTTATTACATTCGTGTGCGTAAAAGCCTGTTGACAATGTCTACACCAGCTAGAAGAAGATTGATGAGAGACTTCAAAAGGTAAATAAATACAATTTTATTAGATATTGGCAGTTGTCATTGAAATCTATGTCATTAGGCTACAGGAAGATCCCCCGACCGGTGTAAGTGGAGCACCTACCGACAATAACATCATGGTTTGGAATGCCGTTATATTTGGGTAAAACTATAAATTTAAAATATTGATAGACGGCTGCTAATTCGTTGACTAAAATTATTTCCCAGACCGCATGATACACCATTTGAAGATGGTACATTTAAATTAACTATCGAGTTCAATGAAGAATATCCAAATAAAGCACCAACAGTAAGATTTGTATCAAAAATGTTTCATCCGAATGTGTATGCCGATGGTGGTATATGCTTAGATATATTACAGAATAGATGGAGCCCTACATATGATGTGTCCGCAATACTAACTTCTATTCAAGTATGTACTGTATATTTTAAAATACACACACACACATATATATATATAATATTATACTTTTTTCCTTAAAAAAAAAAAAATAATTATACACGATTAGTAAAATAAATATTTAAGTATTATAATATAATGACAGAATAATTTTTATAAAGTCGTGTTACTTACATTAAGTTTATTTAAAAAATATGTGATTAGATTTATGATATGATAAGCTGAAATTGCTTGTGTCCAATTGTCCAATTCTCAATATTTTTCACAATACATAGAGGAGAAAATAATTTCATCGGTGTCTAAATTCTTTGTTATTATTATTTTTTTTTTTTTGTAACCCAAAATTTTTTTTCTTTGCTTAAACATGCATTAATTTAATTAAAATTACAATGCTGGAAACTTTGTAATAATAGGTTAACGGGGTCAGGACTAATAGTTAAGGTGACGTTACATACTGTGTAAAGGATGATTGTGCCCATATGTGGTATAATGGTGTGGAAGCTCATATAGGGAATAATTTCTTATGTTGTGGGAAGGAAAACAGAAGGAAATAGAAGAAAGATCAGGTACAACAAGATAGCCATTGGGAAAGGTTGTGATAAAAGAAAGGTTGGCTTGAATTCGATGAGAAGCTAATGTAGGAATTCCAAGGGTGGAGTGAACAATGGAAAAAGCATGCTGGGAATGATTGATTTTTAAGAGAAAGATAGGACAAAAATCTGTTTTGGACTTGCTCCATTTGTATAATATCCTAGGTCAGGTGAGGATGCCAAACCATTATCCCATGTTCTAAAATAGAACGCACCAAGGAAAAGTGAAGGATGCAAAGACAGGCATGAAGAGAAATTTGTAGTATTGCATTTAATGAATCGCAGGACTTTTAGGGCTTTACTGATTATATCATTGATATGGAATTCAAATGAGGGTTGGAATATAAAAGATTTGTAGATGTTTAATGGTGGTGACACGTTTGATTTGGAAGCCATTTAGAGAATAGGAGTAAGAGAGAGAAGAATGACTTCTAGAAAAGGATATTAATAGTATTAATATTAATATTTAGACGTTTCACCTAATCACAGAAATTAACCGGGTCAGATTGAAGGAGGAGACAGTCAGGAGATATAAATTATGAGGAATAATTTAATATCATCGGTAAATAAAAGAACTTAGCGAAAGAGAGATAATGAGATAATAAACTGATAAATAAGATGAATAGCAGAAGACTAAGATGGTCTCCCTTAGGAACACCAGAGGTACAAAGATCAGGGAATATACCATTAATAGAAACAAATTACCTTATGGAGATAAGATAGGATGCCAGCCAGGAGAGAAGTGGATAGCCAATATCAAGATTGTCTAGAATGTTAATGAATAATGTAAACATGAAAAGACCATAAAAACTGAACTTTTCAGTTGTTTTCAATACAGCAAAATGTATTACTGTCCAAAGAATGACAAATAACAGTTCTATTAATTCAATAAATAAAATTATTCATATTTTATAATAATAATAATAATTTATTTTTATTTATTTTTTAGTCTTTACTAAGTGATCCAAATCCAAATTCACCAGCTAATTCAATGGCTGCTCAGTTGTACAAGGAAAACCGACGAGAATATGAAAAAAGAGTAAAGGCTTGTGTAGAACAGAGTTTTATTGATTAAATTTTTTTTTTTTTTTGAAGTCTGCTTACATTTTTATCTTTAGAATTTATCGAATATGAAGAAAAATATTATATATGTATGTATTCACACATTTCCAAAATTCAATATTTTTATTTTATGAATTTAATTTTTCTTTTATTTGGTAAACAATCGTTATATTTTTTGGCTTAAACTAACATAATAAATATAAAAAAATAAAAGTAAAATGTTTAAACATGTTTGAAATTATTTATTAATGAGAAACATTAATTAAAGATGCCTGTATTAAGCAATTATACTGGATAATTAACTATAAGCTAATTGTTGTAGTAGGTCTTTACTACTCTTACAATTTTTATTTTACATTTGTTATTCATTGTAGTCAACAATCATAATTATATTTTTAGAGAGAATGGTACCATTTCAGTAATAAATAAATAAATTCACTCTTGAGAAAGTATAATTATTAGCAATTTTTATGAGTTATGATGTGTTTGTGTATGTGTCATTTATATAATTTTGGCCAAAACACATCTATTTTCATTTTGGTTAAAATTAAAACTTTTTTTGATTTGACCAAATGATATAAATTTTTGTTTTAGGCATATAATTTCAGCTAGAAAAAAAAATGATATTGAGAATCATTTAGGCAGGGCTGGCGTGAAGGCAAAGCAGACTGTTGCCTAAAGCGCTACTTTCAGAGTTGTGTTATAATGTAAATTAAAATTATTGCTGTATAGGTCTTTCATTTCCTTCAAGTCATTTTAAAAGGTGCTAACAGGTAGTTTAGTTTAGGGCGCCAGTATATATGGCGCCTGCCCTGTCCAGAGGACACCATAGGGGAAGCAATCACATTTCCGCCAAACAATTTTTTTTATTGTCGTTTGTGAATAAATTCATTATCTGTCCAGTGCACTATCATTTACTTACTGATAAGTTGGGTACAGATAATGTTGAAATAAACAATATATTTTATTTTTATTTCAACGATATTCACATATATTTTTCGGAAGGATCAGTTGAAGATTCATCTTTATAAATTATATATAATGTTTTATCAAGTTTTTTAGCTTGTAGTATATTAAGATAATTAAATATTTAATTCTGTATCTATTTTTTAACGTACCAATTACATTTTCACATACAATTGGTTTTCTATATAGGTATATTAAAATTCGTACACATCACGTAAATATTATGTATTACAATAAAATATCTACATAACTAGGTACCACTTTCCCTTGATGTGGTATGATTAGCCTTGTACATTTTAAAATCAAAAATTAAAATCTTCGAATTCTTCATGATCTCGACAACAATAATAAATAAAGAGCATTTTAGGATTTAATGAACCACTGTTTTAAACTGCTTGAGCGACTTATTTTTAACAAAATATCCTTTAGGAATGAAAAAGTTCTTCCACCTTCACAAGGTGGTTTCCGTACTGGTCGCTCTTGCTGTGAGTAGATAATGGCCCTCATACTGTTTGCTGAAGCTAGCCTCCAGAAAAAAAACTAAAAATTGCTACAGTATTTATAGACCTTACTACCGCCATTGATTTTATAATACTTTATATTATTAAATCAATGATACCGCGTACGATACGGTATTGCGCGAAGGTTTGCTGCATAAATTCTCAAAAGTAGTCCCGGGCAAAAAGCTGCCCCGACTTTTAAATAATTCCATGATAAATAGAATGTTTAGAGTTCACACTGGAAACCAACAAAGCCGGTGGAGACAAATCAGTAATGGGCTTCCTCAAAGTTTGTCTTAGCGCCGATTTTTTTTAATCTTCACAAATATGACATACTGAAAACCATAGCTAGGAAACTTCAATACCTATGCAACATCAGGCCTTCCATTGGCGTGAAGAAATGTTGGAAAAGGACCTTAAAATAATTAAGGACTATTTTTACGAGTGGTGATTACAATTGAACTCGTTCAAAACAGAAGCCATTATTTTCCATCTTAATAACAAGTAAGCAAATGCCGAACTAAAAAATAACTTTGACTGACAGTATGTACTCCACAGTAGATACCTAAAATACCCTGGTATCACCCTGGACCCTTACATTCAAACATCTTGAAACACTGGTGAAGAAATTAGGATAATATATCAAAACTATATATATATATATCTTAGGGTTAGGAGCACAGAACATAGAAATTAGAAGCATGGCCGTGGGCTGTTAGCCTGTATTATAAACATTTATTTATTGTCTAGTTTCTCTCTATAGCACAGATTAGATGAATATTTATCTAATCTGTGTCTATAGTACTTAATAAATAATAAACGTATTAACATTTAACATCTTATCGCATTTAATTTTATCAATATTGTTATCAATAGACAATTATCAGCGTTGAGCATAAAAAAACGAATAATGATTTTTTTGAAGTAGTTTATACAATAGAAATGCAAGTTTAAGATTGATTTTATAAATATTGTTTTCCGAACATTATAAACATGGACGTACTAAGTAAATTTCGATCTACAGTCACAAATACTATGTCACAGCTATCCACAGTACTTCCTGGTAATCCAGTCACAAGGGAATATGAAGCTACCAAACATATTGCAAGTGCTGGAGTTGGTGTGTACTCATTTTCATTTTTGTACATAATTACTGTAAATATGACGTGTTTAATAAATCAATTGTTTGCGAATCAGGATTACTTTGGAAAATCTATAGTGGTTACAAAAAGTCAACACAGCAACCAGCATCTATTTTTTTATTAGAGAAAAGACAATTGGATAAATGGTCAAAAGTTGAAAGAGAACACATAATAGAAGTGGTTAAAAAAGGTGTTGCCCAATTAACTAGGTTGAAACATCCTCAAGTGTTAACTGTTCAACATACTTTAGAAGAGTCTAGGTTCATATAATAATAATTATTATTATAATGCATTTAATGTAAAATAATTAACTTACCATAATTTAAATTTTCAGAGAAAGTTTAGCATTTGCTACAGAACCTGTATTCTGCAGTCTAGCTAATGTCCTAGGTAAAATGGAAAACACACCTCAGCCAGTGTCTAAAGATCTACAGGATTATAATTTATATGATATTGATATCAAGTATGGTCTAATGCAACTTGGTCAAGGTCTTGCATTTTTACACAATGACGCTAAGCTACTTCATCATAATCTGTGCCCTGAAAACGTTGTAATTAATGAACAAGGAGCTTGGAAAATATTTGGCTTTGATTTCTGTTCTCAGAGTATAAATTCAATCGATCCAAATGTTAGAACTAAATAAATGAATTCAAATTATATATATATATATATATATAATTGTATATTTTTATTTATTTAATAGCCCACATGGCCTAGCTGGGAGTATAAGGTCGATGTCCATCCATGGGCTCAACCAAATCTAGATTATTTAGCACCTGAATCGGGTTGTGGTCACAGACAACTTAAAGCCAACGATATGTTTTCTTTGGGTATATTAATTTTTGCCATTTATAACAAAGGAAATGCACTGTTACAAGCAAATCATGACTGGTCCACGTATAATCGCAATGTACAAGAAGTATGAAAGTATACATTTTTTTTTTTTTTAAATTGTTTGCTAAAACTTAGATTTTTAGATAAAAATGAATACACCTAAACTAACAAATATTGATGTTGGTCTTCGGGAACCAGTAAGATTGTTATTAAGTATTAGACCAGAAGACAGGCCTGATGAACACGAATTTCTAAAAGTATGATATTTATTTGTACTTGGAGTTACTTAATTAAATATTTTTATTTTTATATAGATTGAATTTTTTAATGATGTCGGTGTAAAAACTTTAAATTATTTGGATTCACTTTTTCAATGGGATAATTTACAGAAATCTCAATTTTATAAAGGTTTACCTCAGATAATGGAAAAATTACCTCATCGAATTTGTCTAAATCGGTAACTAAAATTTGTATTTAATAGTATAGATTAATGAACTAATATAAATAGAGATGGGTCGAATCAAAATGTTTGTACTATCAATGTTCGTACTTATTATCCGATTAGATTTGATACATATATATTTATTAATATATTAAATATTTCTATAATAAATGCAAAATCTATGTGGTTATAGCATATAACAATAATACTAATAGCTAAGTTGATAATCTTCATGAAATTTAGTTTGAAAATAATTTTGTATTTGAATTTAAAATCAAAACGAACACCCAATATTCGGTTTATTTGGTTTTGAAATTCAAATGGTTCAACAAATCTCTAAATATAATATATTTCATTGACATGATTTTTTTTTTTTAGGATTCTCCCATGTTTAGTAAAAGATTGTGTGAATCCTATAATGATACCTTTTGTTTTGCCAAATATATTTTATATATGTGAGAACTGCACAAAAGATGAGTTTATTAACCATGTTTTACCTTGTTTAAAGCCTATAATGAAAGTTCATGAACCTGTTCAAGTATGTACAGTGTCATTTTAATTAATTTGTTAATTGTAATTTGTGTTTTTGTTTTATAGGTTCCTTTCATATTTCTTCAAAAAATGGAATTATTATTAAATTTATCACCACCAGAAGATGTAAAATCTGACATTTTACCAATGTTGTATAAAACACTCGAGTTGGATTCGAAACCAGTTCAAGAAACGTGTTTATCAGCCATTCCATCATTAGCTGCTATTGTGGATGGCCCCTCCATGAAAAATGCATTATTGCCTAGGATAAAAAGATTATGTTTATCAACATCGGATCTTTCAGTATGTCAAATTAATATAACAGTTGCATTTGTTTGTTGTCATTATGTATTATAATTCCTAGGTTCGTGTTAAATGCCTTGTTTGCATTGGAAAATTAATTGAATATTTAGATAGATGGTTAGTACTTGATGATATTATACCGTTTTTACCTCAAATACCTTCTAAGGATCCAGCTGTCATTATGGGCATCCTAGGTAATTAAATTATTTAAAGTTGTTATTTTAGGTAAAGAATAATTTCAGTTTTATATATTTAGGTGTATATAGGATTATTCTTTCTCACAAGAAAATGTACATTACAAAGGAAACTATGGCCCTCAGTATTTTGCCTTTTTTAATACCAATGTGTATCGAGAATACTTTAACATTGAATCAGTTCAATGTTTTAATATCAATTGTTAAAGAAATGGTGTCTAGTGTAGAAACTGAACATCGAGCTAAATTACAACAACTAAATGAACAGAACAGGTAAATAAACATTTAACTTCTATAATTTTATTGTTTAACTATAAATATTAATATCACTAATTTGTAATATTAATAAATAATTTACTACTTTTGCAGAACAATTTCAAATAACTTAACTTTAGAAAATGGAACAACAACCAAGTCAAATGGTTTAACAAATGAGTTTAAATTAGAAACGTTTGTTGAAAAACCTTGTATGCAAATATCTGAATTTGATGATATAACAAATGCTTTGTCTTCAAATGACAACAAATCAAAGTATATTTATTTGATATTATAGTATATTAAATTAGATTTTGAGTAAGAAGAAATATATTATTTTTGCAACATTGTTTTATTTTATTTTGAAAAAAAAAAGAATTGTTAGAGCATTTACAAAACATTCACACAATTTTTATGGTATTTAATTAAAAAGTAGTAGAAATTGAAAATGTACAAAACATTAAAGTTTTCATTATTTCACAAAATTGTAACACAAATGACGAATAACTGAATATTTTTATTTTATTTTATTGTTCTTAATAAACGTAATTTTGAAATTTTAATTGAATTATACTTAAATTTTATAAATTTTAATGTGCTTTATAGTTTTCTAAAAAATTAATTTTAAGTTTGAAATTATTATTTATATATAATTTTAAAATGTAATTCGTCATTCAGAACTGTAGTTTTAAAATTAACACATTCCTGTCTCAATAATCCAGAAAACTTAGTTTTAAATATTTATTTTATATTTTATTTTAGCATCAAAAAATCTCAAGAAGTACCATTTCAAATGTATAATCAACATTTTAACATCACTCCAAGTGTGGAAAAAACCAACAAAAACAATCCAGTATATAAGGATCTCACATCAACTCTAATCGATTCAAATATTAATCAGATTAGTTGGTCAAATCAGATGGATTCTTCTACAAGTTCATTATCTCAATCAAAGTCAATGGGATTTGAAAATAAATCAATGAGTCTTCAAGGTAGATCACTAGGTTTTCAAAACCATCCAGTTATTCCTCAAATTAAAGCAATGTCCCTTCAAAAACCAATAGATAACTGGAATGATTTATGGACGAAACATGAAGAAACCCAACAACAAGTTAAACAGTTGTCTTTATCTGACATTAACGATTTGTTAAGTTGATGAATTATTTAAATTACCAAACAAACAGTAAATGTTACCTAACTTATTTATTGACTTTATTCAAGTATTTTTATTTTAAGATTTTAGTCAATATTTTAGTCAATAATTTTTAGGGATGAGTAAATTGATTCCTTGATTAAATAATCTATCGATAGAAGGACGAATAGGAATCTGATTATACATTTTCAATAAATAAATAAAATTATATCTGACTATTAATTATCTTGATCTATTACTGAATTCTATTATCACAGTCATTTTTACAATAAGTGGTTTGGTAAAGACTTAGGACTTTTTAATTTTATTGATATTTATTATTTTCTCATAACTGTGCAATAATAATTTAAGTACTCTTTTAATTATTTCATACTCATACAGAAAAATATACTAATTAAGTGTTAACTAATAATCATAAAATACAACAACTATTAACCCGTATACTAAATTATGTGAGAATAAATATTTAAATGACTTTGGAATAGAGGATGGGGTGAAAAAATATTAGAATTACAAATAAATGCTAAAAATTATAATTTTAAATAGATACTATTAAATTTAATTCTGCTGGTCCTCTAAGGAAACTGAAAAAATATTAAAATTAACTCATCCATGCTAACTGTACATACACACACACACACACACACACACACACACACACACACACACACACACACACACACACACACACACACACATACACAAGTAAAAAATAAATTTAGTAATTTATTATTTATTATTTAATTTATGAATATATTAAAAGAAAAAAAAAGTATATTTAAAATGACTGATATTTCAATTTGCGATTAAATAAAAATATTAATTACATATACAATTAGCCTCAAAAAATTCGCAACATTTTATTTTATAAACTAATAATTTATAAGTTATCCTTAATTCATATTAAGATGTATAAAATATAGTATATTTATGTAATGTAATAAAATTTATTATATTTCTCTTTATATGTTACGAGGAAAGTGGAAATGTAGGTAATTTCTACAATCTACAGTGTTCATTAATTTTGTACAATTTGAATAATAACTTAATTTTTTTCTAAATTCACTGGGCATTTGATAAAATTGGCTATGAATCCGTAATATGTGTACAATGTACACATATCTAAATTATATATACTTGATAATATTTGATTAACTTGTCTTTGACTACACATTTACATACAAATTTAAAACATGCAAATGTCACTAGAGTAATCAATGTCGTAATAAATAATTTGTTACATACAGCGTCAGGTTTCCCTACAAGCAGAACAAGCAGGTGATTGGAGCGGTGAAATTTTAGGGGCAGCAAAATAACTTTTTTAATAATATATTCATATTTATGTTTTGATGTCTGTTTTATATATTTTTAAATAATAAATAATAATTTAATTAATAATATATTTTGCTAAATAATGCATTTTGCTGGTTAGAAAAACACTTATGAAAATGAAGGGGCGGCAAATTTCCTTCTGCTTGTGGGCGGCAAATTGCTTAATCCGCCGCTGGTTATATACTACGTGTACCAATATATACTTTACACTTCATATATTAGGCCTCCTTTAGTCTTTTTCCACTTTTCTCATAAAATGCGTATTATATATTAAATTTTATTAAACAAAGATATAAATAATGTGTCAATATCTAATTGTAACTGGTAATCATTAAAGTGTCCCTAAATAATTTGATCTTCCACATAAATGTGATTTATTAAACATAAATTTTGTTAGTTAATAAAATATGGTTTTATGATATCTAATACATAAAAATCTTTTGTTTATATTAAATAATATTTTCCGCTTGTTTTCTTGTAAAATATCTCTTGAGACATGTTAGCCATAAAACTACTCTGTAAATATTTATCATTATCCACTTGATTCAAATTATAGTCCTCTTATAGCAAGTGCAGTATATGTATTATGCATTGTGAGCATGTTATAACCATAATTTTATAATTTTATTTGTGTTAGTTCTGTCATGAAGTTAAATATATATGTATGCTTTGCTGATAATCTAAAACTTTTACAACACTGTAATAATTTTACATTTACAAATTATATATATATATATATATATATATATTTTTTTTCATTGTGTCTTAATGTATGAGTGAAATATATGTAGTACCAGTGAATATTTATAAATAAAATAATTTGTTTTATTTATCAGTTATTTATATAAACTGTCATTTCTATATTTGTACTTACTTTATACCATTTTGTTATTTTAATGAATTATTGCCAAAATAATTAAACAGCAGTATTATCATTTTTTTTTATTTGTTCTTACACCTATTGTTTATATCCTATGTATTGATATATTCCTGGTAAAAGGTAATACTATATTTCTCAGCGAGATGATTGGGTTGGAATGATGTATTTTGGGATCGACAGAGGATAATAAAATACACATTTTTTGGATATTTTCAAATTTTTACCCTTTCAGTAAATATGTTTAAAATATGGACCTATACATGTATTAAGGTTACCATTTTTTTTTTTTTTTTTTGAGCCACCATTGTTTATTCGAAGGAAAGCAAATTCTTTCAATATGCACTGGGAGACTGAAGCCCCCAAAGATTCTGTAGTCTGCAGATGTGGGTGGTATATTTGTGTAATTCAATAATTGATTATAATTAATAATATTTACAAGTGAAATGCAAATGTATGAAATCAAAGTATAGTTTGTATTTAAAAATACAAAATAAATAAAAAAATTAAATATATTTATATAGTTAAATGTCAAGACATTTTTAGGTTTGATTCGAGACGTTTTATTTTTGTAAATTAATAATTTTTGTCACCAAGAAAACTAATTTATGAAACATTCGCTCGCATGTTTTTATAATATTTTATAATAGTTAAGCTTTATATAGAACATTAATTACAAAGGTGATGGTTTTTTTTTTGAAAATGTTATGACTTTTTGAAGGGTACAACTATCTCGACATTTTTAAATTCGGTCCTATACATACTATATATTTATATATGAATTAATAATTAAACCCGACCAGGAGCTTAAAAATGAATTCAAACAGTAGATAATTATTATTAAATATGTATTTTGTTTTAAATATTTTTATAACACAATAGGTACGTGTCTTCAGTATAATACAAGGATATTGATATAATCGATGTTACAATTTGTATCTATAAATAAGTGTAGCGTCTATATATATATATATATATATATATATTTATAAATCATATTTATACAATATTTATTTCAAAATTTGTTAAAATCAACAACAAAAAAAAAAAAATTAAATATTCAATAATGTGTACGAGGTAAAAAAATCTTTGTTAGGTAATAACGGTACTAATAATAATGAATGATTATTTAAAGAGGAAATCAACAATTGCGTTTTTATATGACTAGGAATGAAATAACAATAAAACGCGTATGATAAGCACATAATGTATGATATTCACGCGAAAAAAAAAATTTTTTTTAACATAAAATTATTAACATTTTGAATAAAATAATTCAATTAAGTACAAATGAAGGAATTCAGTGTCAAAAAAAAAAAAAAAAATCAAATTACTATAATTAAAAAAAATGTAAATTGCTTGTTCTTTTTTAATTATTCGAATCTATACTACACTACTAGCTATTATACATATCTATTATTAAAAAAATTATGATGTACCTAATCGTCTACATTTTTTTTTCTACTCAACTCCGTATTTACTTTTCACCGTGAGTAATCACTTATTTTGATTATGATTATTAAAAATATGCTACCTAGTAATTTTCTAACTACGTTTAGACCCTGAGATTCAACGTCATGAGTCATGACGACTCAGGGCGTCACAAGCATCTCGCGAGCGTCAAAATCGGGCAGAAATGAACAAAAATGATGTGACATATCGACAGGGGCGGACTGGGAGGCATGCGGCTTCCACAATTATAAACGGCCCAAACTCATTTTATATACCGACCTATTTATCGATTGATTATATAAATACACCACTGGTCTTGGATCTTTGAAAAACACAATTTACCTTATTACGATATTACAATAGTGAATAAATGATATCCCTAAAATTTTCATCAGTGCAAAACAAAAAAAAACGTAATAATAGGTCCACGAACAAAATAAAACTTATGTTAATATTCAATCTTTTTATTAGAAATAATCAATTACCAGCTATTATACTGACATATTGAACCGGCCCGGTGTGCTACAACACACTAGCACACCCTGGCCAGTCCGCCCCTGCATATCGATTCGTATGAGAATTTTGCAGGAAATATCATGGTGTATATTTTATTTTTACATTTATATCGAAATTCTACGAATAAAAATGTAAAAACTTAGATTTTAATGACGGAAGAAAAATTTCAAAACTTTCGTCATTGCGGGTCACCCCACTGAGTGTGCGTACGAATTTATGGTACCGAGTTCAGAAACATTCTGTATATAATATAATAAATCAATTATTTATCGGCTGAAATGTTTGAATGTTCGACGAAAAGGTATAGGTACGATTATTTTCTACCCGTATTATACAATATAAGTATATTGTACCTATACGTCTATACGCGACGGCCGTAATCGTATAATTACATTATTCCCTAATAGCACAGGGAGTTCTGTGGTAAACCCCCAAGACTCCCAAAAGGAGTCCTGGGAGTTTCCTCATAAGCTCCTTGTGTCCGCGAACTAATACTCTCATTAGGAGTAATTCAGGAATTAGAACTAAAATCAGATAGTTAGGAATCCTGACATTGCTTTATAGGACTCCTAATATAGAATTATTTTTAAAAGTTCCTAATAAAAGTTCTGAATATACTTCTTAGGACTCCTAAATTGGGATTCATATATAGGAGACTATTGGAACACTCCTGGTTTATTCCTGGGACTCCCTGTGCTATGAGGGTTTGGGTTTATTATTATAATGATTTATATTGTGATTCGTAATTCGTATACAAATATGATACAAAGTACCTGATTTTCAATTCAAATTTTAATAAAATTTTTTTAGGGGTATGCTTCTATTATGATTTAGGAAGTATCAAAGCATTCACCTCCCTTGTGCTAATGCATATTGTATACAAATATAATATATATTTAAACACATTTTTCCTATTTTATCAGCTGCTATGTATGTACGATGTACGTATTATATGTGTTTAAGTATCATCATCCATCACTTATACACATTTATCGGTGTGTCGCGACGTTTTAAGAGAACTCTATAATAATAACTAAACGTTTGTTTTGTAACTGTAATAATTTATCGCGGAAGTGGGCAGTGCCCATTTCGACGCTCTAAGTTCGATCAGATGCAAAAGGATCTTTTTGATGGATGGCGAACATTCCCGCGTCAGCATCGCGTCCCGGATGGATACGTATAATTGTTTCAGTGCGTCCGGAACCTCTTGTTCCAGGTCTCGTCCGATATCGTTCACGATGTCGAACAGACATTCAATCTGAACAGAAAAAAAAAAAATTCATACACACCTGCACACGGTAAGTATACCTATGACTATTATTTTTTACGTATAAGAAATTATACATGCGTTTGGATAAATAGATGGATGATAGATATATTATTAATAAATGTTATATACGTGTTTATACTTACACGTGATGATATTTATAGGACTCGGTTATTTTATTAGTTAATTTTTGTTTTTATTAGCGTATACAATTTGTTATAAAATGTAATTTGAATTTTGAAAAAAAAAAAAAAAAAATTCAAAATTTTTGACACGTTTTAACATAGGTAATTATTTGAAATATTCAAACATCGAATTTTGTATCTACTTATAAAAATCATTGTATAAAATATACGTACACTCGTATTGTAGGTACAGTATGTGTGTTAATTTTGGTTTTTGTTAGTTGCACCGTATTATTACAGGTACCTACCTATATATGTATCATTAATATGACTAATTAAAAACGCAATTAATAATGTATAAATTACAAAATACGTTTATATAGGAAATTTATTGCCTATAGTTATAATAATAGTTTCCTTAATTTGTTCGGTTTCGAGATGAAATTTTTTAAAAATTTTAATGATAGTTAAATCTGGTTATATTTAAAACAATTGTTTTTCATTGATCTTAATATTATTATAATAATATTGAACATAGTATAAAATATAAATACAATATATTCGTGACATATTGTACCTGGTATTATCTTATTAAAGTACATTGTGAATACCTACTTTTAATTATATAATCGCACTAATTTTCTATTACGGTTCGAATCAAGTGATGGTTTTGTATAACCATATATAGGTAAATATGGTACAGAAAATCACATAAATTACTTTTTTTAATATTGTTATTAGATATATTTGACATATTATGTAACATTTTTTTGTTTTTACTTCTTCGATTGTGTTCATCTCTTTGCTGGGTGTTAAACAGTGTTCGCAAATTTTAAATAATAACGTAAGTAAAGTTTGTTTACGAGAATATACTTCTTTTTCCATTTTGCTCAGTAACACTTTATTCTGTTTCATCTGTAAATTAAAGATGTAATATAAAATTATCTGTACGATATATATAATATAAAACTAAAATTTAATTTAAACCCAAAATATGCTTATAAATTTAAGTAATATACAGATTAAGAAATTACACGATATTTCTCCTCAGCGTTCACGCTCTTATCTAGGTATAGATTTTTATTATATTTATAATTCTTTTTTTTTCTTTTTTTTTTACTTACTCCTTTGTATATCTGTAGTACGAATGTCGCGTAAGAAAACAATCTGGGCGGTTGTAAGAGTTTCTCTCGTTTTACAAACCATAATTGTATGGTATTGATTACCATGTTAACGTAGGTGTCTCTTGTATCTCTCTATTACAATGTTAAATTCTTAAAATTAATAAAAAATTGTTAATATGTCGAAGGACTACGTTATAAAAAGTCACCTCGATTATGTAAAGGGACAGGTTGATCGAAGGGCCCATAGCATCTCGTTTGCTAACCGCGTGTTCGATTATTTTCAACGCTAAAAGCATCAAATCTTTTGTTGGCGAGTTTTTCGTATCTGCAACATAAAAAAGACGGTTTTTGTGAAAATCGTTTTAGTTTTCTTGTTGGTATATTTATGCGAAATCACAAGGATTTCGCAAGTTTAATTATATTTTGTTGAAAAGAAATTTTTTGTCAAAAATGAACGTGTATAGAGACCACGTGGTTTTTGAGAAATATGAAATGTGGGTCAGATGACCTCTAAACCCTTCCACTGGGACCGTTATTGTATAGACAAAAACAAAAATCAACTCGACACGTGCTGTTTGTAAATTTATGCTATTGGTCAGCAGCTGTTGTATGCAGGTATTGTCAGATAACAATGCTGTTATGTTTATTTTATAATTGTATGACTTTTTTAAATAATTGAAGTTTAATACAAATAGAATTTCAGTGCGTTTTATTTCGAACACTAAAGAGCTTAAAACTATATAAAATACCTTTGACTATACGTTTGGCCATGTCGTTAATGTCTTCAGGGAAACAATTCAAGTCTTTGACACTAAATTCGTTTGTTTGATATTTACACGATGTGTGTGTTTCTTCCGAAACGTTCTGTTCATATTTGTTATTGTGTCCATTATAGCTTTTTGACTTTCTCAAGCCGAAGTCGTTTTTCGATTCCATCACGTATTTATTCGATTCGTCATTCGAAATCGGTTTTGATTTTCGTTTTGGTTCTTTAAATTGTACTTTTGGACCCTGAAAATAGTCTTTTAAATCATTAATTTGTTTTCAACATTTTTACATTATTCGGAGAGGAGTTATTAGTAAATATTGTTAACAATTATGTATTAACAATTACTTGAGTGTCTTTATGTTGAGAATATTTTATTTGTTGAAAATTATTTTTATATCCTTTCTGTTCAAAACTATTCTTTTGGCAATTCGATTTCATCTCGCCGTTTGTATAAAACGTTCTCGATCTCGACAATGTCATCGGACCGCCATTGTGTTGCACAGTGCTTCTGAAACGAGTAAGTATATGAATATAGATGTTATGGTATTTTTGAATTATAAAAAAAAGGATCGAAACGATTCCTATATAATGTAGCCTTTACACAATAATAATCGCCAAATATAACATTTTTATTAATTCTGCTATCGAATATTTATGAAACGTATTTAATTGTAAATAAATGCTGTTGTTTCATGTATTTGCATGTCAGCTCTAATTTATTAAAATTCAAATCATTAGAACAAATCAGAAAAATGCTATTAAAAATTTATATTAGGACGTTTATTTTTATTTAATATATTGTAGATTTTTTTTCTGGAAAATATTGGAATATATATTTATGTATAGTATTGAGTATAGTCGAGAAACGTAAATATTTCAGTGGGGGAATGCGTTTTTTTAAAAAAATAATGTGTAAAATTTAATAATTTTATTAGCTGCAAACGATTTTAATCGTTTAATGTTGAATGAAATGTCATGCTTACTCGGAATTTAACGTTATTATTTCACACTTTTTACTATTGCATATTTTTAACTAACAGTTGACGATGTGATATCAGAACAATAAATACATATATTTATAGTTGAAAAAAAAAGTTATAGCCATATCTGTAATAGCGAAATTAAAAAAATGATTTGGAAGACATACGCAGTTTCTTTAAAAATATTTAATTTAAGAAACGAACATTTTGGTCACAATTCTGGACAAAAAGTTTACGATTAATTTCGTTTTTTTTTTTTTTTTTTTTAAACTTACTCCGGTTTTGCATCATTCATTATGGACTGAGGAGCAGTTTTGGAACGTTCTAAAGAAAACTCTTTGGCGTGAACGTTAAGCCTGTTGCAGTTTTCTGACGTTGTGTCCGAAGCAGTTTTGATGTTTTTCGATTTTTGCAGACCGTTGGCTACACACACATTATCACTGTTATTATTTATGTCACCTCGAACACCTACGCATCATGCCAAATGCACACCGTATAAATGAAAATGACTTCGTGTCGAACACCAAAACACAGAGTGGATATACGATTCGAATCTAACCTAACTGTATATATTGTCGCCCATGTACCTACGCCGTATAAATGTCATTATTAATACAAATTTAAATGAAATTTAGTTTTGTACCTAGTAACAATATGCAAATGTATTTACAATGGCGAATAAATTCTACGCCAGTACGAACAATTAAAGAAACGCTCAATTTCTTAAAATTATTTATTTATTTTAAAAACGGTACTTTTTTTTATCGAATACATTTTATATGTCTGTATTCATGTTAAACAATTAGTACGCTTTTAGTGAAACGTCTGTTTGTGATTTATTGTTTTTGTCTAAAACTAAAATGTGCGTGGGTCACAGCGCTTCCAAACGATACTATCAACGAAGCACTTGGTCTGCTGCAGTTATTCACTTAAAAAGAAAACGTTTTTAATTTGCAGTCTTGTTTCGTCTTTGTATACTTAACGTTTTTTAAGAAATGTTCGCACGCTCCTTCGCACGTGAATATTACACGGGTTTAAAAAAATATTTTTGCCAGTACAATTACATAATATAACATTGTAAATATCACGTTTATTATTCATTACGTTATGCACTTTCAATTATTATTCGAAAAACATCTTTTGGAATACATTTAGTTACACATAAATACACTGAACGCGTCATAATGTGTAAAATAAAAGTATACGTGAAACAGGTAGGCGCGGAGTTAAAAAAAAAAAAGCTTAAATCGTTACAAATTGTATTCGTTACGACGCGGAACGATGTGATTAACTTCTGAGGAAAACAATTCATAGGTATTATAAAAAGTGTTTCAAATATTATGTAGATTTCAATATATAGGTACAGGAAATACATTTTAATTCAACACATAGTAAGTTAATAATAATATTATCTGTATACATATACGATTACTCATAGCACAAAATATATATACATACTCGGTGGACGATAAATCGCGAGTGTAGGATGTTTCTTTTGTCCGGCCATAACGGTAGTGCTATCACTCCTATTAAAATAGCTTCCCTGACCAACAAAAACAAAAAG
The DNA here is from genome assembly GCA_032441835.1 of Slavum lentiscoides. Lineage (NCBI taxonomy): Eukaryota > Metazoa > Arthropoda > Insecta > Hemiptera > Aphididae > Slavum > Slavum lentiscoides. The sequence continues at coordinate 30,847,451 of CM063708.1, forward strand.
TATGTCGTTTGTGAGATGCATTAAGGCTGTGTACACATTTGCACGCATTTGTTATTGGTCAATAATTTGTTATGGAATAAGAACAAAACTTTGTGATTTTAATGCAAAATAAGTAACTAAAGTATTATTTTGAATTCCGACAGTGCAGTGAGTAATGTATGTGTGTGTGTTTTTTTTTCTAGCAGTGAACGCGCATGTTCTCCTTTATTGTCACAGGTGTAATTTATTATAAGATGAACATTTTTGAATTTCTCTGTAGTTTTCGATAACTATTGCAGAAAACAAACATTTATCTGCGAGCAGGTTTATGAAACAAGCGCTTGTTCGTATTTTTTTTACAAATTGATTTTCGCTCGGAATCGTTTTCAGAATAAAATATTATTATTTTTTTTTTTAGAAATTTCTAGTCAGATTTTATCTTTTTTTTTTTTTAAAAAAAATACTTGTAAATAAATAATTCAAGTGTTGTCATTAGTTTCCTTTTCGTTAAAAAAAATGTAAATTAAGTAGTAAAACGAATTGTTCATTTCCAAAAGTATGGAAGTCTGTGAGTTTATTATTGACGGTTTCAGTTTTTACATTAATTTTTACTACAATTTATATTATAAATATCCTTTAACAAAATTATTTAATTTAAAAACAAATTGAATTAATTTTGTTTAATGTGTATCAGTGTATTTTATAGGATCAACCAATCGGGGGGAAAAATAATATTATATCTAATATTTAAAAATTGTATCATTTTACGGGGTTTTATCTTAAATTTTTATTATTAATGTCTTATAAAAGTAAGTAAATATAAATACTTAATATTTTTTCAACTAATATTAATAACATTCAATATTATTAATATAATATAATAATAATATTTAACGAAATTATTCAATCGAGATAGTTGCTTAACTTGTAGGTACCTATACACTATAATAACAGAGTGTATTTGTCGAAACATATTAACCTTCGTCAATTTGAATACAAATCGATTTATAATAAACATTTTTAATGAAATGGAATGCATCTGTAGGAAAAGAAATTTTTTTAGCTATGCATTTTTCACATTCTCCCACCACTGTAAATACATTTTCAAAACATTATGAAAAAAAATATATCACCGTAATAACCATTGATGAAGGCTAAGCGTGGATAGTTATTAATACAGTAGCCCATCACACGGTTCTCAGTTCATTATTATTATTATTATTTGTCTAATAAAAAAAAAATGTTGGTATGTATACAGGGTGGCGCAAAATAAACTTGACAGTTGGTAAAAAAGATTAATAACAGCAAGACGTAGCACGGACGTAACAGCGGACTTGGCAAGACGTAGTACGATAGTTTTAGCCCACGATGTTGGTACTGCAAAATATTGGTAATTATGCCTTGTCGAATTGGCGATAAAGGGTGCTCTCGTCTCGGACGTTTAGAGCATGAGAAACACAGCAACCGGTCTAGTGACCCGTTGAAAGCGTAATCTGTAAGACGCGTTTAAAGCTGCGGTTTCCCAATTGGTTTATGTGTTAAACAGTTGTGACGGTGTTAACGAAAGAAGAAAGGATTTTCGTTTTAAAACATTTTTATAAAAGTGGTGCTATTGCAGTTATTAATGAACGGGGTAGACATTTATATTCAAACCCACCCTCTAGACAAACAGTGTACCTGTGTACGCCATACGAGATAAATTTGAACAACACGGATCTGTTACGGATGCACCAAGATCTGGTCGCCCGATAACAGTCGCAACAGAGCAAAATGAATTTAGCTGTGACTGTACGAGTCCACGACGAAAATCCACTAGACGATTAGCCTCTGAGCTGCTGCAGTTATCGCGAAGGTCTGCGGAAAGAATGTTACGAACACATAAATTTAAAGTTTAAATTTCACGTTTACTACGTGGGCTACTTGAAGACGACCGAGATCGACGTTTTCGGTTTCGTGAAATGAATGATGCTTGACCAACACAAACACGATCCTCAGTTATTTAATAAAATCTTGCGGTCTGATGAGGACAATTTTAAGTTAAGCGGACGAGTTAACAGGCATAACTGCACTTACTGGTGTACTGAAAATCAAAATATTTTGTTAGAGCAACGACTCAATCAACCTGCAGGTGTGAGTGTTTGGGGGGGGGGGTGCATTATAATCATTCGGTGTATTGGAAATTGAAAGAACTGCGAGAGGAGATAAGTGTTTGAATGTGTTTAAGAATTGCGTGGTACCAGGACTTACGACGTGTGATGAAAACATTCAAGAAATTCGCTTTCAACACGGTGGTGCTCCACCACGTCATGCCACTGCAGTCCGCGGTTATTTTAAGAACGAAACTTTTGAAAGAATTATATAGTGGTGTCGGTCGAACGGCAGGTATTGACGTTTACCAGACGTTCACCAAACATCACGGCAATGGATTTTTTCCGTACGGGGGTGTCGTCAAGGACTCTGTTTATTCCAAAAAAGCCTCGGAATACCTACTGACGAACCGAAAGACTATATACATACACGCGACGCATTCGACGATTTGGACAGTGATGACAAACTATGCCGTAGAGTACCTTAGGGCAACAGTGTTCTCGAATGTCTTGTATCGATGACAATGGGAAACGGTTTGAACGTAAAAAAAAATAATTGCGAGCATTGTTTGTAACGAATAAAATTAATTCAGTAGGTATTCGTTTTAGAGTATATAGTGTCAAGTTTCTCTGGCGCCACCTTTTACAATAATAACAATCGATTCGTATGATTTACAGATTTACTAGTTGTAAAATCGATTACGTTTCGAAAATCCGAAAAATTACCCACGTGTATAATATTATATAGGAGAAAAATAATAACACTTTCTTACCCGCGTACTGTTGTTGTTGTTGTTGTTGTTGTGCAATATCGTAGGACCGTGGTTTTGCGGGCCGGTGACGAAAAAGCTCCTCTGACGATTCAACTCGTTTTCTAACTGTTTTTTGGTTTTCGGATTCGAGTTGCCCGCGCGTTTGTAATGATAATTGTTGTATTTACGGTTGTTGTTTCCGGCGGCGTCATTGGCGGCGGTGTCCATTTCTTTTCTGCGCTTTTTCCGAAAACGCTTTTTTACATAAAATAATTTATACGTCTATATAATAATATTCTCGCTCGTGCAACCGAGGGTTTTTAATCATTTGACTACACACACACAATATAAACTATTTTTATATAGTTATACGGTTTTTATAAATTATTTTATTCGGCACACGCGTGTAAGTTAAACGTCGGAAATCACATCACACACACACATCAGTATTTTTGAAACTTTCTACCCGTGGTCTATACGATCGACATTAAATTGTCTTACATCATTCCCTACCCCGGTCCGTCAAGTCAATCGGTACTATAGTATATATATATATATATTGTATAGCTGCCACGAACGACGGGGCGATGACTAAAAGGCGAACTCGTTGCAACTGAATTCTCGGCCGCCGTCGTCGTTCGCGTAATAATAATAATAATAATAATAATATACGCACGGGTATATGTGTATAAAAGAGCGTGTGTAGTAGTACAAGAAAAAAAAAAAAAAAACGACGCCGCTGCAGCACGTCTATAAATAACGCGTCCAACTATTCGTTCTATATACAATTTTTTTTTTTTTTTTTAAACACTTTTTTCTCCTCCGCTTTACAACGAGCAACGAGAGTGCCGGCAACGTCCCGCGTCTCAAGAGATGCGCGCGCGCACAAAAAAAAAAAAAAATATCCTGTAGACCAGTGGTCGGCAACCTTTTTGGACTGTCGGGCCATATTCACAAATTAAAAAGAACTCGCGGGCCACACAAAAATAAAAATATTTTATTCTTAAATTATTTACTATGAAAAAAAAAAAAAATACTGTCTAAAACTTAAAATAATAAAATGTATAAAATAAAAATTACAGTTTTTAATATAATTATAAAAGTATGAAAATTACAACTGTTTGGTAAAATTCATAAATGCAATAATTTCATTCGACAAAAAACGATTCTGAGCGGAGCATCAATGTTATAATTAGTATAATATACAGGCCCGGATTAAGGGGGGGCCAGGGGGGGCCATGGCCCCGGGCCCACTAGAAATCAATTAATTGTGGGCCACTTCGTACGAGAAGACTTAATTTTGGAATAAACGAAATTCAACACTACGGCCTTGTTCAGACGACGATATTTTTTCCGTACCTATACGGTATACGGGATTCATTTGGTGAATTCTCTTTTCTAAAAAATTAACTTTAAAAAAAAATACCCTTTCCTTTATGAGTAACAAAACCCGCTTCAGGCATGGGCCCCCAAATTATGTTTGGCCCCGGGCCCAACATTTTCTTAATCCGGGCTTGGTAATATAATTGTCAATTTTAGCAAAGATTATTATATTTCAATTATATTTATACAATATGATTATTTTGATATGATATTTAATTAAATTTCGTCGTTCTAAGAATTTAAAGCGGGCCGTATTCAATAGCCACGCGGGCCGCCGGTCGCCGACCACTGCTGTAGACCAGGGGTCTCTAAACTACGGCCCGCGGGCCGAATATGGCCCGCGAACAAGTTTTAACCGGCCCGCAGCACCCATAGGACGGTAAATAAAATATAGACAGTGGCGTGCTCAGGAGGGGAGGTTAGGGGTTATATCCCCCCCCCCCCATTGTCTTTTTTGCCGACATACAGAGATTAGCCACATAGACGAGCGATACGACGATATAAAAACATCAATTTCATACTTCTCATCAAAAAAAAGAAATTATTTCAAAAATTATTAAAATTACAATATATATATATATATTATCATTTATATATACCAATTATATTTTTAAGTATATTGTAGACAATATTTTATAAAAAGATTTCAAGTAAACTTATATTTGTATACCTATATTTTCATAAAATTAAAAATTATATGTGTTAATAAACTTTTGGCCCGCTAAGAGCATTTGATATTTTTTGTGGCCCTTGAATAAACAAGTTTGGAGACCCCTGCTGTAGACGACGGTGTTTCGGAATCGAAACGGACACGATGATGAATTTCGGGCGTGCAAGCGGAATGTGCGCGCATTTACGTTTAGGATGTATCACGTGCAGCAGCGTATACTATATACTCACCAGCGTAACTAAACGGCGGCTTAGCCCCCTCATAAAACTTTTCTATAGACCCCGTTTAAATTTATACCGAATTTCCTTTCGAAAATCAAGACGATTTTTTTGTTTTTATCACAGGATTCGTTATTAATTGTGACGAAAAAATTTCTATATAAAAAAATTATTATTATGTTATATATAATTGTTTTTTTTTTTTTTATAGGTTATCCATAAAACCGCACGAACCATTTACGATATACTTATTTGCGTTCGAAATTACAGTATCAATTTCATTACACTATAAAATATTAAAATACATCGTAAATTATTGTGCTTTCAGTTTTATGTAAAATCACGTAATATTCTTATAATTATAGAATTTAAATAAAATATAAAATTAAAAACAAAAATAAATTTTAAAATGTTTAATTAAAAAAAAAAATATATATAATACTCTTATAAAAATAAAATATATATATGTATATTAAAAAACAATATATATATAATATTACACAATTATATATATATATATAGAATTTGCATTCAATATTATAAAATAATTTGTTTTTTTTTCATCGAAAATATATACATATGTTTATTTTATTTTTTAAAACTTATTGTGGAATATTGGTTATTCGGCTGATATAATTGGTTTCTTATTTGTGCCTTTAAATATTCTGGAGTCGGGGCTATAGCCCCCCCCCCCAACTAACTATTTGATCCTAGTTACGTCCATGGTATACTACTACCGGCAGTCACTTCAATACGCAGTGAAAATAAATATTTCGTTAACTATGCTGGAAGATTTTTATTCATCCTTGTAATCAAACACATTCATATTGTTTAAATATATCTATAGCATACGTGTAAAAAAAAAAAAATAATCGTTAAATGTTTACGTGGGCATAGACGAATCACACAATATTATTGTCGTAGGTGGGATTTGTACCAGTAAAATATAGAAACAGAAAAAAAAAAAATCGTATATTCACGGTGGGGAAGAATAGAAATGTTTAATGCTCTCGTGCGATTGTATACGCTGCAGTGGCGTGCCCAGGAATTTTCAATGAGGGGGATGTTATATAAGTAAATAGTAATAATACATTTTAATGAATTGTCATGGTCATACCAAAAACTCAAGTGTTTGTGTTTCAAGATCTCCAAAATCGTTTCTAGCTTATAATTGTGTACATTTGTAAATTGTTCTATAATTAAAATGAATTTAAATTATAATACACTAATACCAAGTTGTTCAATTAACACAACACCATTAAACTGAAAAAATGTATTGCATTTTTAAAAATAAACAAAAAAAAAAAAAAAAATAATTAGAAACTAGATTACTTATTCCAAACGGAAATTCAACCGCCTAGCTTTTGTACTAATTTCATTTATGACGTCATCTAAAACAAGTAATGACTCTAAAACAGCTCTTATAACTAAAAAGTTGTTTTCTGTAGGTCGGCAAAGAAGACAATGGGGGGGGGATATAACCCCTAACCTCCCCCCCCCCTGAGCACGCCACTGGTACGCTGAAATCCGTATTAAATATCTGCAGTAACACGATAGACGCATATGCTAATTTAGAATTGAAATTCAAATTATTTTACTATGTGATTTATTTACCCGAATCGTGTATTCCGTGCGCAGGGCGATATTTGATTTAAAAGTGTATTTATTTGTGAAATCGTCGGGTGTAACTGATGTGAGACTTTGGGAATATAATATGAAATACATTTTATACGCCGCGGCACATTGCCGTATAGAAGTGTAAAATACGCAATACTTGTTCAAATAAGCGAAATACGTATATGATGGAGTATAAAAGAAAACAGAGGAACAGAGGAAAATTGCTGCTCTTCGAGTATGGTTTTGACCGTAGTTTATTTTGAATTACGAATTACTTTTATTTCGAATTACATTATATAATTATTATACAATATTCTTCGACACGTGCGTGCGTGTGTGTTTATCAAATTGCATTAATTATTTTGCGTTCACAAAAAAAAAAAAAGTTGAGCGCAAGGCCAAATCCCGTACATATATTATGTAGCAGGTGTCGATTTACGCAGCCTCGTCCTCGTGTGTTACTCCCACGGGCCCAACTCTACGAATTATAATAGTCATATCGAAGTGATACGGCGTGACTTATGTTGCCTACCTGTTGCACTTTTCTGCAATCTAGTAAATTCGTATTTAAATTTTTTAATCGTAATATTTTGTGCAATATGAATTAATTTACTTCGACATCATTTTCTCAACACGTATAATGCCACGGTACTGACACAACTATAGTACAATATATACATATGTTATCTGGACGTGTGTACTCTTATGTACACATTTCTACAAAAAAATATTTTATTTTTTAAAATGACGTGTCTAAGTTTAAAAAAAAATTATTTAACCAGCTCACTGTCCTGTGTCGATCACTATATTGTTCATTAATGACAGTCATAACAGATAGGTAATTTAAATATAAATAGCATATACATTGGTCTGTGTGGCAACCATTTGGAATTTTTCATGTAACATTATTATTAAATTTCGCATGAAACCTAACCAAGGCTATCGTCAGCCACGCATTGGCTCTCACGTATATATGTATATATATATAGTGATATCGAATTATCTCCCTTCCACTCGTCAAAATTTAAAAAAAGTACTGTCTAGCAAACAAAATATAAAATTGGCACTCAGTTATTCGAGTACTCATTATCGACTTCGTTCAGTATAACATTCAAACGAGTTTAAGTCTTTGGAAATACATACCACACATATACATGCATATATATATATATGTAGATTGAAAATATATTAATATTTTTATTAATTTATAAATTATAATTATTTTATTAATTAATATATTCATGGACCGTGTGAACGAAGTCGTGTTGAAGTGTAAAAGAGAACAAAGGAATGAAAAAAATCGCTGAGAAATTTTGAAATTGATCAATGCAAAAGAGGTAAGCCGTTGAATTAGTTACATTTGGATAACAGGTTGTACACACATTTGGAGAAACATAATGATTTCATATTTAATCAATTATCTGTTTGAATATTCAATTCCAATTTGTATTATTGTGATTACACTTTTCTACTATTATTCGACGTCTACGTACGATAAATGGCGGAAATTGAATGTACCCTACGTACGGCCCATACCGCTTTTCGGGAACACGTTTAAAATGGTAACAACTTTAGAACATCAAATCGAAACGATCGATCGAATTTATCAAAAATTTCCAGATGAGAAATATTGCGGTTTTTATCAAATGATGACGCCATTTTTGATGATTCGCGATCCAGAATTGATCAACAACATGTTGATCAAAGACTTTTCGCACTTCGTCGACCATGGATTCGACGTGGATCCAGAAGTAAACTTATTCGGTAGAAGTTTGTTTTTTACCAAAGGTCAGAAATGGAGAACGTTAAGACAAAAGCTTAGTCCGGGATTCACTTCTGGTAAAATTAAGGGCACGTACGATCAGATTAAATCATGCAGCCAAGAGCTGGTAAATTGTATCAATGAAAAATTAAAGCAAAACGATCAGATTGAAGTTAAAGGAATCACTAGGAATTGTGCGACTGACGTCATTGGAACGTGTGCATTCGGACTGAAATTAGATACCATTAAAAATGATAATTCAGATTTTCGCAAATACACGTCGAAACTGTTTGAAGTGGGAACATCACAAATGATAAAGAACTTTGTGTCAATTCTTTTTCCCAAAGTAGGAAAGTTTTTAAGACTAGAATTATTTCCAAGGGATGCGACCGATTTTTTTCACTCGGTGTTCAGTGAAGTAATAAAGTACAGAACAGAAAACAATATCGTTAGAAACGATCTGACACAAACTCTGTTAGAAGCCAGAAAAGAATTGGTATTAAATAATGACTTGACCGGCAAAGATGAGGGTAAGATTGAAAAATCATTTACTATATTTAATTTATATTGTTTACTAGAGTGGCGTAGTGAAACGAGAAGGTTGTCTCATATTCTTGTACATCTTTATGTATTTGATGGCTTATATAGCACTTAATTTATTATTATTATTATTGGATTACAATCACCCTTAATACATTTTTTCAACACTTCCGTAAATTAAGGAACCCATTCTCAATTTTCATTTTATTTTATTTTTATTTTTTGTTAATTCGATCATTGAAATGTTAGTAGATATTTTACTTCTTATAGATTTTTACAAAATGTTTTTATATTATCATAACATTGTATTTTGAAATTATTTGAGAATATTTAATATTGACAATCTAAACTAATTTTCCAAAATCTATGATGTAAAATACAAATCAAGTAAAATATCATAATATATAGTTTACTCGTACATAGTTATAATTTGTTTAAAGACAATTTTAGAATGGTGAATCACTTTGTTTTGTGATGTAGCTAATAACATTGTCCTCGAATATTCGATTATGCTTAATAACAAATAAATACATAATGATAAATATTGTAATGATATCCGCTCACATAATCAATTCAAAAATACATAAAAACTTGTCATAATTATTTTGCTCTGTAAGGCATTTTCCCCCATAAAATGATCTAAAATTATTGTTACGGCTCTTCGGTGTCGGATTATATAAATATTATATATGCCTAGTAAAATGAATACCTAACTATTAACTATATGTAATGTATAAAAAGTCATTAATTCAGTTCTATATTGTGATCAATGACAATAAAATTTATAATTTTTTAAATATTGTAACTTTTATCTAAATATTCATCCCAATCAGAAACTGTATTAAATTAGTTATAATAAAATTATATTAAAGATTTGTTAGTTATTTTAAATAGATTGTTAGATTTTAGATTGGTATTTCTAACAAAATATAAAACCTTTCTCACCTCTCACCATACAAAATCTTTTTAAAATTTTCTATTAAATAATATATTTATTTTAACTTTTCAGACAAATTCACCGATTTAGATATCATTGGAAATGCAATTCTTATGTTTGTTGGTGGTTCTGAACCTATTGCTACCGTTATATCGTTTTGCTTGTACGAATTAGCATTGAATAAAGACATTCAGAACAAGTTACGCGCTGAGATAATTTCAACAAAAGAAACATATGGCGGAACATTTACCCACGATTTTTTGATAGACCTTCATTACGCAGATATGGTTTTAGAAGGTAATGATAATACTAATATACATTTCGTTTAATAGTAATTTATTATAAACGTTAATTGTTTTGTTAGAAATTATAAAATATTACATGAAAAGTATATAATACGTATATATACGTATAGAATATGTAAGCACCTCTCTGTAATTTTTTTATGTACGAGTATATAGTTTCGTATAAAACTTTTATTAATAATTAGGTACATAATCATATTATTATATAATTAGCCTGAAGCGTTTTAACAATATAAGTGTTTATTACTAACAGACCAATATGTTTTATTTAGATACTTAAATTTAATTAAACTACTCCGACAAATATTATATTATCCTATTTCAGAGACTCTTCGTAAGTACTCTATCAATATTACTTTATTCAGAGAGGCCACAGAAAATTACAAAGTACCCGGAGATTCATTAATAATTGAAAAAGGACAACAAATCCTAATACCGATGCATAGTATACATCATGATCCGAAATATTACCCTAATCCAAACACTTTTGATCCAGAAAGGTTTTCTATGGAAGAAAAATCTAAACGACCTAATGGTACATATCTTCCATTTGGTGACGGACCCCGCCATTGCATTGGTATTTAAATAATGTTTTACAATTTATTTTTGTGCATGTACCTACTTTTGGAACGTAATATTATAATTGAATTGAATTTGCAATTTGTATAGGAAAACGTTTTGCGGAATTCGATATAAAATTGGTTCTGTCAGAAGTGTTGTCGAAATTTGAAGTAAAAACTTGTGAAAAAACTGATGTTCCTCTTCGTTTCAAACCTAGCAATGGTTTTCTTGTACCGAAAAATGGAGTTTGGTTAAGTTTTATACAAATTGCGGACTAATCATTTGGAGATTAAAATTAATTTCGTTATTTAATAATTTTATTATTAACGTTAATTAGATAAGATAAATATTAGGAAAATATTAGTTTAAAAAAAAAAAAAAAAATTTCTCTCTTTTTCTGTAGGAACAATAAATAAATTTATCTTTTAAGTATAACAAAAAAATGGAATATGAATGATACATCTCTAATTAATTTAAATCACAAAATCATTAAATTAACAGACATTTATACACTTAAGAAATCAAAATTAATTAATTTATGTAAATCAAATAATTTAAAACTTTAGGAATAGTTGACGATCTTAGAGCTAGGTTATCTTGATATTATAAAGGGAATCTAAACTTAAATGATTTAGATGATAATTTAACAGAGGAAGAAAAAATAACATTATAAAGAATCTTTTAAAAACAAAATTGATATTAAGAAATTATTAAAGGAGTGTGAACTATCCGACGGTTCAGACTCAGATAAAAGCTTTAAACAAGGAGAACATTCTAACTCACTTATAAAAGAATATAAAATTCAAATGATGAATTAAACAATAGCGCAATTCAAATAACAAAAAAGTAGACACAATCTTAAAAATTAGCGAGGACTTGTATCAAAATTCTCCAGAGCCTTTAAACGACAATAACACATACGTAAACCATTTAACAAAACCAACAGATATAAAAGAAATTGATATTGGACATATATATGAAGACATTGAATTAATAGAAAATAATACTTCAATTTCTACAAATAAAATTCAAAATACGTCATTTTTTGATAATTACAATAAAACTACAAATAATAATAATCTAAAAAGAAAAATGAATACCGTAGATCATACAAAATCATTAATGATTAAACCAGACTCATTCACTGGGACAGAGGACGTTAAAAAATTTTTTAAACAATATAATAAGGCAAGCGACATTAACAACTGGGACGAAAATGACAAACTAAAATTTTTATCTATTTTTGTAAAAGGAACGGCGAGTACATTCTTAGAGAATTTAGAAAACCAGCGAGAAAATTGGACTTGGAATGAATTACAAGAGATATTTTTGAATGAGTTCCAACCTATAGGATATGACGCGATATTAAAAATAAAATTGGAAAAAAGAAAACAAGGCGATTCTGAATCAATCACTAGTTTCATAACTGAAATAGAAAATCTATGTAGGCAAGTAGATAGAAAAATGAAAGAAGAAGAAATTTGTGCGCATATTTTAAAAGGCTTAAAAGAAAATATTTTACATTCTATTTCTATGCAAAATAATAGTAATTTAAAAATTTAAAAGAAAATTTAAAAAATACGAATTAATGCAATTTCGAATTAATAATAGGGAAAAGAGTATGAGCGAATATACAGATATCTTAAATCAACAAGTTACACAACTTGACCGGTACTCATTGGAAAGAGATAAAGAAATTGAAGAATTAAAACAAAATTAGAATACAGAGACAGAAGTTACAGAAAAGAGATAGATCAATTAACCGAAGAAGTTAGACAAATAAATATGTCGGATAAAAATTATAATAAAACAGTATATTTTGACGACAACAAAATTCGAGCGATAGGAAGTACTATGATAAAAGAAATTATAGAAATAAAAGTCCATATCCGCGATTATCTGAACACAAAAATAGAGACTTAAGTCCAGAAATAAAATATGATAGGAAAAATAGAGGTAGATCTCGCTCTAGGGATCGACAATCAAGAGATAGAGATTATGATAAACAAAATAGAGATAGATCATATTCTCGAAATCGCTCATATTCCAGAGATAACAATTATAATAACAGGGATAGATCTTACTCAAGAGATAGATATACAAATAATACAAGACAAATGAGAAACCAAAATAGCGATAAATTTTATAGAGAACCGTACGATAAATTTACAAAAAATTATAATAGAGACAGATCTTCAGATAGATACATGGAAAAAACAGAAAGGGTCACTTGTTATAGGTGTGGTGAAATTGGGCATTACGCTGATCGCTGCGAAAAGCCAAAAAACTAATTAGATCCGAGTGGGAAGAAATCGGACGACCTACTCGGAGTATTTACAAAATAGACATCGAGGAACATAATTATGACACAAACTTTGAAAAAATTAAATTAATTGAAGATGTAAAAAAATGGTATAGTAATAAAAATACTAAACAATTAAAAAATTATCCTAATAAACATTTCAATAGTAGTATTTCAAATACTCAATCACTTCCCATAAATAATATTCCGTATTCAAATAAAGATAATTATGACAGAATTGCAGAAATAACTAGGTCAAATAAAATCGCAGACTTGATTTATGAAAATAATATTTATACTAAGAATTTAAATAACGAAATAACAATTCAAGAAAAGAACACACTAATATAAATTCTAATGACAACATACAACAGGATATTATAAAAATCAACGAGTATTGTCAATCGAAGCAAAATTCAATAATATTACAAGACACGCAATTATTGACACAGGTTCAAATATTTCATGTATAGACTGTTCACTAATAACGAGTGAAAATAGTCACAAAATGAAACCAAAAGATAAAATTAAAATAACAGGTGCAAATAACAACGAGTTGGAACAATTAGGAAAAATAGAAATAGAAATTAATATTAATAATCGTTGGTATAAAATAAATGTCTATGTAATTAAAGGGTTAGAATGTAAATTACTTCTAGGAAACGATTTTAATATCAAAATAAATTAATAATTGATTTTGAAAACAAAGAAATACGACTAATAAATAATATTTTAAAATGGATGAAAATGGTATAACCACAATTTAAAAACAAATGATACAGAAATTATAAATATAGCCAGTTTAAAAATTGAAAATAATTATCAAGGAAAAATTATAGCGAAAGAAAATATCACAATTGCGCCAAAATCGAGACTAAATATAAAACAAATTCAAATTGATACTAATAAACGAGAAAAAAATTACGAAATAGAACCAGTTGAACGTTTATATAAAATAAATATTTAATATTAGAAACACATAAAATTAATAATGATGACGGAATCACTATTTACAATTATTCAAATTTATATAGTAATATACCAAGGGGAATGACCTTAGCTAATATAACAGTATCAAATACGAATATGATGACAACACAAGAAAATATAACAGAAAAATGTTCTATAAACACCATTGATAAAAAATTAAATTATTCTGACGAAATTACGGATAAACAGGGAACTATAATAAAAATATCTAATGAATTAAACACCGAACAACGCAAAAAGGCATTACAATTAATTAATAACTATAAACACATATTCACTTCAGATCCTTTAAATATTGGTTACGCGAAAGTAGAACCATGTGAAATTAAATTAAATACGGATAAACCAATTTTCCAACCACCATATCGAGTTTCACCAGCGCAAAGAAATAAACTTAAAATATTAATAGAACAAATGATAAAAGCCGATATAATAGAACCAAGCAAAAGTAATTATGCAGCTCCAGTTTTTTTAATTCCAAAAAAAGAAAAAATGAATTCAGATTTTGGTAGATTATAGAAAACTAAATAATGAAACAATTGCCGATAAACATCCAATTCCGCGCACAAGACCTCTTTAGAAGCTTAGAAGGGCACAATATTATTCATCAATAGATATGGCACAAGGATATTTCCAGATACCAATAAAAAAGAAGATCAGGATAAGACAGGTTTTATAACAGATTTTGGATTATTTAATTTTAAGAGATTGCCACAAGGATTTAAAAATTCAGCTCAATTTTCCAAAGAATCATAAATAATATATTTAGTGATTACCTCTATAGGACAATGATTTCATATTTGGACGATATATGTTGTTTTGGAAACAATTTTGAAGAGGCCTTAACAAGATTAGAAGAAATATTTATTAGATTAGAAGAAACTGGATTAAAACTAAAACGAATAAATGTACATTTTTCAGTTCAGAAATAGAATTATTAGGACATAAAATATCAAATATCGGAATAAAACCATTAGAGAAAAATATTAAAGCAATAACACATTTCCCAACGCCTAAAAGGTAAAAGATATAAGAGCATTTATAGGACTAACTAGTTATTATAGAAAATATATTAAAAATTTCGCAACAATTGCTAGTCCCTTAACAGACTTAACAAAAAAGGAAAAAAGGTTTCATTGGGGTGATATCGAAGAAAAGGCTTTTGACTCTTTAAAAAATGCTATAATTTCGGCCCCAGTTTTAGCACATTTTGCAGACGGATATCAAGTTTTTATCACAACAGACGCCTCATTAGAAGGATTATCTGGGATATTAGAACAAGAAAACTCTGAAGGAAAGAGACACCCCATAGCGTATGCGTCTAGGAAATTAAAGGGGTGAGAAAAATTTTCGACTACTGAATTAGAAATGTCTGCAGTAGTATTTGCAGTTAATTATTTTAAGGAATATTTATTCGGTAGGAAAATAATAGTTTTAGCGACCATTCTAGTTTACAATACTACAAAACTATGAAAATCCTTCATCACGAATAACTAAATTTATTTTAAACTATTAGAATTTGACTTAGAAATTAAACATCGCCCAGGACTCTGGAACACAGCAGCCGACTGCCTTTCACGATATCCCGTAGATACTTTAAAAGAAATTGTAATGGAAAGTGATAATGACAAAGTACATGAAGTAAATTTTGACACAATTAATTTAGAAACTTTAATAGAAATCAATTAAAAGACGAATTTTGTGGAGGTATTATTTCAGCAATTACGACTAATAATAACTCTAAATACAAAAGAAAATCAAGGAAATTTTTCATTAAAGAAAATATATTATTTTTCAAAGACTGGTCTCCACACGGAATAAAAAATTTAATTGTAATACCAAAATCGCTCGTTAATGTTATTTTAAAATCATACCACGAATCAGTTTTTCTGCACACTTTGGCATAACTAAAACTTTAGCAAAATTAAAAGAAAAATACTATTGGCCAACAATCATTCAGGATACAAATAAATTCATAAAATCATGCACCTCATGCCAACTTCTAAAAAATCCAACAGGAAAACCCCCTGGTTTATTACAACCCATTCCTTTACTTAACACAAAACCAGTGTCAAGACTCTGTTTTGACTACTTAGGGCCACTGCCTACATCAAAAGGGAAAAGATACCTAATAGTTGCTACATGTAATGCTACAAAAATGGCCTTTGCAAAAGCTATGACTAAAGCAGATGGGGCTGCAACGATTGATTTTTTATTAGACCTTATAACTACTTATGGTACTCCTAAATATATAGTAAGTGATCGAGGTACCCATTTTAAGAACAAAGAAGTAGGACAAATATGTGAAAAATTAGGAATAATTCAAAGTTTCTCAACAGCTTATCATCCCCAAAGTAATGGAATGACTGAACTTATGAACAAAATTATTTGTAATTGTTTAACACATTACGTTAATAATAACCAGAATAGTTGGGCATTGTACTATAAAATGGTAGTATTCGCCTATAATACATGTCCACATTCTAGATTTGGATATTCCCCATTTTATCTTATGTTTGGGACAGAAGCTACACAACCACTTGATAATAAAATTATGCCTACAGATATGCATTTCAACCGTTTGGAATCTTTAAAACAATTACAAAACATTAGAAAAGATATTCCAAAATTAGTTGAAAAAGAAAACGCTAAACAAAAAGAGTATTATGATAAAAAACATAAAATAATTAATTACACCCCCGGTCAGCAAGTATTAATAAAAGTTCACCATCAAAATCCAAACAACACAAAAAAACTCGCATATAAATTTAAAGGACCTTTTAAAATATTAGAAAAATTATCAGATGTTAATTATAAGGTAGCTATTAATTTAAATGGAAAAGAAACTATAGATACTTTTCATGTACAGAGAATAAAACCTTATTATGAAAGGCGAAATAGTATATAATATATTAGTAAAATACCTTTTATGTAAATTCAATCATATTATTACTAGGAATTTAATCATTAATTTCAAAATTAATTAAATTAATAAATAATAATAATAAAAAAAAAACTTGTGCATATACGTGTGTATATACATAAGGAGATGCTCATGTATGTATATAGTACATACACACGATATGTGTAAGTATTGTGAAATACGTGGTAATGTATATGTGCATATGTGGGTATTTATGTACCTATATATTTTTACATTCTGATATAAAATTATAACATATTATATCAATTATAAGCAATGTTATTAAATAAAATATAAGATTTTACAAAAGAAATTACAATAAATACATTTGTTACAGATGTTACTCTTAATTTCAATATTGGTCACAACACTTCTTTCAAATCAAATCAAAACGGAGGAAGATCTAGCCATCACCGTTTCTTCAGGGGCATATTTCAATGAAGTCAGCGAAGTAATTTTGTATGACAAAAGCATTCCCATTATTTACACGCAACATATAGAAAATAATTATAAAGAAAATCCCCAGAACTTGTTACATATTGAAAACTATTGTAAAGATAGGAAAACAAATTACTGCATTATAATACAACAATCGGTAGAATTATTGAAAGTAATTAACAAAAATATCGAAGATAACGAATTTGATATGTCTAATATTTTTAACGAATTAATTAAAAATACAAAACGTTCAAAAAGAGGGATACAATTTTGGGGAATTTCTATAATTTTTGCTGTAATATTGCCACCGAAAAGCAATTAAAACAGTTTTATACAAACGAAGAAATGTTGAATGCACAAATAAATAAATTTAAAATATCCTAGTATCAGATCATAAAGACCTCATAAATATAACTTCAGAATTAAATAATTATACAAAAACTACAAAAAATAAATTAGATAACTTAAGAAACACATTTAAAGAGTTCATAGAAGAAAATGAAATGGTACATAAAACAGAAAACGCAAAAATTGAAAACAAAATTATGGGTATTCAAGAAATAACTTTTAATATGATGTCATCAATTTTAAAATTTACTAATTATGAAAGAGATTCTAACACACACTTACATTGTAAATTACAAAAGATTCCTCAAAGAATAGTACACCCAGAAATATTATACAGTGATCTTGTAAAATTATCTAAAACTTTAAAACTAGATGGTTATGAACTTGTTGTCCCCATTGACAACTTATCTTTATATTTTAATTTACCTATTACAGAATGTCAATTTTCGGAAACCCAAATATTAATAAAAATAAAAATTCCGATTCGAGAAAAGTTAGCTACTTGGAAATTATTCCAATATATCCCAGCTCATTTTAAATTTAATGAATCGATATGTTTAATTTTTTCAGAAAAAACGTATATAGCAATAAACACTGAAAACAATGAACATCGAATAGTATCAGGGGTAGGTTTACAACATTGTGATCCACCAGTCACTGATCTATGTTACATTCCTAAATTTTCTTCGGACATAACTTTATCACCAAAATGCGTCGAATCCATCTTTAAAAATAAACCTTTAAAACAAATAAATCAGTTTTGCTACTTTCAGTGTGTAAAACAACTTTTTGGTGAAGCTATTATAATTAAACAAATTGGAATAAATACTTTTGCAATAACAAATCCCCAACCAACTCTTAGCATAAGATATTCCTTTAAGGGACAAATTGTTTCAAACAATTTAGAAATAAACTATAATCATCCAGGTCTGTTAAAAATTACCCTTCCATGTAACTATGAGTTAATAAAAGGCGATAATGAAATTATAATTCCGAAAATGTACCCATGTGAAACAATAAATTCGAATAAATTAAGCTTACAAAGAGTTTTACCAATCTCTTGGACAAATATTAAATCTTTAAAAATTAACCATAATGAAAACAAAGAAAAAATTTATTTTTCTAATTTAACCGAAATTTTAAATACTAATTGGATTGAAGAAGTGCCAAATTTTCATGTAACAAAACAAATTCAAGACCCAGAAAAATTTTTCAAAGAACTCATTTTAAAGAAAATACCCCAACCATTTATTGATAACTTTATAGGAGATATAATTTACCTTTCTTGGTTGTCAATACTAACGTTATTAGTTATTTTATTTCATATAAAATCATTCCAATTATAATAAAATTGATTTTTTAATGATACCTCCACCAATTCCACAAAAAAACTTAGCTATTAATTAAAATTAACTTATGTTCATAATTTTATAGAAATTATTAGCAAAATTAATTTGTAGACATATAAAAAAAAGAGGTCACATAATTTATATTAGTAATAAAATTTAAGTTATTTTATGTTACATATAAAATTAAGAATAATTTTCGAATTTTTATTTAACTATTAAAAAAAAAAAAAAAAAAAAAAAAAAAAAAATAATAATAATAATAATAATAATTATATATTGATATGTGTATTACTTATGTACTTTATAAATTTTAACCTGAATTATATAAAAAAACTATATATTATATATGTATATATGTGTGTATACATACATATTTATATTTATATTTATAAAATAATAAAAAAAAATTGTTTATTATATAATTTATAAATTACATTATAAAAAAAAAATGTAAAACAGTTGTGGACGTGCACCACCCTGCTTGAGTCGTGAGTCCGCGCCGATCATCGTCATCGTCATCGACTCGATTTTCTCGGCCGTCAGACAGCGTTCCGGGAAACGGTGGCCAGTGGTTGGCCATATCGTCGTCCTACCGCGTCCCGCGTTTCGTTCATTGTCAGCCGTGACAGAGATCGAGAACTTTCTTTGACATTTTAGACGACAAACGGACCGGTTATGTTAAGTTCTCTGAAATTGAAACGCGATGACAAGACGACGGTACCAAAGGTTTACCGAAAGGAGCACTGGGTAATTTTCGAAAAGTAACTCCGCCAAACGGTCTATTGTCTTTTGATCGTTTCTGCACCGGTTTAAAATGAACCTGTTTCGAAATCAAATGGAAAACGGTAGTCGAGACAACGATTCTGTACGACCTCCGTCTGCTCCGCTTTTGGACGTAGACATTAAACCGAATGTACAGTGGACAAATGGAAATACGGCTGCTATTCGTCCTACTCCGCAAAGGACGCTGAGTATGCCACAACTGGCCTTGGAACGCAATAATAAAAATAAGCTCACCAGTTGTTTTATGATAAATTAACATTACCTCTTTCCTGTAATACACATTACACCAAATTGTGTTATTGTTGAGTATTTAAATAGCAATTGCGTTTCCTACGAATAATCACCGTAATATACCTTTTTTGTTTATACATAATATTAAAAAAAAAAAAAAAAGTCGTAATTATTGTTTTCATGTATATTTTATATCTTCGTCGTACGTCTACTTGTATATTATTCTACACTATTAACCCATTAATAGTTGTAACGTACGTATACCTACCAGTTTACGGGCGTGAACTTACAATATCCATGTGCAGGCACGGATTCACAATAATATGACTTCTTGTTGTGGCGGTTTAGACTCAGATTCGGTATTTGTTTCACGTTACTGTTCAATCGTATCTCGTGTATTTAATCGACGACAATCCATTAAATACGCGCCATTAGTAACAACGGTACAATATGAATTCGAAACGTTCGTAGATATTTTATTTTAATATTATATACTTTTTCGTTTACATACCGTCTGGTTTCAAAGAACCGAATTGACGTCGTTCAGTGTCGATTTGAAATTGTGCGTTTAAAAATTTACTCACATAAATCGGTAAGCATATTACAATACGAAAGTATCGAGGTGTTATTGGACGCATAATTAAAATAAAGGAAACGGTCGAAACCGGTACGGATATTATTTGTGTATAATAACGATTAAAAAAATGGATATAGTTTAAAAAAACTAAAAAACACGCTTTTAAATAATATCGGACTAAAAAGTTCAAAATAATTTTTAAAATAAGCTTAAAGCAATAATGAACAAAAATACTAGTATTATTGTGAAAAAAGCGTGGGCGCTTTGTGCCACATTTTTCGTACATCGAGCGCCCGACGCTTTTTTCACAATAATACTAGTATTTTTGTTCATTATTGCTTTAAGCTTATTTTAAAAATTATTTTGAACTTTTTAGTCCGATATTATTTGAAAGCGTGTTTTTTAGTTTTTAGTTTAACATGCTATGAAAGTGTATTCTTTAGGTTTTTTTTTAACTAAATTTTTTTACGATTACAATTAATAAGGAGAGTTACATACAAACAAGCTCACATACAGGTGAAGCTAATAAAAGCGTGTTAAAAAAAAAAAAAGGAATATACCGGGACAAGTATATTCTTTTTTTTTAATGTAAAAAGATTAATACGTGTTACCTCATCACCACCGTCCTGCAGGCGATTTATTTTACACCCTGCAAAGTCGTGGGTCAAGAAAACAATTGTTATATCACGTGGTTATAAGAAACGAATCACTAAAAAAAAAAAAAAAAAAAATTCTACATGATGAACGGTGTCCGCTTTTTTTCCGTTTGACGTCACGAGGAAAAACAAAATTACTGCGCCGTTGTCGGTGATCGGCGTCGTTGTTTGGTGTATGACGCGAACGCCGTGTGGTCGTCGGGACCGGTTCGTTCGTGAACGTCGAACGAATATCATAATAATATATATGTCTAGGAGATTTAAATAATAATTAACATGAATAATCCGACGGGAATCGGAGAGCTGAGGTTGTGCGTGTGTGCGTGTGTAACTGTAGTAAATTTATACGACGTTACATTGTACACTACGCAAAAATATAGCATTATTTTCTTTTTATATTGTTATTTTACAATTAAATTCAACGAATAATATATATTATGTTACGGCGCGTAAAAGTGTAGACGATTTGCGGATTTACGAGGACCTCGTTCAAACGTCAGAACGTATTAAAAAAAAAAAAAAGTGAAATCAATTTGACCTTGTCGTTTTATCAAAGGCTTATACGTAGTATATATATATATATATATATATATATATATATATATATATATAGTCTAAACCAGGCAGGCGCGAATCCACAGTATATCAATTTGAGGGAGGGGGCATTTATAAATTTTGAACGCACATTATATTCTAATATATCCTATAAGTCTTAGGATATACATATTTTTAAACTGAATAGTATTCACTAATCAGTAATAATTTTTTTTTTTTTATTTAATGAAATTTTGACTATAAGTCATACATCTCAACAATTATTATAAGATGTAAATATGTTACAATAAACACGTGCAAAAAATAAAATAAAATGCTAACATAAAGACACAACTATTTTTTGAGAGACAGAAAAAAAAAAACAAAAAATAAAGTAACATTATAGAAATATAGAACACGTGCATACGCTTATACATATATTATTCTGAATATATATACAAAACTCAAAGTTAAATTAGAAGGCCGGTACACAAAATAAAATTCATTACGGCTTTAATAATGAGTGGATTATTAGATAATAGTAAAGTAGAAAATGTCATATCGAAATGAAAGGATGCGCAAATAGCCCGTAAAGCCTCCCTTTCATTAATCATAGCAGGACAATGAAAAATAAGGTGATCAAAGTCGCAGATATCCCCAAGACAATTATACAGAATGCAGGCTGGACCATCGTTAAGCCCCAAATCAGTAATAATTAAAAACCAACAACGTTTCGTCGTCTTGTTGTACTTATAAGTACATTTTAAATTTGAAATTTATTTTAATTTCTACAAATAACTTAAAAAAAAAAAAAAAAAAAACAAAACAAATATAAAATGGAGCTGTAAATTGTTTAATTTATTATTGTTTTTTATTTATTTATTTAGAATCAATAAATAAACAATAACACCTCATATCTTATAAAAAATAAGTAATAATTAATTAACTAGTTTTAACTAGTTAATAATAATATTTAACAAAATTATTTAATCGAAAAAGTTAATTTTGTTTAACTTGTAGTGCATATGCATTATATACAAAATATATTTACCAATGAATATTAACGTTCGACAATTTAAATGTAAATCAATACACATAAATATATATAATTTTTAATCTTTTTAAATATCTGTGTACAAATTCTGAATTTGGGCTTTCCGTTAGAGCCTTAGGCCCACCTATGAGTGCTGTTTAATTACAATATGTATTGGTGTATTATAATTTATATTTTATAATAACACGAACATTTGAAATGATTTCATCAGAATATATGATGTGGGAGTAGGAGAAGACTTTTCTTAGCTATGCGTCTTTCACAATCTTCCCCCGATGTAAATACATTTTCAAAACATTATTTAACAAATATATCACCGTAGTAATCACAGTTGATGAAGGATACTAATAGTGTGGATAGTTATTAATATAGTGAACCACATGTTTATTATTTGTCTAATAAAAAAATGTATCGATACAATCGATATATGTATAATTTACAGATATAATGGCTTAGTCTACACACCCCGTGGAAAAGTATATATTCTAAAATAAATTACGTTTCGAATTTTCGAAAAATTATATGTATACAGAAAAAAAAATAAAAACACTTCCTTACCAGCTGTACTGTTGTTGTTGTGCAATATCGTAGTACCATTTCTTTTCTTTTCTTTTTTTTTTGCGTCGTCCAAAAACGTTTTTTAAACAAAATAATTTATATAGCTAAGTATAATAATATTCATTCATAAAACTGAACATTTTTAACGCGCAATCATTACAGCGTGTATATTTAATACATACGTGCATATAGCTACGTATAGTTTTAATAAATTATATTGTTCGGCACGTGTTTGCGAATATAGAAATATAACTATATACTTAAATATCGAAAATCACATCAACACAAACCATACACCATTATTATTATAGATCCTCGTATGGACTATAAGCGACATTGGTCTTGCTATTAGGATTTGTACTAGTATACAAACATTTAATACAAAAACTATTTTATTTTCTAAAATTATGTATACAAGTAAAAAAAAAAATATACTTTTTACTGTTCGGTGTCAATCCTCGTTGTACAATAATGACTAATAATAACACTGATGATTTATATGTATATATAGCATTGTATTGTATTGTATTAAGTGCAGATGACCATTTTGAATTTTTGATGTTACTCTATGATTACTATTAAATTGCGCACAAAACATAACCAAGGCTACCGACTTCCACGCACTGGCCTCCGCGTGCATTTAATGGTACCGGAATCATACCCCTCTACTAGTCACAATTTTAAAAAAAATGTTTAGCCAATGAAAAATAAAATTGGAACTCAGTTATTTCAGTTACTCCGAGTACTTCGAGTTGATTTCATTCGGTATAACATTTTAAGAAGTTTTAGTCTTTGGAAATACACACACACACACACACACACTTACATGTAGAATATACATACACACATACAAAATCTCAAAATTGATCAGTATCTAACAGGTAAGCTGTTGAATTAGTTATATCGCATAATAGGTTTACACAAATTTGGACAAACATGATTTCATATTTAATCAATTATCTGTTTGGCTATTCAATTCCAATTTGTATTATTGTGATTACACTTTTCTACTATTATTCGACGTCTACGTACGATAAATGGCGGAAATTGAATGTACCCTACGTACGGCCCATACCGCTTTTCGGGAACACGTTTAAAATGGTAACAACTTTAGAACATCAAATCGAAACGATCGATCGAATTTATCAAAAATTTCCAGATGAGAAATATTGCGGTTTTTATCAAATGATGACGCCATTTTTGATGATTCGCGATCCAGAATTGATCAACAACATGTTGATCAAAGACTTTTCGCACTTCGTCGACCATGGATTCGACGTGGATCCAGAAGTAAACTTATTCGGTAGAAGTTTGTTTTTTACCAAAGGTCAGAAATGGAGAACGTTAAGACAAAAGCTTAGTCCGGGATTCACTTCTGGTAAAATTAAGGGCACGTACGATCAAATTAAATCATGCAGCCAAGAGCTGGTAAATTGTATCAATGAAAAATTAAAGCAAAACGATCAGATTGAAGTTAAAGGAATCACTAGGAATTGTGCGACTGACGTCATTGGAACGTGTGCATTCGGACTGAAATTAGATACCATTAAAAATGATAATTCAGATTTTCGCAAATACACGTCGAAACTGTTTGAAGTGGGAACATCACAAATGATAAAGAACTTTGTGTCAATTCTTTTTCCCAAAGTCGGAAAGTTTTTAAGACTAGAATTATTTCCAAGGGATGCGACCGATTTTTTTCACTCGGTGTTCAGTGAAGTAATAAAGTACAGAACAGAAAACAATATCGTTAGAAACGATCTGACACAAACTCTGTTAGAAGCCAGAAAAGAATTGGTATTAAATAATGACTTGACCGGCAAAGATGAGGGTAAGATTGAAAAATCATTTACTGTATTTAATTTATATTGTTTACTAGAGTGGCGTAGTAAAACGAGAAGGTTGTCTTATATTCTTGTACATCTTTATGTATTTGATGGCTTATATAGCACTTAATTTATTATTATTATTATTATTAGATTACAATCACCCTTAATACATTTTTTCAACACTTCCGTAAATTAAGGAACCCATTATCAATTTTCATTTTATATTTATTTTTTTTTTTTGTTAATTCGATCATTGAAATGTTAGTAGATATTTTACTTCTTATAGATTTTTACAAAATGTTTTTATATTATCATAACATTGTATTTTTGAAATTATTTGAGAATATTTAATATTGACAATCTAAACTAATTTTCCAAAATCTATGATGTAAAATACAAATCAAGTAAAATATCATAATATATAGTTTACTCGTACATAGTTATAATTTGTTTAAAGACAATTTTAGAATGGTGAATCACTTTGTTTTGTGATGTAGCTAATAACATTGTCCTCGAATATTCGATTATGCTTAATAACAAATAAATACATATTGATAAATATTGTAATGATATCCGCTCACATAATCAATTCAAAAATACATAAAAACTTGTCATAATTATTTTGCTCTGTAAGGCATTTTCCCCCATAAAATGATCTAAAATTATTGTTACGGCTCTTCGGTGTCGGATTATATAAATATTATATATGCCTAGTAAAATGAATACCTAACTATTAACTATATGTAATGTATAAAAAGTCATTAATTCAGTTCTATATTGTGATCAATGACAATAAAAATTTATAATTTTTTTAAATATTGTAACTTTTTATCTAAATATTCATCCCAATCAGAAACTGTATTAAATTAGTTATAATAAAATTATATTAAAGATTTGTTAGTTATTTTAAATAGATTGTTAGATTTTAGATTGGTATTTCTAACAAAATATAAAACCTTTCTCACCTCTCACCATACAAAAATCTTTTTTAAAAATTTTCTATTAAATAATATATTTATTTTAACTTTTCAGACAAATTCACCGATTTAGATATCATTGGAAATGCAATTCTTATGTTTGTTGGTGGTTCTGAACCTATTGCTACCGTTATATCGTTTTGCTTGTACGAATTAGCATTGAATAAAGACATTCAGAACAAGTTACGCGCTGAGATAATTTCAACAAAAGAAACATATGGCGGAACATTTACCCACGATTTTTTGATAGACCTTCATTACGCAGATATGGTTTTAGAAGGTAATGATAATACTAATATACATTTCGTTTAATAGTAATTTATTATAAACGTTAATTGTTTTGTTAGAAATTATAAAATATTACATGAAAAGTATATAATACGTATATATACGTATAGAATATGTAAGCACCTCTCTGTAATTTTTTTTATGTACGAGTATATAGTTTCGTATAAAAACTTTTATTAATAATTAGGTACATAATCATATTATTATATAATTAGCCTGAAGCGTTTTAACAATATAAGTGTTTATTACTAACAGACCAATATGTTTTATTTAGATACTTAAATTTAATTAAACTACTCCGACAAATATTATATTATCCTATTTCAGAGACTCTTCGTAAGTACTCTATCAATATTACTTTATTCAGAGAGGCCACAGAAAATTACAAAGTACCCGGAGATTCATTAATAATTGAAAAAGGACAACAAATCCTAATACCGATGCATAGTATACATCATGATCCGAAATATTACCCTAATCCAAACACTTTTGATCCAGAAAGGTTTTCTATGGAAGAAAAATCTAAACGACCTAATGGTACATATCTTCCATTTGGTGACGGACCCCGCCATTGCATTGGTATTTAAATAATGTTTTACAATTTATTTTTGTGCATGTACCTACTTTTGGAATGTAATATTATAATTGAATTGAATTTGTAATTTGTACAGGAAAACGCTTTGCGGAATTCGACATAAAATTGGTTCTGTCAGAAGTGTTGTCGAAATTTGAAGTAAAAACTTGTGAAAAAACTGATGTTCCTCTTCGTTTCAAACCTAGCAATGGTTTTCTTATACCGAAAAATGGAGTTTGGTTAAGTTTTATACAAATTGCTGACTAATCATTTGGAGATTAAAATTAATTTCGGTATTTAATAATTTAATTTTTAATTTTTATCGTTCTTATGACAAATTATCATTCCCTGTTTCTTTTAACACATATTAGCACATTAAACCATATAATTGTGTTACTATTAAATATTTAAATAGCCATTGTTTTCTATGAATATCCTGCATTATAAATTTTTCCTAAATATTTTTATTAAAATTTGTTATTATATTAGTACATAACTAATAATTATATATTATTATATTTTGGACATACGCCTACTTTTATATCATTATGCGCACTATTAATAGTATATTGTGAAAAATATAGTGTTTTTTATGGTCGTTAATTGTTATTATTAACACCTTTTTCACAATTAAATTAAATGAATAAGCACAGTGTCTTAAGGAGATCTGATATAAATGCAATACTTTTTGTTCTATTCAATATTTTCAATTTTTTTAATACTAGAACTTCGCGTTACATACAGGTATATTATAAATTTTATTTTTTTAACTAAAATAAAAAAATTGATATTTTATTTACTTTTAAATTTAAAATAGCCATTTTATAATTTTATTTAAAAGGCGCTAAAAATGTTTATTAATTTTCCACAATTTTTCGAAGTTAATGAAAATTTCATTTTTTTTAAAAATAAGATAGGTACAATTTAAATTTTTTAATTTTTAATCCTTTACAACTAAAATTAAATTTAAAGCATGTTTATTATAGCGCAGAAGTATTATAATTATTCTTTTAAAAAAAGAAAACTTTTAAATGTTGATTAGAACAAATTATAGCATTCGTCAGATCTCCGTGAGACGTTCTGTATCTGGTCTAACGTATAAACGTGTAGTTAATTTGCGTATTTACGAGTAATTCAAACGTCAGAATGTATGAAATGAATTGTTAAATCTATTTGGCTTGACGTTTCAAGGATTTCATTAAATACTATTTATATAGTTAAGTATATTATAATACATAAATATTGATATTATAATATATATATATATAATATATACATTTAAATAAATAAATAAATAACCCAACTTATGGGCGCCGTGGGAATTTATTGAACAATTTCGATTTAGCCAAATTTATAAATAAAATTAGTCATTATAAATCATAAGTATACATTACAGTAGGTATATTATTTTTTTGACAGCTGTAATATAGCCAAAGTGGTAGTTGTTCGAAAGACTAACGATATTTTCGAGAAAAAGGAAATTGTGCGTAATGTATAATTATATATTATAACGTCACCTGCAAAGCACCAAAACTGACCCTGGATTTAATTTGAACAGTAATAAGTATAAGCGAATTGTTACGGATTTAGGTAATAAACTGAAATTGTAAATAGGTACTACAGTTTCTTTACTAACTTATCGTACTGATTTTTTATTAGAAAAAAAACTTCGTAAGCACAACTCTTTCCATGCATAATATTTTAACCGATTGTAACGGTTGAGGTATTCCATATATGTTTATTCAACACATTAAAACAATTAATAAATTGATTTTTATTTGTACGTATTGCCTCAATAGAATAATATTAGAATGTTAAAGTAATAAAGACGTATACCAACAACTCGTTGATGATTGTTACGACAATAATGCACTGAAATTTGAATATAACATTTTGAAAATGATAACTTACTGTATTTTAATATTTTTATTTTAAAAAATATACTAATACATTTTTTCTTTTTATGTAATTATTAATTATAGAATACAAATCGTTTTATATTAATAAATAGCAATAATAATCAACAGGTATTACTGTATAAGGCAAAAATTAATTAAATAATACAACTTTCAAAATTGAAAAAAAAAAAATAAATAGAATACAACCTACGAAAATCGATTATATTATTAATGTTACAAAACATAAAATAACAAAACAAATTATAACAACAAGAACGTATAAAAACTAAAGTCGAATGGCCGTTGGTACAGTTACTGTCTTACAAATATGGTATACCTTGACGTGGCTTTAACTGTGGGTGAAAAAGAATATATGGTGTTTTTGATTTTTTAGCATCGCCAGTTAAGTTTACGCTAATTTACCAAACGACGGAGAAGAATATCCCGCAGCAGTACCGTAATCCGTTTTCATCTGCATGAAACTCCGAACGCCAACTGAAAATTTAATTAAAATTATTCTTTAATAACGTTATTTTTCTGTAGTTCACAATACTAATCAAACACGAGAATCGCGGGAAAACAGACTGCTGTATACTGAAATCAGTTCGGTATTAAAACGGGTAGTTATATAATATTTTAGAACCGTATTGTTATTTTTAATTTTTACTAAGCAATACGCTTATAATTAATATTAAGTAATAATATCTCTCAAATAATAGGTTTTCATAAAACAAAACAAAATTATTTCTATACGATTACGATTAGATCTTAACATTAAATGTTAGGTGTAATGACAGTGTAATTGCAAGATTTAAACATCTTAATCAAAGTAAAAGCAACGAAAGAATTTCCAAAATTTTATATTCGCTGCGAAATTTGTCTAGTTTAGTTTATTGTAAAACACAAATGAACAGCGAATATTCATACGCTTTAAAGGATTATTGTATTTATGAACTGTGAATAAAATAACGAAAATTGATTTTGTTAAAAATCAATGTTACGTACGTACACATTTATCACTTTTCCGAATTGCTTCGTCAGTTTTTTCTTAAAAATTAAAATATAACTTCTCTTGACTCTAATAAATCTTAATGGTTTTTTTTTGTTTTACTACTTTTATGTTTATAGTTCGTATGGGCGCGTAAAACGAAACATATTTTACAAAATCGATACATTATTCCTCTCAGTGGCGTGTTGAACTTATTTCTGGTGAGGAGCGAAGGTTAATAAATGGTATCACCCACCCCTTCAGGTATCACTCACCACTTGCAGTTGCGTTGTTTCAGATTTTTAAGGGGAGGGTTTACCTACATCACTCCAATTATCACCTTCAAAAAATAATACAATATCAACACGCTTTTCACAAAATTGGTGAAAAAAACTTTTTCGCCGAAACCGTGTAACTCGACCGGTGGCCATAAGAATAACACGATAGCGAGAGAGAAAACTACGAAATCGCTGTACAGTAATCTCGCACGACCTTCGCGCTGCACTCAAACCGGCCGTCATTTAGCATTGCAGAACAAGGATCACTAGCGAGATCCTTTAATCACATTCTCAATTCTGACATCTAGCGTCTAATGATGTAGTAATCATGATTAAATGAAGCTTGATAACTAAAAACTAGTATATTATGGTTGTCTGACGGCTGTGTGTATAGTATTACGATTTTTTGTACCCACTAAATCCATTACCCGGTACCTATTATCTAGTACCCAACCACCATCAATTCTGAAGGAGCAATTGCTCCTAAATTACCCCTTCAACACGCCACTGATTACTATCGTTTCTCGTTAACAATTCAAAATTATTAAAATGAAATATTGTAAAAAAAAAAAAAAAAAAATCGTCGTTTAGATACCGTTTTCGTTTTTTGGCTCGTTCCACGATTGCACTTCCGCAGATCCGAAAATGATGTAGAAAATACTGGAGAAGAACAGTATGGTGGCTCCCAACGTGAACACGGTTCTCCATTCTTCTGCCGAAGCCTATTAAAAACGTTCGAAATTTAAATGCATTCTTCGAAAAGCAGACACGGTGATACGTCTTATCGACCTGTAACAATGTAAATTATATTCACTTGATTGTGTACGATAAACCCGCAGACCGTAGGGGCCAACACACCGCCCACGGACGCCACTGCGTTCGTGAAGCCCATTAAAATCCCTGCGTAATTGGGAGCCAAGTCCAGGTGATTTATGTTGAAACCGACATTTGTGCAACAGCCAATCGCCACGACGAACACGTACAGACATATCGCCGCGTTTGCATTTTCGCCCATGTACCCTAGAACGACGAGACCCAACGCACCGCCGCCCATTCCTGTCCAAAATGAAAAACGTATCTTTATACAAAAATAATAGTATTCTTATCGTTTTCTCACGTTAAAAAAGCCATTTCTCGTGTTTAGGATTTCGTTTTAATTGTTTAAAACAGGTTTTAAAATTCGTTGGGCTTTTACGATATTAAACAGATCGGTTTCGTTCACTATTACCACTCGAGGACAATCATTGGATTAATCGTCAGAAGTTCGAAACTCCGATAGATTTTATAAACGATTATTTATAAATAATGTTTAATATAAGAATACGACAATTCAGATTTGAAATAGAAAATTTTTTTACTTCAATTATATACAGTTTAATTTGCAACAAGTCAAATGTAGGACCAAGTACGTGATATTGTTCATTCGTATACAGTTACACAAATATTTCAAATCGATTTATTACCCAAAGTATTCCAGAATTTACGCGAAACAGTGAGAGAAGTCACGTTTTTCTTGTTCATATAATCGGCAAAATACGTAACTGGAAATTGACATAGCCACATAGCCAAGTACGGTAACGCAGACACAAGACCGTCCTGAAAGAAATTTCCACTATCACTAAATTATTTCGTCTAATATAATTTACTTTTAATTATTACTGACACGGATTTAAATTATTATTAATAACTCAATAATTTCACTTCCGTTACCAGAATCGGACGACTTGGGAAAAAATTATTCTTACCGATTTGATATCAAACTTTAGTACGGAACTAATGAACGTGGGCATTTCGCTGAGCAGGAGCCAAAATCCACAGTTGTGACCAACGTGTGATATCGTAACGGCCCACACAGGCATTGACGTAAATATCTCTTTCCAGGGAGTTATCAAATTCTAAAGCAGACAGATGAAAAATAATTACATTTTATTTGTAAATACAAATTGTTGACATACAGAAATTGAAAAGGCATTTAAAAAGTTTTTTTTTTTATTAGAAATAAAAAAAAAAGAAACAATACGCAATTTATAGAATCTTATGTAGGACGTGAGGTGCAGATTTTAATATGTGAATTTCGATCATTTATAGCAATATTGGTTTCGAAATATATTTTAGAAGTTTCATGAATGAAGGACATTGTAAAGTGTTTTATTTTTAACGATTTACAGTGGGGTGATCACAAAAATATAAAATTGCATTTTATTTGTTTTTTCTTCTCTGGATTTTAGACTTTGATTACATATATTTTGTATTATGTCCAGTGTAGGAGCTTTTATAATAGTCCGTAAAGGATTTGTACATAGAGTTCATTTCAGAGTTTTTCTTTTCTATAAGAGATCTCTTACAAAAAAAAATATCCTAAGATTATAATTTGCCCACGACTAACAAATCCAACACGATTAGTTTCTATAACAATGGATATTTTTGAAATCTCAGAACAGTTTTTCTACTCTCTATAAATAGTCATTTTTTCCCCAGACACTGGAGTTGTGAAATTAATAAAAGAATTTGAGGAAAACTAAACGTCGAGTTTTTTATAATATGGTGTTTGAGAACGCGAGGTTTTCAAATTGTGAAATTTCGACACATTTACACATATAATACAATTTGTATCTTATATATTATACTTTTATTAAACCAATTTGTGTTCAATACGTTTTAAAATGGAGTTCATGGAAAAATCGTTGTTCGACACTCAGTTAAAAAAAAGAAAATGTAAAGCCTGGAAGTGATTTTACCTATATCATCCATACCTTTTTCGCTGAAACCGTTTGAGTTAATGACGATTTAATATAGTTTTTCTCAGATTGTGTGATTAGTCGATGTGTGTCTGGACTTTCTGATCCAAATAATAACCACAATATTACCCACACGATTCCAAATGCACCGCTAACGTAATAAATGGATGGCCATCCCGAACGAGTACTAGCTAGTATACCTGAACTAACTAATGTGACAACCGTGCCGAATTGGAGACCTAAAAAAATAACCTAACATTATATAATTATTTAATTAAAATTTGAAACACCGTATAAGTAATACGCACGAGACTCCTTAGATATGTTCTTCTATAATAATGTGGTAACCGTATAATTATTGCAGTTTAAGTCTGTCGGAGATGATACGTTTTTAGTAAAAAAAAAAAAAAAAATTATCTCACGAGAAGCATTCTCACACCTCGTAGATAACTATCATGTTTCGATAATTTGACTTTTATTTGAAAGAGGACGACTTTTTTTTACATGTCAAGCATTGGACTTTGATTTTAAAAATTCAAATTTCCGATGCTGTAACAAACGTCTGAACAATTCCGAATGTTGGGGTATACGAGTACTTTGAACGTATCTTTTTGGCATTATTTTAAAGTACTTATCGAAAATCCAAGTTCAATGCGTCTGTAAAAACTCTTCGACTTTCAAATAACGATCAATATATATGACTATCGTATGAGGCACGAGAGGTTTTTCCTGTAAAGCCATCTTTTTCCCGCTGAAATGGTGCGACTTGTATTATAATCAATAAATAGCAGGCTCTGACGCCCAGAAGTATCAAAGCACGTTTTTATTGTAACAAACATTTTTAATGAGATTTATCAATGTCATAAAATATTACTTAGTAATTTAACAATAAATAATATTTTATATTATTAGTTGTGTGCGTTTAAAGATAATTCGAACAAAACATATTCACAACAGGTAACCTTGAAATTTATTGTGTTTTTTTTTTTATAGGATAAAATGCATATTTTTAGTGAAATTCCAGATTTTTAATCCTTTTTTTCACAACACAAGCAATATTCAAATAGAGAATTTATAATAATAACCCAATATATTTCTCAGAATCGAATTAAAATATATTTTATTCGTTCACTTTATATTTTAGATTAAAACGAATAAAAAATTATATTCAATGAAAGAGATAAATTATTCTTCAATATATTTGTTACGAGTTTATAATACTGCACGTTAAAACATGTGTCGATGTTAAATGAATTAAATGTTTCGGAGATATGAACTTAAGCGATATATAATTTTATTATGACGTTTTATATATTATACTGCATCGATAATCATCTTAAAATGTACGTGACATAATTAATGAATAAAATTTAACACTTAAAAGTTAACAAGAGGATTAACAACAAATAATCGAATACAAAATTAAATAGAAATATTAATTGTCCGTTGATCTTTTTATGTTTGTATTTTATTAAAAGTTAAGTATACCGTAAATAATTTTTAAGATAGCCGATTGATTTACACACATATATTTTTTTTTTTTGTATAAGTCAATAGTTGAAGATATGATAAAATTCGGTTAAACTATAACACGCGATGTTTCATATGACAAACCACTTATAAATGAATTCATATAAAATTTGATAATCAAAAACAGAAGAAAGTTGTGAGTTTTCATAATTATTACGAGTATATATATATATATATATATATATATATATATATATATATATATATAGAGAGAGAGAGAGAGAGACGGATAATAATTTGTTTATAATAATTACATGTAACATATAATATTAATTTCAATTTTTTTTTTGCTTCTATTGTCGAATTAATATATAACGAGTATTTATAATATAACTTAGTTAAAAGTAAATGAAAATTATATTGGATTTTAACCGTGCAAGTTTGTCAAAGTTTTTTAGTTTAGTTTCTTACGTTTTATCAAGAGGGCCTCGTGCAAGAATTTTATAAGATGGTTTACCTCCTAATACAAATCCGACTAGTCGACCTCGTTCATTCGGCGGTGCCCACTTGGCGCTGATGCCATGTATCATTGGCATGGTGAACGCCTATATATGTATAAACATAAATATAAGCTAATCAATGTGCAATAAACATAATGCGGATTAATATACTTGAATAATGCATATGACGAACAAAAACTAAAGATTAAAAAAGATATTTTACGATTTATGAAAATATAATATTTACTACGTAATACAATGCGTAAGGTTTTGAGAAATTAATTTTATGTAAAAATAATTTCGTATTTCAATCGATTATTTATTTCGCGAATTTTCGGGGGCGTTTTTTTTTTATACGCACAAAAAACATCAATCAAAACTTTATAGTAAATCTTTCGCACCTGAGTAAGACCTTGCAAGAATCGAATAAGCACAAGCACCGGCCAATCGAAAGCCACCACAAGTGACGGCGTGACTAGACTGAGGACAACGGTTAAGGTCATGCTCATTGCCAATAACATTTGATTGTTGTACCGACGACCAATCATAGCTGCTGGCAGGTTCATGATGAGATAGCCCCAGAAAAACGCGCTCAGGATCAAACTCTTCGTACGTTGCGTCCAATCGAATACCTTTCGATTCACATAATATACATAATAACAATTTACAATACATTAATTATATAGTATTTAATAGGTGAAACGAATATTTTCAACGATTAAATATAGATTGCGGAGTGATGTGAAACCGTCACAAAAGTTGACTTGACCGCAGTTGATCTTCTTATCGGAAGCTTTATGTCGTAACAGTGTTTTATACATATACGAGTATATACGTATGTAGACACCGACCCAACACAGTTGTTACACGATATGCCGGATAATGAGTGACCGTGACGGCTAGCAACTTAATATTGGGGGTAATCTGCACGGGTCTAAATAAAATGTGGAGTTTTGTGTCGAGCGTTGTGTAAGTTTTAGAAAATTTATGAAAAGTGAACACACACACACACACAAAATGATTCCTGGAATGGAACATTTAAGAAAAACTAATACGATACGATCTATGAGCATACCATATTATACAATGCTTACTAACAGGAATGTGATAGTGCGTTTCGACTAGAAAATCCGTCGAATTCTTATCCGGCGTCATGGCCACGATTGCTACGGATATGCTAACTCGCAACAGGTAAGCAGCGAAAAGGCACAGGAACAATAAAAGACTCTGCAGGTACCGGACGCCTGACATTTTGCCACCTAAAAACATATAATATATTACTGTGCATTTGAAACGAATAAAAACATTTATTATTACACGTATTAATACATCAAAGCATAATATTCATAGTAAGCAACTGTACAATAATGGCAGTGCGACGTAGCCATGAGGGGGCTGTGAGGGTTGCAGCCTCGCTGCCTCCCATCTAAAATTTCAAAAATATTTTTCAATTTGTAATTTGCATTATCTGAATATATATTTTAAAAAATATAATACTTCTGTTCTGAAGGGTATTGTTAAAACGTTGAAGATCTGCAATAATGGTCAGGACGGGAAAGGCAGGGTTTCGTTTCCTGGCATAAATTTCTTTTAAATTATTTTGGGCGTACATTATATTATGATAACTTTATTGTTAACTGATTGGCCTCGTCTTCGTATAGTAGAGCTTTGATGACGTTTTGGTGAATTACTTTTTAAACCTAATACGTATTTTTGTTGATTTCCATTCGAAATATTTCGAATAAATGTCGGTGGAAATTACGTATACGTATATAGCAACTACTAAGATACGATTAAATATTATTTGTATATTTTATTATCATATATAATAATTAATAAATATAATGTAATCGTAGAAAAAAAATTATTTCATAACGTAATAAACATTAATAAATAAAGTACTCCAATCAATTGTCTATATCATTTTATTGTAACAAATATTTTGCTCAGCTGAACGATGATGCGAATGTATGTGTTTGTCGATCAACTAAACCTGCACAACAATATTCGTTGTTTACAGGATTTTCAATTATTTCTTTCAATATCGGTTATTGGATAAGAAAATTATGGCAAAAAAAAAACAGTTTTATGATAACAATTAATAATAAATATTATTAAAATACCTACGTAAACATCGATAATAAATTAATGCGAGTAATTAATAAATTATAGGTACCTACCAATAATACATACTTTAGGTCTGAGTATAAAAAAATAAATACAATTTTAAATACATTTTTTTTTTTTATAAGAAAGAAAAGAAAAACATAAATATTATTATAATACTATATGTGTGTAGTGTACATAATCATGGTTTGGTAAATCAATGGTTTTTTAATTTGCTAAAATTATGTTAACGAATTTCTTATTAAACTGAAATTATAAAAGTTAATTAAAAATTCAAATATATCGGTCAAGTTAACAAAATATTAGTAATTTTTTTTTTTTTGTTAATCTTTCGTTTGGTTTTTTTTTTTGTACGAAGAAAATAATCAAATTTTTGTACAAATACAGTTTTTAACGATTTACACGAAAATTTAAAGTTGTTTGGCTGTACTTATTCTGGGCATTACTTATATTCGTTTCAAATATACACAATATAATTGATTTAAAAAAAAAATAAATACGTTAAGTTGATGGTCGTAATGCTAGGGAAAATAAGTGGAGTTAAAGAGTTTAGCAGTTGATTTTAACTTTTCAATTTAACTTGTTAACTCGTTAGTTTAATTCCTAGTTAAATGAGAATTAATTAGCCTCTCCTCGCCGTTAATTACTATACACGTATTTATTAATTACAACAACACTTATACGTATATACACAAAGCCAATAATAAAAAAAAAAATAAATCACTGGCTATTTGTATATAAGCAACAACAATCGTTTTTTCGCGCACGCATTCAACTGCGTAGAAATGAATAATGCGCGTACCTATAATGTGTTTGCGGTATATAACATTTAATATGCGTTTGGAAATATGATAAAATTCGTTAAAAATACTATGAAACGTAGCTAATATAGGTAATGGATAACAATTATAAGGTACCCATTAAAATCATTTGATTGTGAGGTCACAGTATATTATGTAGTGTTGTTCAGTGATGAGTACACGTCATGTTTATGATTACATATAATTATGTAAATACTAATTTATCGATATTTATTTATATAAACTTATCGGAAATCGAAATAGATATGTTATTATTATTATAGTGACGCGAATCCGATTAATTTACGTAGATTTTACGGAAAATGTTTTACCGAGGTAACATTTTGTTCTCTCTCTTTTTTTTTTTTTTTTACCAACATATTTTAATTGTCAATATAGATCATTATATGCATATGTTAATACCACTCTGTACATACATTATACAAGTCACGGCGGTGTGTGTGTGTGTGTGTGCAGTAATTATGTAACCAAATGTTTTATTTAATTATTTTATATTAGGAAAAATGTCTACAAATCGTTCGGAGAATAATATTTAAAAACATATTCATGAAGTTGAAAAACAGTATTCAATAATATGATTTAAATGTATATACAATATAACTATTGTAACAGCACTTAAACGATATCGCAACTTTTTTTTGTGAGATCAGTTAAATGCGAAATCTGTACAAATATCTGTACACGTCAGGTTAGACTACACGTATATTATTCTTCCTCTTACAATTCACGTTGAAATTAAATCTGGTCTTAATAGTTATAACTCGTAAGACGCCAATTAAATAAATAATTTAATAATATATATTACAATATTTATACGTCGTATTTAATCATATTAAAAAAAAAAAATGTGTATAATTTACTTCTAAATTAGTGTAGGTATATATATATACACTTTGTCAGAAAATTCACGTAAAACCTACCGAACAATATTTTCACCGGTAAAATCCACATATAACTACTTGTAATAGGTACATCAAAGTTTAGACAGCGTCGAAGTATTAATCATTTATTAGTGTTTAAACTAATGCGTATTTTGTGTACGATTTTTAATAAAAGCAAAAAAAAAAAAAAATAATACTAAATATTAATTTCGAAAACACCCGTCAAGTTTATAGTGTTGGACATATTTATTTCGATCGTAATATTAAACTGTACGTATAACACATTTGATGTAGTCGCTTGCAAGGCCGACGATTTTTTTGTTGTTGTTAAAGAGATGGAGTAATAACAGCGTAATCAGCCGACTGATTATTGAGAAAATGCCGAACACATTTTTTAACACGC
The DNA here is from genome assembly GCA_032441835.1 of Slavum lentiscoides. Lineage (NCBI taxonomy): Eukaryota > Metazoa > Arthropoda > Insecta > Hemiptera > Aphididae > Slavum > Slavum lentiscoides. The sequence goes on from CM063708.1 coordinate 30,886,777, forward strand.
TAACGTCGTTTACCGCGGACGTGATTTAAGATAATATACTTTAAATTATCATTTTCACCATCTAGCCGGTCATGGAATTATTGTATTTCTAGACAGGTAACAGATAAATTTGTAAACAGTTCTGCAGTGAAAACTAATTTGTAACGCTGTGATCACGTCGAAATCGTTTATTTATTATTTATTGAAAGAAACGGCTACAAACTGGTTCGTGTAACAGTTGACACGTTAGTAATAATTATTGTTAATTATTTTACACGTTGGCGTATTTATTGGACATATTCTCATACAACGCACAGTTCACTTCTGCCGGTGTACAATGAATTGTTGTGAAAAGAAGAGGAAAAAGATTCATCCCAGTACCGATCGTCCAATTTTAATATTCGAATAACACATTTGAATTCATTAGATAGCCTGCGCGTTTTGTTGGAAACGAAATTTCGATTTTGTGTTTAATTATAATATTTGGTGCGTGATACAAATCTACGTGTAATTCGATTAATTTTTTTACAAAATAAATTTATACTTAATCCGGTCAAGAGAAAAAAAAAATGCATTTCCTACAAAAAAAAAAAAAACAGGAAATACGTTTTCAAAATTAAAATCGGATTACTAGAAGTACACGTTTAATTTGTTCTCCGTTTATTGGTCTAAGGGCCAGTGGTTCTCAACCTTTTTGGATTCGTATCACCCTCATCCACGATAACCCAACACTACGTCTCCCTAACAAAAAAATTCTATATTTTTTAACTTTTCCCCAAGGTTTTCTTGTCACCCCTACATTGGATCCATGTCACCCCGGTTGAGAACCACTGGTCTAAGCGCATGAAAAATACAATGTGCTCCGAGTGCCTGTTAAAATAATAGATATTACTAAATAAGAATAAAAATTATAATTAATATTCATATACGGATTTAAAAAAAAAAACTAAAATTCAGACTAATATCAGGTATCACTATTATACTTGATATACTATATTGATAGCCGATTAGTAATTCTGATCGTTCAATATTATGGGAAACGTTTCATAGTTACATCAATTTACATGGTTGTCACAATTACAGACATATCTGTAGTTGAGCGTCGTTAATACGAACACAATAATACATTATAGACCTAATAATGTCCGTGTTCTTTGCATAAACGTATAGTAATGATGTTTTTGATAACAATATTAAGTAAAAATTAATTGAATTGTGTATTAAACAAAACGATAAAATTATCTAAATAATCTATTTATCCAATAATTGCAGCCGACTTGACCCGTGGACACTCGTAGTATGTAAAAACGTCAAATTTTTGATTGAAATATAATAGATGAAGTGTTTGGTCTCTCTGCACACCTCCTCTAAATCCGGCCTCGGTTGTTCGGTTTACATAATAATAATATAACATGTACACTGAATTTCGAAACAATAAATTAAAATATCTCTTTGAAATGACTAAAGTTTTTAAAATTCAAATAACATTTTCCATTTCAAACGCGCGTAATACGACAGTGTTTTGTATAATTTTATAAATTATATATGTATATAGTAATTATTATAACACGTGTTTTTGATATTATATTTTATATAACGCCTTGTACAAACGATTTTACATTACAGCACCTTATAATACATACGAATTGCAGTTAGGTACTACGATGTTTTTATTACTTTTTGATATGACTTTGTTATTATGTTCGTTTATAACTCGATTACTTTTTGATGGCGTTATTTCTCTAGAAATTGAGTTAACTTATTACCTACATAATATTATATTGTACCTATACTACATCAAATATACTATAGCCACACACACACACACACATATAGAAAAATGTAAAATATTTTATGAAATTATTATTATTTTACGCGTAGAGGAGGTATCCAAGTCGAAAACCGTGCAATCAAATCCCCTATGGTATTAAATACCCACATAATATATCCCTCGCAGTACTTATTATTAATACTTTTACGTCTATACGCAATAACAGTACCCATGATATGGTCTGCCTGCCTTTACTCGAAACTATAAATAAATATATAAATATAAACTGTATATAATATAAACTGTACATAAATTAATATACCGAGACGAAATGCAGATGTAGAAAAAGGAAGAGCAACGTGCACGGAACGTAAACGAAATAACAATAAAACGGGAAAAGAAAGTAGTCACCAGATAGCGCCGCGACACAACATAGGGGGCGTGGACGAGAGGCGCATATAAATAGCGGTCAGTCTCAAATAACAAACACACACACAGCAGTCAGACGCGAACTACGTTGTTCACGCTTGACCGCCGTGACTACACTGAGCGGTTTGATGGTTTCGGACCGCTATTTATAAGCGCCTTTTGCCACGCCCTTTACGTTGTGTTGTAGCGCTATCTAGTGATTACTTTCTTTTCCTGTTTTATTACGGTCGGCTGACGGCGCTGTCGGTATATTCGGGTGTTTAGTTTGACGCTGACCGAGCGACCGATCGTACGCGCGTACGCAATCTTTATTGTTATTTTTTTTTTACTATTATTAATAATATTATTTGTCGTCAGTTATGCACTAAACGCTCGATCACGACCGATGATCAGCGCGTATCGTAATTACGGTGGAGGGACATGGGGGATAAATCCCCTCCCACAGGCTTTCTTTTTTACATAACATATTACCTATAATCTATGAAAAATACAATGAGAAATTATTGTAATTAAAACCAATAAAAAATAATTTTTTTTTTTGTGTAAACAAAATTTGTTAGTATATTTACCATAATCATTCATAATATTCCTCAATTAACCGGTAACTACCATCAACTGGTATACGATGAGGTTACGTTAGGTCGGGTCACCGAAGAAAGATTTACTCGTATTCAGGTGTTGAAGTAAAAACGTACGTAATATAACGGAAGTACTCGATAAATTAGGCTAAAAAACGAAGAAAAGTGGAAATTTTGTTATAAAATTAAAATAATGTGTCGTTTTTTTTTTTTTATTATAAAGAAAACAACAAAAGCGCATAACGTACGAGTATCAATCACTTCGATATTAATACTAGAGCCTGAAAGGGTTGTTATACAATTACGGGTTATCCGATGATAAATTTATTTATTTATCCTTATATTTATTATTTATATCCCATCCCGATTCCCATATAATATTCGTAATTACGCTACTGGGTAACTATACTGCAGATAGATATATATATTATTTCGTAACATTTGTTTTGCTCAGCGCCGCAACTGTACATTACGAGGCTCGCGTGCGAGCTTCGTTTTGGGGCCTAACTTTGTTGGTGAATAAATTAATGTTATTGTCAGTGGGCAATTGTTGCCCACCCGCCCCCCTCTGGACCGTTATATTTAATTTTAAATTATTAAAAGTTTTTTTTTTGTGATAGGTTTTTGGGTTTGAACATCGCGCCAGGAAATTATTAAATTTAAAATTTCTTCCTAAAATATGCGTTACTAAAATGATCGTTTTATGTTTGAAGTTGAATAAGTAAATTTCACCATAAATCTTGAATAATGTGTATTAATAATTATTAATACATCGATTATGAAGACATACAAATTTTAACCTTTTATTATAAAATCAAATATTTATCATACACTAAAACTTTCGGGGATCAATTCGGTGGCCTAAATTAATTTTGAAGGGTCTGGGGCTGGTGTGCAACGCGCACCTTGCATACACTCGGTATAGTTGCGGCACTGGTTTTGCTGCCGAAAAATCACTGCGCGTAATCGGATTAAAAAAAAAATCATACGGTGTAAAAACAAATTAAAAACCCGTTGAAAAAAACAAAAATCACGATTTAAAACGAGATTTTTGGATATTATTATTATTACCAATGTAGCTTTTGTGCCACTTTTATTATTATTATTATTTTTTTGTATATTAACGAATTACAATATACGGACGGCAAACAAAATTCTAAATTGTGCAGCGCGTCTCCTTAAACGTATTTAATAACTACAGATCGCGTTTATATAATTTTATTAAAAAAAAAAAAAGAAATCTTTCGCACGCTGCACGTTTTCCGACTCGTGTTAGACAAACACTCATCGCTCGCACCGCGCACGCGTGTATTGCCATCACACGTCTGTATACTTTTATATATATATATAAAAAAAAAAACGTTACAATATGTTATCATTATTATAATATTTAGGTATACAGTTAATATTATCCGAATAAAAAAAAAAAACCCGCGGACAGATCGATAGACGATGGACGGGAAAAAAAAAATTATTAAATTTTCCAAGTATTTAAAAAAAAAAGTCATTTTCGTTTAAACGCGTATTGCAGCAGCTGCGTTTCATAACATACGCGTTTACGCCTATGTTGTACATTAGGTATTTCTATACGTACCTATATAAATGTATACGGATTTTTGTTTACACGAGGCCCGGGAAAAAAACACGTGTACGCGTTTAGGGGACAAGAGAGGAAAAAAATAAAAAAGAGTTATACGTTATGGGGGATTGAAAGCGGGCATTTTCTCTCTTTGTCTCGTTTCCTGTGTCACACACGCGAAACGTGGCAAAACAGACGTTTCCTATTTCCGTTCGGCACGACATCGAACCAACGGTAAGCGACAAGAAATTTGAAAACGGATTTAAAATTCGTCGTAAAGTCTACTTTCCCGCACGTTTCTAAATTTTTTTTTTTTTTATCATAAATCCTTGAAAAATTAATCGAACCGATTTAAAATAAAAAAAAAATGCTATTTTTTGAAAGTCTTATAAGATAAAAAAAAAAAATGAAGCAAGTGGGAAAGTCGTTCTACATAATATAGTAAAGAGGAATATTCAAATCGGTTTTCGAATTTCTTATCGCGTATACCTACCACTACTTAGGGTTGCCGCAACTATTAAAATGTAAAATGTATAGGACGCAGTTCCGGCATTATAGGTTTTGCGAAGCCCCGACTCCAGGGATGCGAATAAAAAAAAGTCATCGACCGTGCTTTTACTATAATTTGCTAATCGAATCCCAGACCTTCCCTTCTTCCGCTGGCCGTGGTATTTTTTTGACAATTTTTTTTTTTCAAAGCTATTTTTCCGTAGACCTCAAATCTTTATAAGGTCTATTTATTGAAATGTACAGGATTGTCCTACATAAAGTTTAAAGCCTTTTTGAACGTACAGGACAAATCGAATAAACGTAGGACTGTCCTGTCCAATGCAGGACGGTTGTCAACCCTATTGACTACACTATTGTAGATCGGTACGTTGGAAGTAGAAAACGTCGTGTTTCGCGTGCGCAAGACGAAGAGAGAAAATGCCCGCTTTCAATCGGTCGCCTTAACGATATCAATATAGCCGTCCCAAGGGGGAGGGGGGCGGGCAAATGGGGCAAGTGTCCTAGGGCGTCCACAGTATTATGAGTGCAGTGGGCGTCAAAAAAATTTTAAGACAAAAAAGAAAAAATTTGTTGTTTTATTTTAGATATTAATTTCCCTTGTATCATCTATAATGATTTCGAGGATGCGCGTGTATTTACCATTAAAATATATATAAAATTATGTAATTAGATACTATTACGTTAGTTGTAAATTTTTTTTTTTTTGGGGGGGGCGTCAAATATTATTGCCCTAGGGCAGCGGTTCCCAACCCATGGGCCGCGAGCAGCATGGTACCGGGCCGCGAGCCATAGGTATAATATTAAACATTATATATATTTATGTATATAGGTACGCTATGGGTGGGCCTCAAATATTTTGTTACAAAATTAGTGGTCCGCGAAACTAAAATGGTTGGGAACCGCTGCCCTAGGGCATTATTGGTGGCTCTATAGGACGGCACTGATTATTATATCATCGTTATAATATAGTACGCGTAATAAATGTAAATAATAATTATTAAATTAAAATATGTTTAATACGTACGATCGGCGTTTTCCTGGAGCAGATGCGTTTTCATGGCGCGGACAGTCACGGAAATACAAAAAAAACAAAACAAAAACTACAGCGTATAAAATATACGCTGAAACGACGATTTTTATTAAGCGCGCGCGCGACCGAACGTACCAACGAACGATACGCTTCTAAGCCGCGCGTTTTATAATACAAAAACAGTGCGAAATACGCGGCGCGTGTGGCATACACGCATTCGAGTGTGTGTGTGTGTGGTACGGCACCGTTCGGGTTCGAAGCTCACGTTGCGCGCACGCCGTAGGGGGCGACGGGGGAGACAAAACCTTCTGTCCCGCCGCGTTTCACATAGCGGTGGCGGCCGGTTCTCGAGTGTTGTTGCGCGGCCGCCGAGAGGGGCAGATAACGCGCGACACACATACGCGCGATTGATAATAATAACATATTATAAGCGGTATACCTACATAATAACACGCGTGCACTCAACGCGTTGACGGACACTTACCATCAGGGCCGGTGCTAGCAATTTTCGACACGTAGGCAAATCTAAAATCATTTGATATTTTTGATATTATAATCAGTGGCGTCATTTCAGTTTTCGAAAGGGGGAGGCAAAATATTTAACCGGCCCATTTAACTATTTTCCACTTACATATATAGCTCAATACGATTTTTGTTTTACATAATTTTGATATTTTCCTTATCATGGGCACGCGCGAATCACCCGATATTTTTTTTTTTTTTTTTGGGGAGAAAATTCATTATTTTGTCAACTATAATAATTGTATTATAAATGACTATATACTATATAGGTAGTACTTATGAGATTCAAGTTTTGAAGTTTCCCTTGTCGTATAACATTAAACATGTTAAAAATTACGTTTTGTGACATGTTCTGAACATCTTGTTCAGTTACTTTCCTCTCTTTCTCGCCGTCTTGGTCACACACAACCTTTAGCTTTTTTCATTTTTATTTTTTCACGCTTGCCACTCACAAATTATGTATACATAAAACATACGTTCGAAACGTTAAAGAACGGCTAAACAAATATTCGTTTATGCCGTACGCGATACAGCCATACAGATTACAGGTACGTCGTCAACCGTCAAACGTACATCGTATATTCTTTATAATTTACGCACTGCCTTTAGGTAAAGTTAACCGTGTTTATCGAAAAAAATCCAGAACTGTGGTAAGTTGTAACCACGAATTAATCGCCTTTAATCGTGGTTATATGACCTGCATACTTTTAAATTTTATTGGTAATTTAATTTTAAATTTTAATCCACTGTTTGCCACGCGATTTGTTATTATTACTCATAACTCGATAGTCATTACTTCAGATTTGGTTAGAATAACTATTGTTCAACATCAACTCGGCACAAATCATATTCGGCCCACAATTAACAAAGGGGGGGGGGCAAATGCCCACCCTGCCCCCCACCAAATGACGCCACTGATTATAATATAATAATTTTTTTTTGTATTCAATTGAAAATACGCCACTCTTCTATATGTAATGCCGCCGTAGGCCTGGGCCTACGTCGCCTACGCCTTAAACCGGCCCTGCTTACCATTTTTTAATGCAGTCTAGTCCAGTCAACACGTCCCCGAAGCACCTGCGTCAGTGCCATCTACGGTCAGCAACCACGGTTCAGTCTACACGTGCGCAGCCAGCAGCCGAAGCCAAGCCACAGCCACTTCGCCTCAAATCTGCAGCATTCCCTCAACTAAAACAGTCCTTTTCAGGACTCTCCCCCGAAGCACGCACGACGAACAGCTGACCACCAAACGTCCAGCCCATCAACACTGTCCATCACCGACAGACCAGCCGCCTACCAAGAAGTGCCGTCCAAACGGCACTCCGGTCCGCGGCTCCGCCACCAGCCTTCAACCGCACGCCGTCCAACCACCCGCCGAAGGAAGTACCGTCCAAACCGCACCGTCCGCCGCACGGCGCGTGACGACGATACTTCGGTCCTCGCCAACGCAAGGTAAGCCGTCGCGAAAGCGACGGTACCCAACCTCTCTCCGTCACAGCTGTCGTGGGGCCGCGCCCTCACATAGCCGCAGCACCCCCAGCCTTCCCCACCGCCTCGCGCGCTCGCCCGTCACCACGACCGACCGCAACCGTCTTCCACCACGATGGACCCAGCGCGCGGTCCTCCGCCAATTCCCGCCGGAATGACTCCCGAATCGATGTGGGCTTGCATCCTCCAACTCCAAGCCGAAATAGCTTCTCTCAAGGAGAAGCCTCGACCCCGCGCCGACTCCCTCTCGTCCTCCGATAGCGCCAGTCCAAAGCCACGCCGCCGCAGAAACAAGAAGCGCAAAACTTCTTCCTCCCCCGCAAACATCACCGACCTCGACAACCGCACGGAAAGCCCGTCTCCCCAGCCCCGCGACACACCGGGAAACATTTTCAGTGACACTTCCTCCGATTCTGATAGTGACAGCGTCATGTCCGTCTCCGCCGCCGCCGCCAAAGAAAATGTCCGCCTCCCATCCTGTTAGGCAAAAGTACCAACTGGCCCAAAATCCGCAAAGCATTCGCCGCGCACGAAATCCCGATCCGCCGCGCAGTGAACACCTCCAGCGGCGTTAGGATTTACCCGCAGACGGTGGACAGCTTCCGCCAGATCACCCGTGACCTCGACGCAAAGAAGCTCGAATACTCCACTCACCAGCTGCAACAAGACCGCGAACTGGTCGTCGTCTTCCGCGGAGTCAACGAAGACTTCACCGAGCAGGAGATCTTGGAAGAACTCAAAATGAAGGTCCCCGCCGTCCGCCGCGTCCACCGCATGTCCAAAGCCGGGAAAATCTGGCCCCTGGTCACCGTCCACCTCGACGCTTCCTCCGACAGCGCCCGCACCGTCTTTGACATCACCGCGATAGGCGGCCTCAGCGTAAAAGCCGAGGCCAAGCGTAAGACTAACGAAGTCCCGCAGTGCCGCCGCTGCCTCAAGTTCTTCCACACCGCGAACTACTGCCGCGCCCCCTTCGTCTGCGCGTTCTGCGGTAAAAACCACGCGACCCCCGCCTGCACCGCTAAAGACAAAAAAGACGCCGTCCCCACCTGCGCGAACTGCAAAGGCTCCCACCGCGCGACCTATCGAGGCTGCGCAAAAACGCCGAAAAAGCCGAACACCGCGCCCGAAGCCAAACCCGCTCCACCGACAACGAACCGCGCGCCCAAACGCCAGCAACAACCCGCGACCAACGTGACTCGCCCCAACCGCACGTACGCGCAAACAGCTGCCCCAACAGCCGCTCCCTCTCCTTCCACCGGACCAGCGCCTCTTCCTCAAACCGCTCCCCCTCTCATTCCCAGCCCACCGGTTGACGCCCTTCAGGCCATCATCCTCGCAGCGGTGACACAGTTCACACAGACGCTCACCGCTGCCATCCTTCAAGCGCGTCCATGAATCCTAATCCCGTCAACGGCCTCCTCATCCTGAATTGGAACGCTAACGGCGTGCAAAACAAACTCACCGAACTCGAACATCTACTCGACGAACAAAACATCGACATCGCGTGCATCACCGAAACTCACCTTAGCAACAACAAAAACATTTACTTAGCGAACTACACGACTTACAGACGCGACCGCGTAGGAACCGCAGGAGGGGGGGTAGCAGTCCTCGTCCGCAGGGGCCTTCGTCATCGCGCCATCAACACCGACAACAACATCAGCTGCGAGGTCGTAGGGTCGAGGTTTACACCTCCCCGCGCCCACCCGCGTCATCGCAATTTACTCGCCGCCCGCGCACAACCGAAAACTCATTTATCGTCCCACTCTTCGCCTCCAACGTGCCCACCGTCGTGGCCGGGGACCTCAACGCCAAGCACACATCTTGGGGCTGCAAACACACCAACACGGCAGGCAGTTCTCTTCTCAGGACACTTCTTCGCCATAATCTCGTCATAGATGCCCCTCGGCGCCAACTCACTTCCCGGTTGCTCCACTCGGGACCCGGACATCCTCGACATCTTCATCACTAAAGACGTCCTCGTGCCGAAAACCCCGTGGACCCTAGAGCGACTGTCATCCGATCACAACCCCACACTTCTCGAAATTCCCGGACCGCCCCCGCAATCCCCCGTCACCACATCTCGAATCGACTGGCTCCTCCTCCAATACCATCTGGAAACCTCTCCGTTCAAATGCAGTCCCATCAAATCCCAGACCCACCTCGACGCCGCGGTCGAAGCACTGACAACCGACTTGAACAACGCCACGCAAAACTCGACTATAACAACTCTTGCGCCGCGACACAAACTCAAACTTCCTTACGACATCAAACAACTCGTCAACAATAAAAACCGCATTCGTAGACTCTGGCAATCGCGGAGAACTCCCGAGCTCAAGTCCCAGCTCAACGCTCTTCAGAAATCCGTCCACCTTCGTGTATCTGAATTTCGAAATAACCGTTTCAACACTTTTATCGCCGAGGCCGAATCTCACCCCAGAAACGTCTGGAATGTAGTCAGGAAACTTAGGAACAAGCGTCCCTGCCTCCCACCGCTGAAAGTAGGCAACAACTCGTTCTCTCTCGACTCGGACAAAGCGGAGATATTCGCGGACTCGCTGCAGGCCCAGTGCTCTCCTAACCGAAGCGCTGCAGAGCTGAAAGAGGTCCACGACACGATTGAGCGCGGGTTCTTCATCTCCCCCTCGACAAAACCGAATTTTCTCCTGCTTGTCCGAAAGAAATATCTTCGATAATTCGCTCCCTCAATGCCCACAAAGCGCCAGGCAGCGATCAAATCAAAAACAACGTTCTCAAAGCACTTCCCAGGAAACATCTTGTAGCAATCTGTAACATAACAAACGCCGTCATGCGCCTCAAACACTTTCCCGCTGCCTGGAAAGAGGCCACAATCATCTGCATTCCCAAGCAAGGCAAACCGCTCAGTTCCCCGTCTAGCTACAGACCCATCAGCCTACTATCCTCCATCAGCAAGGTAGTCGAAAGCGTCCTGCTCTCCCGCGTAAATCAGCACCTGAGCGCGAACAACATTCTTCCCGACGTTCAGTACGGATTCAGGTCCAGACACTCCTCGGTACACCAGCTGCTCAGGGTCACCGAGCACATCGCCGACGGCCTCAACAGGAGACGCCACACGGCGATGGTGCTCCTCGATGTCCAGCAAGCGTTCGACCGGGTGTGGCATGACGGACTGCTACACAAGCTGTCCGTACTGAACTTCCCCCCTTACCTGATAGGCGCGATTAGGTCCTTCCTCGCAAACAGGTCCCTTAGAGTCAAGGTAGGGGACTTCCTATCCGAACCCCGTAGCATCACAGCCGGTGTCCCGCAGGGATCCAAGCTGTCTCCCGCACTCTTCAACATCTTCTGCTACGACATGCCACAACGGGAGGGCATCATGACCTCAATCTTCGCCGACGACGTGGCCGTCTCTCGCACGACTGGTGGCATCGACTGCTGTACAACCGCTCTCAACATCCACCTCGAAGACCTCAACAAATGGTACACCACATGGCGGCTGTCCATCAACAAATCGAAAACGGTCGCGATCTTTTTCTCCAAAAGGAATCGCAACCCCCACCAAGGCATCATCATCGACGGACACCCGATCCCGTGGAGCTACTCTTCCAAGTACCTGGGCCTCACCCTAGATCGCAGGCTCTCCTGGTGCAGACACATCAGGTCCACAAGAGGTAATGCTCTCGGAGCCTTCGTCCAGCTCAAGGCCTTCTTCAACAACAACAACGTGTCATCATCTATCAAGCTCAGAGTCTTCTCAGCCATCATCAGGAGCATCTGTACCTACGCCATTCCGATCTGGGGCGCGGCGAGCGACCAGCGCCTCAAACCAGTCCAGGGATGTTTCATGAAGATGTTACGATCCGCCCTGCAAATTCCATGGTTCATCAGGAACGCCCAGATCCTAAAGGAAGTCCCCATACTTTCTCCCCGGCAGGCTGCCCCCATCTTCGCAGCTAGGCTCCGCGAGTCGGTCAAGACCCACCCGAATCCAACAATCGCCGCGACCGCAGACTACTCTCCCGCCGCATACGACTGGGTAAACCGCCCCTGCTCCCTTCTGGAGCAGATAACCGACTAACGTAACACAACTCCGACCAAACCTCGAGCCTCGTAACGCACGCGAGCGCCCCCACTGCTCTGCCCTACGAGCAAGTGGCGGCCACCGACCTTCCGCAGCACCAATTCTTTTCTCTTTCCTCTTCTTTCTTCTCTCTTCTTCTTCCAGGGCGTATAACCAAACCGGTTGACCGCCCGGGGGGAGGTTTTAGACGGTAGGCGCCACGATTGGCGAATCCGTCACTACCTCTCGAGGTGTCTTTAGAAGATTTCCTCCCCCCACCTCCCCAAAAAAAAAAAAAAAAAAACCATTTTTTAAAATTTCCAATTACCATCTATAAGAACGCACTTTTCTATTACCGCTATAGCATTCAGTAGCGTGCCCAGGAATTTTCAATGGGGGGGGGATGTTATAAGCATAGGTGTGCGTACAGGGTGTGCCGGGTGTGTCGTGGCACGCCCCGTGGCCCGTGGCTTTTTGTACAACTTTCATTCATTCGGGGACTTTGTTTGAATTTTAAGCTATAAATAATAAAAATTAGAGAAAATAAATTAGGCGCTCTAGAAAAATTTTTTAATATTCTAATGTAGGTTACTAACCACTAGGTATACGAGTATAGGTATATACTATATTGTAAAAATATATCTAAATGTTGTGAAGCACAACATTTAATCAATAAGTTTTTATGAATTGATATTTTGCATTAAATTTATCCTTTTTTTAGGTTGAGAGTTAGGTTAGATTTGCTTAGGCTCTCATATAAGGGAAAGCGGCCCAATTTTCTTCATGGCACACTCCATACAAAATTCCTGCGCACGCCTATGGTTATAAGTAATAATACATTTTTAATAAATTGTCACGGTGGTAATACCAAAAACTCGAATGTTTATGTTTCAAGCTGTCCAAAATCGTTTCTAGCTTTATAACTGTGTACATTTGTAAATTGTTCTATGTATAATTAAAATGAATTTAAATTATAACACACTAATACCGAGTTGTTCGATTAACATAACACACGTTGTGTATAGTAAATGTTTATTGTCATAACTCATATATAAGTAATAACTTTTTTGCTAATAACTAATAAAAAGTATGAAGTAATGACTCTAAAACAGCTCTTATAACTATAATAAGTTGTTTTCTGTAGGTCGGCAAAAAAGACAATGGGTGGGGGGATATAACCCCTAACCTCCCCCCCTTCTGAGCACGCCACTGATAGCATTTGTCCTAAAATACGACATGTAATATTTTACTTTACCATGAAATATGTCGGTGCCCTAATACCTAGGTATCTAAAGCAATGCAATGTGGCAGACGGAATGTCTTCTATCATTTGATACTATTGAATATATATTAGTGCTATAGCTGTAATGCCATAATAAGGACTTTTTCGTATTACTGTTATAGCAGTAATGACGCCTTATATCAAAATATCAATTTACTGCTATAGCGCAGTAGTGTCCGTCAATGTGTTAAAAACAACTGTTCGTCGCACGTTTTTTTTTGAGAATATTCACCGTTTTGGCCCGAGAACGAATAGCGCGTATTATACAAAATAAATATATTTCTCATAATCGTTTTACCGGTGTTTTATTTTCCCCCCCCCCATAATAATCGTTCGAAACCCTCCGCGCAACATTTTTTTTTTTTGTTTGAAAAAAAAAATTCCAAAAATATCATATGAATAGAAAATTTTCGCGTACCTTCTTATAATGTATTCCCAGTGACGTAGCCTGCAAGGGGTGACCAAGGGGGCTATACAGCCCCTCCCAGTGGCGTAGCCAGGATTTTTATTTGTGGGGGTGGGGAGCCAATGCCGGATTTATAGGTCTGGAGGCCTCGGGGCAACAAAGGAGTGGATGCCCCCTGCAGGACCCAAATTATTTTCCGAATAAAATGGACAATTTTTTTCAATCGTTTTTTCCGAGGTACTGACTGCCGACGCCCGACAGAGGGCCGTGCCAACACGCTCGCCTGCAGAGCGCTCGCACGGCACGTGTACCAAATAATAATATTTAACAAATATATTATAGATCGATGATTTGTGTTAATATTTAATGTAATCATGTTTGTACAAAGTACTGTAGGTAAAGGTGAAACGCGAAAAAAAATATCAAAGGAAAAGTTGTTTGCACTAGTGTTTACTAGTCTGAATTTGAAATTTTTTTTTTTCCGAAGTCTCCGTTGTGGGGGCCCCTCTTTTGTGGAGGCCCCGGTTGCCCTCCCCTAAATCCGGCCCTGTGGGCGGCTGATAATTAATTAATACGTTAATAATAATCAATATATGTTTAGACGGTACCTAATAGAAAACTGCAGCGCCATCAGCCCCCCCCCGGTTACGCCACTGGCCCATCACCTATTGGCCGTGGTTTTTTTTTTATAAGCCATATTTATGATATATCGATTGCAGTTTTTCAGTAATTAGTTCTATAAAATACTCCTAGAGGACTGCGATTAGCGTGTTGGGGATAATAATATTGTTAAAAATATATATTATAAAATTAACAATACGTACAAAATTAATGCATATATATACTATAAAAAAAAAAAAAATATATATATATAAAGAAAATGTGATTAGAGTATTCGCAAAATGTTTATAATATAAAGCAGTGTTTCTCAACCTGGGGGGCGCATTGTTGGGGAGGCGCGCAAGCAGTCATTACGGAGTAAAGGCGGGTTTACACGCTACGACTTATTGCACGTTTTATCGGATAAGTTAAACGGACAATAAAACGTACGTTTTACAGAGTGTCTACACCTTCCGTTTATTACTCAGTTTCAACCATCATCAAAAATTCATCGCCAGTTCTTTTTAGTGATTTTTTTTTCCATTTTTGACGAAACGGAAGAACTACTATTGTGCAGGGTGTTTTACCATATTTTCCCTAGTAAGGGTGCATTAGTTTATGGGCGAAAAAAGCTAATCAAACGAAAGTGGTCAAGGAAATGGCTGCTGAGTATTTTTTACTTGCCATAGACGAGGGAAACTTTTGTACAGTTCAATTTATTAACTGTTCGAGAAATGCACAGGAATATTGCCGTAAATCAGACATGTTTAAAAAAAACTAAGAAAATACTACTTGAACCAAATTATATTAAAAAGTATTAAATATAATATTATAGATACGTGTACGTGTAATGTGTAGGTATGTGTCTTTAGGAGAGAACTGAACGGAAGACGGTTGAAAAGTTGTACAACGCATCAAATCTGTGTGTTTACGCGTGTAACGATTTATCGATCGATTTCGCGGAAAACGAATCTGCGCCCATCGGTCTTTCGATCCAATCTTCGATTTCATTCCGATTCGATAAGACGTACGATTTGCTGTCTACACACTTCGTTTGTTCGTATGATCCGTTTCGGATAAAAACGACCGTTTTGAAAGTAGCTCATTTTCCTATTTTTCAATGAATTTCACTACTTATTTAAAGTTCCAGAGAAATATTTTAATAAATACTATAATACGTCTTTGTTTCGTATATTACTATGCGCCACCAGTCGGTTATGTGGCGTAATGGTCTTAGATAAAACCGAAGGATTTAAAACAATTTCAAATATATCTGGTGTTTAATAAAAGGACGAAATAAGTCATACGGCATTCTTACAACATCTTACCATCAGCTTTGCATCAACTAAATCATCAATTATAACATTTAAAATTATACAAATTCATTCGTTGCAATATTTCGTTAATGTTTTTTAAATGTATTTTTTCTCGTATATAATATAAATAAAAATCCATTTTTCAAATATTTTTACCGTATTAAGTCATTTTTTTTTTTAGGGCATTAAATTTCCAAATCTAGTAATGTGTATTATTACAGACAATGTTGCAATAACACGTCATTCCTCAATTCTATACATTTATTAAGAATAATAAAATATAATAAATAATACATAAATTATGAGTCTATGAATATTTTAATATTATAAATCATATTGTAAAAAAAGTATAATGTCACTTGGCGTGAGAATACATGTGTACAAATTTGGACGATGTGTGTTCTTCACACTGTATAATTATGTTTTATTATCATTATTATATATATATATAAGAAAAGAAATTAAAACTAAAAATAAAAAATAATATTTATAAAATAAAACTAAACTGAATAGGTTAGTATATGTTTGTAACATAAACAAATATTACAAAATTTAATCGGAATCACTCGACAAACTATCATCACTATCCTCATCTTCGTCGCTTTTTGTTTCTTTAACATCATCGTCTTCTTCCTCTGAATCACTCTTACTTTTCTTTTTTGATTTTTGTTTCTCTTCTTCGCTAGATTCATCAGATGACTCCTAATGCACAAATTTACAAATTAAACCACGAATTCATTTTTTTTTAAACATTGGTATATTTAAGATTTTTATACGTAGGAGATTTTATACACCCCCTAGCTACCTCTCCACCAATATTGTTACACATCTAACTCATGAATAAATCAACTAATATTAATGTTAATATGGCCTGTTAAAATAATATTATACATATATATATATATTACATAACATATATATATATATTAAAAAAGGGTAGCAAGCTGCAATGTTGCTACAATAAATTACTTAGACGGTTTTATAGTTTTGTTATTACTATAAATTTGAAAGCAATAATAAGTTATTGTATTAAATTAAGTGATTCTGAGCGGAGAGATGATCTCTTTAAAGTACCATCACACTAAAATTTACCATCAGAGAATGGGTACGAGGTTAATGACCAAAGTATCTTTTAAAGTATCTTTTATTAATTTGAACATTTTCCATCAAAATAATACACTTTGTCGAAAAATTAAAAATGGTAACAAAAATAATTGTGACTTGGATTTTTATGGATTTTCAAATATAGTTGAAGTAACGTAGGATCTATGCTGCAAACATTTTTAGCCTTTAAAACTAAAAATTACTTTTTTTATGACTTAAACAACTCAATATATAATAATTACTACGAATAGCACAAAATGTATACAATTTTTTTTCATGTATCTACATAATATAGTGCAAAGTAACAAATTCAGTGTACATTTCAAAACTCTAGGACCAAAATTTTCAAAAAGCTGGAAAAATACAAAAATTAATTTGAATGAAATCAAGTTTTTGCCGGTTTTAAAACAATTTTTTGGGTCACGTTTAAAGAGTACTAAGAAAATTGAAAAATGACCTCCTTAAAGTACCACCCCAACAAAGTTTGGTACCAGAAAATGGGTACGTATCTAGTGATCGGAGCATTCCTTCTAGTCGAAAAGTGGTATACAGAAAAAAAAACATTGTAAAACTAATAGCTTCCTCACTTCACTCAGAATCTAAATGTTAGTGTATTACAATTATATATATATACACACACACATACCTTTTTCCTCTTTTGTTTAGATGGTGTATCAGTTTTTTTAGGTTGTTTAGATTTGGATTTTTTATCATCACTCGAGTCGTCCGAAGATTTCTAAAATAGAAATAAAACATTTTTAATAACCAATAATATATAATCCTATATGGCTATATGAGATAGCATAAGTGCAATATTAGCAATAAACGTTAATAGGTTAATACATAATGATGTAATTTTCTTACAATAAAACTGTGATGTATAACTATTAAGTTTTATTTATCCACATATTTTAAAAAGACTTGTTTTATGCGAGTAATAAAATACACAAATATATAATGAATGAAAAAGAATGCTATCTATAATTCACTAACCTTATCAGATTTAGCTTTCGTTTTAGTTTTGCTTTTCTTATCGCTTTCACTCAAAGACGAATCGTCGTCAGATCCAATAAACTCCTTTGAAATTATCCCACCACTTTTTATAGGTGTTGAAACTTTTTTTGATGTAGATATTTTCTTAGATGATTTTGTAGGTGTCTTCTTTGATGATTCCGCTTTTCCACCAGACTGTTGATATTCTTTCATAGCTTTAGTATATTCTTCTTTCAATTTCGCTGCTTTTTCATCATATTTCTATGAATAATCAATAGTATTTTAATAAAGTAATACAAGATCATTATATTGTATTAAATATAAAATAATTAGATATGTCCAATGGACATATACAAGTACACTATCAATTTAATGAAAATTAACTTACTGATTTATCACTAGAAGACATTTTATTCCAAATTTCTCCTCCTTTTTTCGCTATTTCAATAAATGAAATTCCAGGATTATTAGCTTTGATTTCTTCACGCGATTCATTGAACCATATCATATAAGCACTTGCTGCTCTTTTTGGTTTACCATCATCTGGTTTCTTGGCTTTTTTGGGTTTTCGTGGTTTTTCAGACTAAGTAATAAAAAATAACAGTTAAACATAATGTTACCACTTATAAAATTATAAAAGATCAACATCAACATTTTGATTTTAAATTAATTTTTTTTGTTGTTGCATGCAATATTTACCTATGTGAAAACCTAAATGGAACGTTTCTTTATGAAAATCAATTATTAGGAACAAAATAAAGATTCTTAGCTTCCCCCAACCTAACATGCTATTTGTGCTATTATTATTTATTGCTACAAAGATTTTTTTCAGTAGATACCGATACTAAATTTTATACTTAGCTTTATTATATATATTATATCTGAGTACGAAATTGGAGTATCTTAAATTTTGTATAAAATTCAATTTTTGAAGTAAAATATGTAAATAACATAACTTCTTTAAAATTAACGTTCTGATAATTTTATGAACAATTCTAAATAAAATTAACTGCCTAAATTTATATAAATTTTTTTTTAAAGTTATCTAATGATAACGATTTGGTCTGAACATTGGTTTATAATACCTCTCTTATTTGCTTTAATTACTTACAATAGTTTTAGCCGTTTTTGGTTTCTTATCTTTCTTTTTCTTTTTCTTCTTGTCTTTCTTTTCTCCACCTCCACCTTCTTCCTCATTATCAGATTCTGATACTGTAGACGATGGGTTACTATCAAACCTACAACAGATTTGATACATTTAAACTTAAGTAATTCATATATATATCAAAATAAACATACTCTTCAACAACATCACTCTCTTGCCCTTCAGGGTTGAAATCTTCATCCGTACTATCATCTGAATCATCATCATCTTCATCACGTTCTTGTCCTTCACGTTTTACTCGAGCCAAATAAGCATCTGGTTCTGCTTCATTATCAGAATCACCATAATCATCTCCAGTGTAGGCTGGTTTATCCTAATAGTTTAAAATTTCAAATAAATTATAGATCATTAAACAATAAAATAATTTGATTCCATTACAGATTTTCCAGTGTTTTTCACTCTTAGCTTTTTAGCATTAATGAAATCATAAAGACTTCCATATTCTTCCTTTTCTATACTGCTAAATGTATGGACTCCGTTTTTCAGCTCAATTTCAAAATCAAAAGATCTAGTACTACCACCACCTCTAGCAAAATTAACACTACAAATTTCTTCAAATCTGATGTGTATAGGTGGCTTGTGTATATAAATAAATCCTCTTTCAAGTGGATAAATGTATCCAGCAGCGGCTTTATAGGAACAACCAATAGCTGACGTACCAGAATGACTAAAAAAAAAAAATACACATATATAACTACTTTTATTTATATGTATATATATATTTAATAAGTCAAGAAATGATAAAAATGAAATAAATATTTTATATATTTCTAATCACCTGCATTTTAAATATAAAACCTAATTTAATTATAATAGTTACCCTTTAAAACTGGCAGGAGTTGTTATTTTTCTATTGACAATGGCCTTCATGACTTGGGCGAGAACTTCATATGTAGGACCAGAAAGTTCTTTAGTTAGTTTTCCACCATATTTTGCTTGAATTTCTTCACTAAAAACAAATGAACCGTGTTAACTCATGTCTTTTAATATTATTTAAATTTTGTTAAGAATTTCATATAATTTTCAAAAAAAAAAAAAAAAACAAGACTATTAGTTTTCTACCATTAATTTTTAAAACCAAACATTGACAAATGTAATAAATTTTAATTTTCAACTTACTCGGTAAATGGAAGTTCAATAGATGTTTCATCATCCATATTAAACAATAAAACCAAATAATGGTATCTTGTTTGACCTTGTTTAATTGGTGGATCTAAACTGACTACAAAGAATACTTGGCGACCATCTTTGTGTGGCAATATAAACAGCCGAAGAACTGTACTCATAGGAATTTTGTAATCAAATGTTTTACCATGGAGTTGGAAAAATGTTTGGAAAACTTTTATATCGTAACGACCACTAAAATAATATTCAATATAAATATAATTTCAATATAATATACGGATGTAATTTTAATTACCGAGGAGTTAGACATTGCATTTCTCTGAATATAGCAATAGCGTCACCAGATATGGATATAACACTGGCTTGTTTCATTACTTGATCATGGAATGCATCTACCGGATCTTGATCACCTGCAAGTTCAGCTGATGGAATGTGGAACCTCATTTCACAAAGGCTGACTGGCGCTTCATCATTCTACAATAAAATAATTTATATCTACAGTGTAAATATGCCAATGTAATTTGAACTGAATGTTTAAATGGGCACTCATTAAATCAAATTTAAATTTTAAGACAATAATTACACAATGGCTTTAATTATAAAACCAATCACTACTGTTTTGATGAAATTATTATTTAAAGTTACCTGATGAAATTCCAATGTCACTTCGTTTTTGCCAGTTGTACACTGGGACACATTATTTAATGGTATTTCAAAGGCAGTTAGATTACCAACATCAAAACTCAATATTGATCCATTAAACTTAGCACTACCCCAGTTCCAACCTTTAATGGCTAATTCTTTTTCTAACATATCCAGTTTATATGTGTTTTTAAAATACTTGGCGATTTTGTCTTGATCCTAGGAAATAAGTAATTTTATTAAATTCATATTTGATATATATAGGTGTTACCACTTACAGACTCATTGAAGCCACTATAGCGATGAAGATTGCCATTTTTTAAAAACACTCTAATACCGCATGTGCCAACTAATTTTTGCCAGTTAACGAATTCTATATCAGAAGATGTTAATTGTTCTACTTTCCCGGTTTTTACATTTTTAAATGCAATATTTTGCTCAGTAAACTTGAGACGCCCAGTACACTGAAAATATACATATTATACATACATTAATAATTAATAATCAATAATACATAAAACATTTTTTTTTTTTTTGAAAAATCTTGACAATTACGATGAAACGTAATACAAAAATATATAAAAATATAATATATTTTCATTTGTATTATATTATTTTAAGTATTTTGTTCTGTGTTGTATTTTTGTGTTATGTTTCATTATAACTGTCGAAATTTTATCACAATTTTTCTTGTCAGAAACATAAACGCACCAGAATAAAAAAAAAACACACAATGATAGTGCGATATTGACAATCGCTACCGTCGATACAGATCCAGCTTACAATTATTATTCAGAATACTCAGATTAATCATATTACAAGGACGTTATGTAGAGAACTGGACAGGTGAAATATAAATGGTGTGAATATAATCACGTCAAACTAAAACTAAAGTCCACAATTTTTTTTTCTGCACTACGAAATTTCACCTTTGTAAACAATTTAAATAGGTCAAAATATATAAAATATATATACAAAAATATACATACCTACGTGCCACTTAAATCATATGCGTAACTTACTTTGGTTTTAATATGCTCTCAATATTCTTATTATTATTAAAAAGAAAAAATTATTTATACCTAATTGTATTGACTTTACTTTATTGTGTTTGACTACAAAGTAAAATGCATTTACATAGCTTTTAATACATTTCCACTGACCATTTTTATCTTTAAACCAAACGTGTTTAAAATATAACTTACTATTGTTCCTTTAACTTCGGCTCGTACATCTTGAAACTCCAAATCCATATTTATAATGAATACAATTTTTGAACTTTCCGACGAATTAAATAATAATAATAATAATAATAATAATAATAATATATACTAAACTAATAAAAATAACAAAGCGGCGGTTTTTTTTCACAAGAGAGAATATTGCGAGTAATAAAATAATACAACCATACGAGTTACGACGCGGGAAATTGATAACGGTATTGATAACAGACAATTAATTCAAAGAGTAATATGCTGGCTACAGCTTAGAACCTCTTTGGCCGTAATCGTTTACCGCCGTTTTCAAAAACGTCAAATAACACGATTTCAAATACATTAAATTTATATTCGAATCGTATTTTTGCAAAAATTTAAATTGATTAAATGAATAATAAATATACTTATTAACATATATTGAACGGGCATACATTTATATGTATAAATAATATTATTACGCACTGTCAGACACCAAAACAATACTATAAATAATTGCGCGTAAATTAACTGTGTACCTATATGAATGTGTGTGTGTGTGTGCGCGTGTACTTAAAACTATGTAATTGTATTAAAAAAAAAAAAGAAATTACATTCGTAAAATCGTTAATTTTGCGATCAATTTAAGTGTTTTTAAGTTGAAAACAAATTAAAATGCAATAATTGTAGCGCAAGGTTCTAGTAATTATTGAACATTTTTTTAAAAATATTCAATAGACATTTGCGAGACCCTGCAAGGGACACTATCTGTATAATACGTTCCGAGAAAGCACGGAATATCTCCTGAGACCCAAATGTTTACAACACGCATTATTTTGGGTTCGTTTTCACGTCACGTCGTCATTTCGGAAATCGCTTACGGAATTATAAGTGATGCGATTACTTTTGTTCGGTTTATTCATTATAATATGTGACGACGTTATATCCCCGGTCCCCGCAGGGACAGAAAAATCCAAATTCTAAAATAATATCCAATATAGCTGTGTATTGTAATATAATATGTGTCCTATACCGGATTATTATTACTCACTGGCAGCAGAAGGTTGTATTTCAGTTGCAATCACGTTTATATTATTATATTTAATTTTAATCCAGGTTATTGGGAAAAAGAAAAAAAAAATATTGAAATTTTTCCATAAAATATACCCGATCTGTTATCGTGTGTCGCAGGCACGTCAATAATGACATTTATTGTACAGAAAGTACTCGTGTATATACATATATATATAGACATTAGACACCTTTACGGGTCTGTTAGTTATTGTGTTTGCGTGTGTTAAATATCGACTTTTGGTGCTCGAATCATTATTCGATAAAATATTCTTTAAAAAATCGCACGATTCTCTATAATATAGAATAATTATTATTCACGCGATGAATTTTAATGTCTGTCGAACAGCAGCTTCAGGAAAGATGGTGGAATTCCTTACATCCAAATATTATAATATTTGAGGAACGTTTTACGACACCCGAAAACAACATTTTAATATAATAAGGTAGGTCACATATTGGACCACAACTCAAAAGCTTTTTCATTTATTTCTTAACCTTTCGTGTCACGATCGTACCGTAATTTCTTCTGTCACCGACACAAATTTATATACCTATAAATAACAATAATGAAAAAAGATAACCACGTTCGTTTTGTCACGCCCTAAGACCAACGTGTTATTGTCAATAACTCGGGTTTATGATAAATTAATAAATACGGAATATAATATTACGTGGTAATTAATCAACAATAATACATTCCGAGTTTATTAGTCGTCGGAATACAATCGATATTAATTAATTGAAATATAAAAAATAAATACACATAAAGCCGTTATTGATTTCGCGAGATAGCCGTTATTGTGAAAGTAAAAAAATTTAAATACGTATCTTATTTGGCAATCATTAAAATATATCATACTGGATTTATCTCACTGCAGGTGTGTAGTGGTGTTATAACATTTCACCGGCTTTCGAGTCCAGTGTATAAGCAGTGATTTTGAATATTTCGCAGTTCACATAATTACATAGCTCATTTTCTGCTCGTGATTTATATCACACAGTGTATGCCTACAATGTGTTCGTATTCATAAACGAAAGCGAAACATAAAAGACAGCAAGTCTATATAATTAGTACTCGCAACGTTATGCGTACAAAATAGCAGCTGAATAGAATATCGGAGAGTTGGGCGGATCAGGGAGTTGGGCAGTAATAGAGGATAGAATGAAAATAACAAAAATCGAAATACCGAGAGAAAAAAGAGAGTTGAACTTATCATAATATATGTAAGAAATTTATTCGGAACAAATTTTTGGTAAATGCGATGTTTTATGTGTTCGTGGTAATTGACATATGAAATGCGTAGTTGAGATTGTAAAGTTTTTAATTTCCGTTGGATTATAATGTATCTGCAATGATTGTGCCTACTTGTGTGGTATACACGTGTCTTGATATTTGCCAGAATTCACGTGGAGGTTGAATGTGTCTTTCAGGAATATGATGAGTCGCTCTCCGTCTGTAGTTCTGAAGTTGACGTTGAAACCCCACTAATTATACTATATATAGGCATTTTATTCAATTGAGCTGCACCCCTTTCTGTGTATGTATGGCAAGAGTACACAAAACGGAGAAAATCAATTATCGATCGAATAGACTGGTTTGGTAAAAAGTACACAAGTATAAGTATACCTGCGCAGTCCGTGAGTATTGTTTGACCATTTAGAAGTCAGAGCATATATCCCCCGATGTCTCGTATCGATATGCCAATCAGTTTGCTTAACGGTGATATTAATGTCCATGTGTGGAGTGACTAGATGAGTGGTACTCTTTCCGTTAAACATCTACTCCTGCAGCAGCTCGTTTATCAGGTCTTTTGAATCGTGCACAGCAGCCAACATTCGGTATATCCGCATCATATACACATATAATTATATGAACATAATATTGCCAAGCCACGTTTCAGTAATAGCGTGTATGAGCAGAGAACTATTCCGTACATAAATCTATCGTCGACATCACGGGAATGCTTGATTATTATTAAATTATTTTATGTCAGTACTCATCATATATTACTAAAAATCACGATATTAAAAAATGTGATTATATACATATTATCAATAATAATCATACGTGTGTATCGAAATTGAAAATCCAACAGAATTCGTTACAGTATTCTTAGTCGTTTCGCTCGACGATTATCGAGTAAAATGTTCGTTAACTGCTTCAACGTGTGTTTTAGGCCGATTTAGTGTTTCTACTTGGTCGGGGTAACTGTACCGACGGGGAAGCCGCTGGGTTACAGGGAAAGATTCTCTGGTTTATGGACAATTTTACGAGATCACGTATAGGATATGAGTTATCGTGCGTATTACTCGTCATCGCTCGGATTTGGTTATGGAAACAGTGATTTTAAGTGTCGACCCTTTTAAAAGGGTGTTTTTTTTTGTTTGCTTTTGATTAAAGAATATATTTTTAAATAAAAAAAAGTTGTAATACCTACTAAATAATACCTATATCATACACTTCTTTTTCTTCTCCCTCGCCTCTATCCCAACTATTCGGGGTCGACCACCTTTGTCCTAAACCTCCACTTGACGCGATCTCCCACATCTTCCACGCACACACCAGCAGTCTTCATATCACACTCAATCGCATTCAACCACTTCTTCTTCGGTCTTTGGTTCTTCCTCTTCTTCATTCATTTCCATAACCCTTCCTGCCGCTTCCGCGAGTCTTCTCTTCTCATAAACACAGTGGTGTATTGGAGGGTATACGCGGGTATACGCCGTATACCCTGCAGATCCCTATTTTCGGTTTTCTGCGTAATATATCCTGCCACGAAATGAACGTATTACGGGTATACGCTAGTTAATTATTATATATCTTGTCGGCACCAATTTGTATGTTTTTTTATATTTCTATAATTTCTCGGTAACCCGTAGTTAGACATTTTTCTTTATAATTTTAACGATTTTGAGCGAGAGCACACCATTGCAGTTCTGTGTGTGGTAGAAAGCAACGTACACATGGTTAGGTTAGTATATAGTGTTGTGTTCTACAGTATATATATTTTCTTTTTACTAAATTTTTATTAGTGTTTACAAATTTACAATCGTATATTATATGGCAAATAAAAGTGAAAAACGTAAAATATGAAAAATGCATAAAAAAAATTACAAACTTTTTTTTTCGGTATGTGTTTAGAAATATGCCTTAAATATACCCTTAAATTTATTTACCAATACACCACTGCATAAACACGACCAAACCACCCGAGTCTTCAGGTTCTTCTCCACTATCGACGCTAATCCTACGCTTCCTCTCACGTATTACCTACGTATCACATATTATTATTATTATATTCAGTGGCGTGCCCAGGAATTTTCAACGGGGGAGGATGTTATAAGTAAATAGTAATAATACATTTTAATGAATTGTCATAAGAACTCAAACGTTTATGTTTCAAGCTCTCCAAAATCGTTTCTAGCTTATAATTGTGTACATTTGTAAATTGTTCTATATAATTAAAATGAATTTAAATGATAACACATTAATACCAAATTGTTCAATTAACATAACACCACTAAACTGAAAAAACGTATTGCGCTTTTAAAAATAAACAAAATACTTAGAAACTAGATTACTGCTTATTTCAAACGGAAATTCAACCGCCTAGCTTTTGTACTCGTTTCGTTTACGACATCATCTAAAACGAGTAATGACTCTAATAAACAGCTCTTATAACTAATAAGTTGTTTTCTGTAGGTCGGCAAAAAAGACAATGGGGGGGGGATGTAACCCCTAACCTCCCCCTCCCCCCTGAGCACGCCACTGATTATATTAATATCCATCGATTTATAAATAATTTCGCGAATTCTACGAGTCAATGGTTCTTGCAAGCGGCTTTTTGAGATCGTATTGAATCCAAGGTTCTCATTTGAAAAAATAATAACGTTTTAACGTTTTTTATTGTTATTTACCTTTTGCGTTTATCGTTATGGTATATTTTAGCGTTATGGATTATTTGTTTTTAACGTTAAAGAAAGTTTTATCGTTATATAATAATTACGTTTTACGTTTATCGGTATTTTAACGTTATTTGGTTTAATATCGATTTTTTCCCAAATAAATAAATCCATTCATATTCCATAGACTATATAGCATGTTTTCAAATCTCATAAACGTAATGTACTTCATTAAACTTCATTAATTATAAAAGTCCTAAACTTTTATCCTTAATTTTTTGATTTTATACATTTTTTTAGTGTGAACCTTGGTTTATTTTTGACTTTGTATTCCAATGCAGAATATTTTTCTTAAAATGTTGATTATATTACCAACAGAGACTTTTCTGACTAGCTGACATCTTCTCAGACACGTATCTTTGAATAATTTTTACGCGTCCGTGTGAACCCAGCCTTATTATAGAACTATAATAAACCTACACCATATAGGCTTATATTTTCCGTAGTAAATTGGAAAAAAATATTAAAATAACGGTAATTCTATTTTTCGTTTTTCGATATTTTGATATTATATAACGTTAACACATTTTTTCGTTTAATGATATATTTAATTTGTGATAGTTTAAAATGAGTGTTTATTGTTTTCCATTACGTTTTTTGATATTCATTTCAATTGATATTTTGCAATTATAACGTTATAATCAAAACGTTATTATAACGTTTGCGAGCCCTGATTGAATCTCCCCTCCTCGTTTATAATAATAATAATAATAATAATAATAATTATAATAACTTATTAATATTAATTTTTAAACACCGACGTCGACGACAATACGCGCGGGTGCGATTTTTTCTTCGCGCCGCGGTGATGACCATTTGGCGGTCGCGCGGTGCTCCGCCGACGACGGTGGGGCCCCGCGGACACCGTCACTCGCGTCCCACGCAACTTTTCGGCGGACGGCCGCCGCGCACGTTTACACCGTACACGCGTGTGGCGCGCGCGGTCGATCGAACAGCTGTTCGATTCCCCACCGCGGCCGCAGTCGCCGTCGCGCCTTTCCTCGCCGCGGCCGGAGAACGCGCGTCTCATGCGTGCGCCGCGTTTTCCTTTTCAGTCCGTCGTTTTCCGTCACTCGCGTCTTCCGCGCGTCGCGTTACGCGCGTCCGTACGTTTTCGTCGCGTTTGCCGTGGATAGCGTTTTTTCGGTTTTTCGCGCGCCTCTCTTACGTTCCCCGTTCGCGGGATGAAGTGATATATTTTTTTTTCCGTTCCTCCTCGTGTTTTTATTCGTCGTAAATCCGCGTCCTTTGACTATGCTCGGCGTATTCAAAAAGCGCTGGAAGCCCAAAAACAGGTACCGCGTATAACGCATTTTATAAATAAGCATAGGCGCAATTTGGGTTTTAAATTTGAGGGGGCTACAATTTCCAACAACAAAAAAAAAAAAAGACCAGTTAAAACCTCTAATCACAACTTCCTATTAAAACATATTTTTATACATTATTATAAAAAAATCGTATGTTTCTTCATATATTTTGAACCTGGTAATTTTTAATAAATACACTTAATTTCAAAAATATTTAATTTATTTATAAAAGTACTCATAATAAAATATACATTATTATGTAATAATACTTATAATTGTATGCGGTGATTTGAAAGGGCAAATTTATTTAAAATATCTTCTGTATTAAGTTCTTTAGAAATGTCTTTTTCAATATAAATTAAAGAAGAATTCGAAAATCGGTCCTGAGACGTCGACGTACGTAACCGATTCTTTATCCTCTACTTTAACATAGTGAATTTATTTGGAAATATTTGAGGGGGCTAAATTCATCATTAGAGAGTCCCCCCAAATTGCGCCTATGTAAATAAGGCACCTGCAGCAGTTAGCGCCACGTTTCTATATAAGTAAAAAAAAAAAATGTAGCGAGCCGCTGGGTGTTGTGGACGCGGCGTTTACGTGAATCACTCGGATAAAGATTTTAGAGTTTTGTTTTTATTATAAATTCGAAAGCAGTGATAATAATCGATCATTGCATTGGATAAAACGATTCTGAGCGGAGCTTCGGTGTGTCGATTACACTTTGTCTATTTTTTGTAAAAACTAAAGTAATATAATATGTGTCTGACGTTGCGTCCGAATTTCGAGTCCGCAAAAACTCAAAATTAACTGTTTTATGAACGGAAAAAAGGAAAAAAATCTCAAAATCTAAAAATAGCTATAAATAGCCAAAAATCGTACGAAACTTTTTGAAAAGTTTTTTGAATAGTTGTTGTATAGGACAAAGATACAATTTTGTTGAAACGTTTAAGACAACAGAAGGATTATTTTCGAAATCATAGCGAAAAAACTATATACGCGATATTGACGAAATCCCGTTTTTAGCGGTTTTTCGTAACTTTTCGGTATAGTCTATCGCGTCGCGTTAAAAAACCATTGAGAAAATCGGAGAAACGATCTCTCTACAAAAGTGCCGACTAGATGCGAATTGTTGCCGGAAACAAACTGCGATCGAAGAGATCAGGGGCGTACTTAGGATTTTTTTTTTTGGGGGAGGGCTGAAGAATTGAGTAAATATCATTGTTGAATTATTTCTAAATTCTAATCCGAGACTAAATCTTAAAAATAGGACAAATTACCAAATTCTCAACATTTTAAAAACAACTACATATTAGAAATTTATTAAAAATATTACGTCCTATAGCCATAGGAATTAGTAAAGGAAGTTCCTGAAATTTCGGGGGGCTGGAGCCCCATCAGCCTCCCCATAAATACGCCCCTGGAAGAGATCGTGGAGCACTCCTTCTGGTCGAAAATCTGTACACAGGACGGAAAAAAAGTAAAAAATAAACATTTCAGAATCTAAAATGTAGCGAGCCGTGGTGGTGTTGTGGACGTCGCGTTCAAATGAATCACTCGGATTTTAGAATTTTTTTTATCGCTCATATTGCAACGCCATTATAAGTCATTTGAAAATTCAAAAAAAAATTTCCAAGACTCCCGGACTCTTTTGGGGGTATTGAAAAAACGTAATTTTCCACAGAGAAATAAAATACAATTTGTCGAAAAACTTGGAAGTTTTTATAAAAGAAAATAATTGTGATTATAACGATTTTCAAGATTTTTTTTTTTTTTGAGTGTATTTATAGTTGACGCGACGTACGCATTGAACGTTTAAGTCTTTAAAACCAAAAATTACCATTTCTTTTATATTTATATACTGAACACCTCGAAATCTGTAATTGCTATACAAACAGCCGAAAATCGAAAGAAATTTTTATACAATAATATAAAGTATTAATACATAGGCTTGTCCATAACCTCCATGGTTGAAACTATAAATATTAAATATTTATAAAAAATAACTAAGTAGCACATTAGTTGATTGGCCTTATTTATTAGTTTTAATAGCGTAGGAAACCAAGTTTAAGATCAAGATAATCTTTAATTTTGCGGGGTGAAAAAATTCCAGGTGCTATATAATTGCCATTCAACAAAAAAAAAAAGTCACAAATATAGGTATAGAATATAGATCGCTGTAGTAAGTAAAAAATTTAAATTTTATAACTGGCCTCCCCAGCCATGAAGGTCTGGACACGCCTATGGTAATTGCTATATAAACAGCCGAAAATCGAAAGAAATTTTTATACAATAATATGAAGTATTACGTACCTATATTTGGTGAATATTTCAAGTTTCTGTAAATCGTTAGTTTCAATATTATTATTCAAAGAAATAACGCGATAATAATCGATTTCGACGAAATCGCGGTTTTTATGTGATTTTCGAGTTTTTCAAGTGCTTTTGAGAAGATCGAAAAACGGACCTCTCTAAAGTACCGAACAGATGCGATTCGTTACCGGAAACAAGACATGATTTTAAACGTAGGAACACTCTTTCTGTGAGGTAGAATTTTTGGGTACAGACATCATAGAAAAAAAAACCGCATCATTGCAAAACCAATTTGTTCCTCGATCCGTTCACAGTCTAAGAAAATCTATTACAAAATCGATTTCGTAAATTATTTGAAAATTATTTTGCGGCGAGTTTTCGACGTTTAAAGTCGTGAGAATTTTATAGCGTTCTGAAATCAGCCAGAACTGAATTCGTACATTTTTCTGCGCAATTTTAGATTTTTTTTTCAAATTTTTTTTTTCAAACTGCACACGCACGTATAATTTGTTTGTCAGTATTACTGTACGTTAGATTTGTTAAAATTACCGTTTTTTTTGTTTTATTCATGAACCGCGATTTCGATGGAAATCCGCAGATGAAATTAACAAATATACTATTTTTTTCAAAAAGAATTTTTCCTGACACGTCGGTTCCGACTAATTCATAAACGGAAAATTGTATATAAAATAAAGTTTAAACAAGTGGGGTGTTTTTTTTATTTTTTATTACTAAATAGAATCGTTCCGAGAGTTATTTTTTAACTGCCGTATACACGAGCTTGACGTTTGCAGCGTCTAGCCGTGCAGCGATTATAAAATAAAATGTTTTTTTTTCTTTTACCGTTACTCTAAAGTACAATATGTATAGGCAATATATTATAGGATTTACGCTATTGCTCATTATTGTCGATCTAAGGTATTTTCAGATTAGAAGGATTATTCTGATCGAAGGTTAAAAAATTGACATGGATAAAATTCGTTATTACCTCGATATTATGGATTAGCAGATTTCCATATGAATTTAAATTTAAATTTTTTACGGTACTTTATTAACCCGTTTGTAACGATTACGCTGCAGCGTGTATGGATATTTTCAGAGACATTTCGGGTAGTTTGCTACAGGTCGTATGTCTCGCTAATATAGACGTAAATTGTATAGAAATTTGTTAAAAATTTAATCGTTGAAAATATCATATTTAAATATATGTGAATTAAGATGTACGAGGCGCTTATCGTTATATAATTTATAATCTATTAATATGTTCCAAGTAAAAATGAACGCCTGAGGCTAATACCTGAATGTACATGGTATTTGTTTTTGATTAACATTTAAGAGCGTATAATATTATGATTAGTATATATTTCAATTAAATAATGGATCGAGATTTGAACGATTCTTAAACACGCGATCTTACTAAAAACGGATAATACTACAACTACGCGTTCTTAAACGTAATCGATACCTACGAGATAGTTGTAATTTTTAGTTATAGCCCCGTGGTAGGCATGTAACATATTATCAAATACAGTATTTTAATAATAAAATTTCTTATTATTATTATTATTATTATTATTATATTCACGCACGCCAACTGCCAATTTTTTTTTTTACTTATTTGTTTATTTCATTAAATGTTTTTATGTCTTAATGTCAATACGCTTATACATTATATTGTTGAATATATATATATAAAAAAATATTAATACAAATCGTAATTATTGATTATTAAAATAATATTTTACCGTAGTCGTACAGTATAATATGCGCAATTTACTATATAATTTAGCGAAACCTTCGTGAATTTCTATGGAAAATTGAATGACTACGCGAGTTTTTCAATTCCTGTACAATGATTATTCTACAAGATTAATGGATCCGTAATCGTCGTAACCTATACTGTGTTAAATAAAAATTTATCTTTTAAAATCAAACACGGACATTGCATATTATTGCAAAATATTTGATTGATTTAAAATAATTTTTTGTCGTTTATTTTTCGTACTATATTATATTATTACCTTCGCTTAAAACCGAGTGTAAAACTTATCGTTTGTATGAGTTCAAACATCGTTTTTCTGTTCACTCGATTTTTTCAATGTCTCTGCGTCGGCGACATTTTTTAACTTTAAAATATTATATTGGAAAAATTCGTTCGCGGTATCCGGCGACTGTCTGAAATTGGGCGAGTTTGACCGTGTAGTCGCAGAGAAGTTTGTTGACATGTTTGTGGTACTCATACATAATACAGAGTAGGACTTCCTTTTCCGTTCTCTGTGTATATACGTTGTTACGAGCTTCCGTGGGGTGCCGTTCGAAACGTGAATTCAACCGACAAATTCCGATTTGACCGAATAATTTTTCATTCAAATAAAAACAAGCGTTGAAAAAAAAAAAAGATAAAAATCCGGTAGGGTTGTTATTGGAGTATTATTAAAAGGACGTTATGCACGGTTTTTTTTTTTATACTGAAGTGGTAATTAAACAGTATACATTTCATTTATAAATATGTTCATCACATTGAATGATAATATATAATTACTGATATTTATATAATTTTATGGCAAAACGTCGTAAACCATATAGATCGTATAATAATTTCACTGAGGATTTTTATTTTAAAATAATAGTTACATTTTCCGAACAATAAATTGAACTATACTCGTATTATATATTAAAAAAAAAAAAAAAATGTTTAAATTGGTTGAAATTTTACTGAATGCGAGCAGTTAAATGTTAGATTGTAAAAATTATTTTTGGGACATGCTTTATTGGGTTGTATGACGTTTTCCTCCTCTCCCCCTCCCCCCAAAAAAGGGGAAAAATATATACAATAATATGATATATATTTATATAATAATATTATATTATTATACATAATAATACGTGTTTTACTTTGTATATTAATATTTTATGTACAATATGAAAAACAAGAAATTTTTGAAAACATGTTATAATTTCGTACCTTTATTGAGGAATATGGTATTGGGCAAGAGAAATTTGGGAAAATTGTCTTCCAACCGTTGTTTTGTGTACGAATACGCCACGGTGGTCAATTTTCAATAATTCAATCGACGAATTAGAATTTTTCATAGTTTATAAAATGTTATTGGGATTAATATTTTTAAATCATGCGTATTGAAATAAAAAATATATATATATATATATATATATATATATATGTAAGTACTCGCTATATACGGTTGAAGTGCTACGATAAACGAATTAACATTAATACTTAACCGAGTCTAGTAAAGCAATAGTATTATTGTAAATTATATATATATAATGTTCTGTAAAAAATGCGTAATACGGTTTTAGTAAAATAGGTATTATAGTTAATTATTGTATTATACAGGTACTTATGTAGGTATACGGCGCGTCTTCGTTTTTTTTCTTCATATTTTTATTTTTACCGTAATATTTCAAGTATGGTAATAATATTAAGAAGAAAAAAAAAATTAAAAACGAATATCCCGTTTTTCTATTATTTTATTTTTACACATGTATGTAAATTTGCATTAGTTTTAAATCGTTATCGTAAATCATTTTCTCACGACAAAAAAAATCCCGTAAAAAATATTATTAAATATATCAAGTCGTTATATGCTCTCTTAAAGTGTGAAGTTTTATATAAACCGTATTACCTATATACAAAACATAAATATATGCATAAATTCATGTGTATACGCTGTGTACAGTATACGCACAATAGTGTATAATAATTGTAATAAATTAAAAATATAAATTACGTATACGGGTTAAAGTGGTATGTCGTAAAAAGCAATAGAAATTTAAACGTATAATTGTTTTAATATTGATGTACGCGTTTTCAATAGCGTTTCTTCAATCCACAGTCATTATATTATATTATATAGTTTGTTGTATTTTATTTTGTTCGGTAGAATTTTCTAATAGACGAGTAAATGTAAAGTTTATAGTCTCTGTATATTGATTAATAATTATATAGTAGTTACGCGATTGAATTCCTGTATAGCCGTAATATAAATAATAATATTGATTTTATTTTTGTCGTGGGTAAACTTGTTTGGTTAATTTGTTTTTAAGCGTAATCGATTATACTCCTGTCTATATACATATCGCCACGAATAAAATGTTCAAATATATGTGAATACTATTAAGTGATTTCAATAATTCATTTTGTTTTATTCCAAAAAAAAAAAAAATTGTTACTTTTAATTTTTAAAGTACTACGCGTTAATTAATTAATCGTCAAACGTACCGTACGAATAACTCATTGCGTATGAATTAAAATAAGCGATTTAATATTTTTCACCTTATGTTCATAATAAACGCAAATTATACGGCCAATTTTAAATTCTAAAACGGTCAGCTAAACGATTTTCAAATGATATTCGCTAACTCATCGGTGTTAAGCGAATATTTTTCGTAAAAAATAATACAGTTTTATATTATATGGGTACGCGTGTTTCTGAAGTCGTACGCTATGACGTTAAAATCGCAGAGATTTATACAAAAGCTATTCCACTCCGTTAGTAAACGACTATTTTGTTAATAATAATATTATAATTCTGAATTTAAATCGTATGCTTAAAAGTGGTCAAGTTAAAATAATATTTAGTTTTTATTCGCAATATTATTGGTACATCCTCGGGCGTTCTTTAATAAGTTTAGAAAAAGAAAACCGCGTTATCAGATAACGATATGAAGGCTTTAGTATTGGTTTTATATACGTATAGTATATATATACAGTATATTGTATTCGAATATTATGGCGTAGGTCTGCGAAACGAATTATCGATCTCCGTGTGCTGACCTCTAGAAATAACTAGGTCACGTTGTATATGTATTTTTTTTTTGGGGGTTTTGATATATACAGATAGGCAAAAGATTTTGCGCGAATTTGAAAAAAATTCGAAAATGTCGCGCTTTTTAATATTTTATTAATTAATTTATATTTTACGATTCGCGCAATTTGCGTCCAAAACACTATAAATTTTACTACCGACATTATACGTGCAGTATAAAAGTCGATAACAATACTTACAGCTAGTATTCATGTTATTATATCTCTTTGATACGAGCGTATACGGCACGAGTATATTTTATATTCGCCTACGCACGTATAAAATTTACACGGAAAAATGCTATTGAACGAACTTCCGGGTTTGTAACTGATTAACCATTTGCAATAAAAATGAAAAAAAAAAAATACTAAAAAGACCATAAAAACGTT
The DNA here is from genome assembly GCA_032441835.1 of Slavum lentiscoides. Classification (NCBI taxonomy): domain Eukaryota; kingdom Metazoa; phylum Arthropoda; class Insecta; order Hemiptera; family Aphididae; genus Slavum; species Slavum lentiscoides. The sequence goes on from CM063708.1 coordinate 30,922,406, forward strand.
TATCAATAGTTGTTAAATATTCGTTGCAGAATGCTTTACAATAGATAACGATATAGTATTCATCCGGTGTATGTTTTGGATGCGAAATTACGCGTTTATTGTGTTTTTGTTGTTTTAAAATCAATTAAAATGTTTTAAAAATGTAAATTAAAAAAAAGTTGATATATTGGTAGCTACGGAGAAAAAAAAATGCAACATATTATCGTTTGATTTTATTTAACTTATTGTATAATCTGCGTTAGTACAGTTTTGTTACATTAAGAATTCAGAATTAATTGAAAATTATGTAAACAGGAGAAATTAACGTGTTATTAAAACTGTAAACATTTTAATACGATTCAAGAACTATTATATTTATGTAGTATTGTTCAGCAGTGGTTTTATACTTTTGTTCGAATAGATTGGGGTTATGCGATATAAATTATTATAATATACGGTTATTATTTAGACAAATTTAGATATGGTTTTTTATATTATTTCTTTATCACCAACGGTTTCTTTTCTAAAACATTTTTTTTTTTTTTTTGTTAGAGATTAGTTGAATCAATATATTTTGACTAAAGTATTATTAGTGGGGGTTTTTTTATGCGAATAACATTAAACGGATATATTTTGTTAGTTAAGTACATAAGAAAGTACACTGACGTTGCGAATTAATATTTTTTCATATTTATCGAGATATTGTACTTCTTACACTTGAACTCTGTTTAATCGGCGTCATTTTCCTTAATAGATTAATATCATAAAATATTTAATTTGATATTTTTATGGTAAACTAATAAATGCTGTCAAATAAATCCGCGAAATACTATTACGGGCTTTAATTTCTTTTTTTCGTGTCCCACGTCATACTCGTACTGTTTATACTATTATTATCATTTATCATTAAAGACTGTAATATATTTTAATTACACCTACAGCGACACTATTTGAGAATTGTTAAATTTATAGAGTTTACACTGTTAATCGTTATATAATGTCGCATAAGTTGTACGCGTTTACCGAGTATAGAGTGTCTATAAATACTTCAAAATCAAATTAATTGCTATTAATAACGTCTTTAGAAGAACACTCTGATTTATTACCTAAGAGTAAAAACACTGGTTTAAACTTGAAAATGTCCCGATGAAACCTAAATAAGAAAGTATACATTTCTTGGCCGTATCAATATACGTATATGAAAAATTCCTAATCTCACGCCAATAAATACTTTCTGCCACAATTATATGTGAATACATATAAAAAACGTCTACATAAATATTCCTGGGAATACGAACACAATACCGACGAATTCATATACTCGGAGTGTATCGTTTTCATACAGTTATATTCGATCTGATAGTACTGTAAGTAGAAACCTTAACAATGCGAGTCCATCGATTTATCAACTACTTTTTAGAAAGAAAATTGCGCGGGGGACAGGATTCACACTTTTTCCTTTGTGTTAATGCATAAAATGTACGCATTCTTGCGCCACGCAAATTATATTCAGGTTTAGTGAATAATTTAAATTCTTTTTCGCACACATTTCACCGACGATTAGAATTAATAAGGAAACACGTAGGAGTAAAATTCTCTTAGAATATTATCACGCACGTTGAAACGTACCTTGTAAACTACATGCAAACATGGTTATATGACTTATGAGGTGGATCGTTTTCGAGTATTATGAATTAAATCCATTTCAGTGTCATACCGTGTACGCGAAATTATATGTACTGATATAGAATTAAATTGATTCCTAATACACGTTTATTATTATTTTATCTTAAAAATTAGAATGTAAAAAACAAGATCAGAAGCGAATATAATATGCTGTACGAAATATAAATAATTCGTTTTTGTGCATAATATTTTTCGCAAATTATGTGATTATATTCAATTCGAGTTTAACACTTAAATAGTTAAACAGATTGGTGTCCCAGTTTAATTAAAACGATATTCTTACGTAATATTCATTATTATGGATAAATTATATTCAATATTTTAATAATTATGAATAGATTTCCTTAATCCCTATTAAATATTTTTTGTCATGTGAAATTATGCTGTTATTGTGTCAGTAATTTTAAGTCGCGGATGTCATCAGTGAATAATTGTGTATCTTTGATTGATGTATTTGTCGGTGACAATTAAAAGATTATTAATATATATATTTTTTTTTATGTATAATGTGTTCATTTTCCATAGTAATTTTATTTATTCACATAAAAACTATGCGTAGCATTGATATATTAAATGCACCTGTAGATTATTCATTGCCTATTTTTTTTTTTTTTTAATTGAAATTAATTACGTTGCATTATTATACTGAATAACTATAAAATAAAATATATTTAAAATAATAAACAATTTATTTTACAGAGATATTCTTACGGTTTAAACAAAAATAATGAAAGGCAAATTATTATTTACCATAAACATTATACGAAAATACTATTTCTATTAAATTATTTTAATGATTATTTATCTATTGAATTATTTTAAATATTTTATCATTTGGGTTTGTTTCTGTATAAATATTTAAATATAAGGTGTCCGTAACGTTGAAGATTTCTATTATGAAAGAGTAACGTCGTGAAAAATAGTCAAAAACGATGTCATATTATTTAGTTATAACCGCGATACTGACTTATAATAACACTGGAAATTATAATGAATTTTAAACACAAAAAATATGTCAATACGTATTACTACTAAATTAAAAAAAAAAAAAAAAAATTTTACTGCTAAATTTTACAGTTTATTATTTAAGATTTCTTTGACTTGTGCAGTTGTGCCAAATGATGTACACGTTATTAATAATACATTTGGCACTTTTCCACAGCAGAAATGTGTAATATTTTTTCCTAATTCCTTCTCGAGTTAAAGGTAGATTTATTCTAAGTGCAGTACATTGAATACGATGCAATTTATGATTTCGTACAATACGCGTGTAGCCAATAGTTGCGTTTTACAAGGTTTTCGTCGAAAATTTTATCATATAAAATAAAATATTATCATGAATATCAGAATGACGTTTTGATAATGTTGCTTTTGTTGGTAATTATTTAAGCATAAAGTCGGGACAGTTTTATTTCATTTTTGTCTTTATAATGTCTCGGTTATTTACAGTGTGGTGATATAAACAGTCGTTTAGATAGAGTTGTCAGTGTGGATAATTAACTACATATGCCAATATGCGGCCAAAGATATTTTTAATCTTTAAAAATCAGGCCTATGTGTATGTAAAAAAAAAAAAAATTCTAAAAATGAATTCCGACGAAGCGTTATTTGTCACTTTTTTTTTTTTTTGTCTCTAACGAGTATGTCATTTTAAATGAATAGATATTATATCTTGTAATCTGCGGTTAACATGTTCTTTTATCACGATGAAATACGATGACATGAATATGTAATTAGTTTCTTTAGGTTACTCGGTTAAACATTTGTTAATTTTTTAAACTTTTCATATCAGATATCTTATACATATTTTTACGTATAATAAATGCTTATTATTTCATATTATATGTAATTAATTGAAAATACACGCACTCTTCAGATAATTTGTTTAAATTTTTTACAAATACGTTTTATTTATATGTGTTTTTTTTATTAATTTTTCGATTATGAATAAATTAAAGTGCTCACTGAGTTTGTTATTGCAGTGTTTACATTGTTTTTTTTCTTTTTTATACATAAGACACATTTGATTCTACTTCTAAAAGATTACAGATATTCCCGGAGGATTCTGTGTATTTATATTTTTTTGTGCGCGCATATTTTCTCAGTAACACTATACGACTCGGCGAGACGATAAAAATGCTAGTAAAGTTCTTTCGGGTTTTAAGTTATGCTTAAATTCGTTTTTCGAATCCTATGAATTTTTATTTTTTATTAATTGAAAATACGTTTGTTTAAACAGCGATTCGAGTGAAGGGAGACGAGATGTCCATCTCGTCCAGCTTCGCGGCGGCTTGTCCAGCTTTTTAAACCTGTAGCCTTCGTATTACGTGTGCCGAATTCGAACCGTTCGCGTTATAATATTACGAAATAATAAGTATTTTTGTGAAATGTTTCAAGGACGTTGAATACATACATTCTTTAATTTGTATGTAAAAATATAGTTTATCTCTTGTCCCCTGTAGATTGGGCGTAGTTTATAATCTAATAACTCGTCAAATATACTGTCCGCTAGTGTGGTGTATCATCGGATGCATTCGTCCGTTTTTCATGAAATAACTAGCGATGTAGTTAGAAACGATTTTGCTTATGATAAACGAGTTTACGCGATCACATCCGAGTAGTTATTATAACAACGAACGCTGTTGTGCTATTTGTCTACTGTAATTGTGCAAAAATAACGTAATTGTACGTTAAATATTTTGTTATTCTGTTTTATGTCAAAACCGATCGACCGTTCGTAGCGACGCGTTATAACGTCGTATAATAATGTAAATAAATTACCCCGTTATGATGGTACTCCACAGTTGATAATTTTCAGATTAATTACTGCTGTTATTGTACTTACATTAATACACGTACAAACATAATTTAGGCGTATTATAATATCGTTAATCGATCTTACAGTCACTGTAATGCGATGGTGCAGTAAATAATAAATATGATATAACGAAACGACAAGACAAGAGACGTTTCGAACCAGTTTTTCACCGACAGTTGTTGCGGTAATGATCGTTACAACATCACTATTATAATGTATAAAGATCGATAAATAACGTTGTTATTATTTTTGAACTACTATATCTGAACCGATGTTAGAGGGTTATATTTATTTGTTTATTGCAGAAGAAATAATGATTACAAAAAAAACTTTTATTTCCATCAACACGAAATGTTGAAAAAAAAATCCTTTGTAGATTCAAACAGAACGTACAAATCTACCCGGGGGGCTTGGAAAATATTTTTCTTTGTAATTGTTTTCCTTCGACAATACACAAAACAATATATATATATAAATATATTAACCAGTTCGAACAATTATTTAATATATGTAAAATGCATTCTCGTATATACGTATACTGGTCAATTAAGTACTCCAATACGTATGTGTACCTAGTGTTTTTTTTTTTACCTCGAAACGAGTTTAACCATTACTACACTAGTGTACGTGTATATTTAAAAGACAATTTCCATTATATTTTTGTACGCATTTTAATATTGTCATTACGAATGTTTTTTTTTTCTATGTAGCAATTAGTATTACGAAATCGTAAAAAAATATGTATATTTTTTTGTAGATATTAATTATGAATAAATGCCAAAGGAGTTATTGATTTTCGAATTCAAACGCGATTGTTCGCTTTACACTCGTTTATGCGCAATAAATATATTTGATATATCCAATAAATATTTGTTAAGATTAATAATTAGAAGATTGATCTTTAAGAGTTTATTTAACGGTTAAATAATATACGTAATGTATTTGATTTCATCGTTAGTAAATATATATATTTTTTTTGTAAACTTCAATATTCAATACGGTTTAACGAGTATTTTTTTTTTACCAAATCATTGTTTCCATTAATGATTCCGAAGGCGCTTACATATGGTACACTTACAATTAAATACGTATGAAATTATAGATAATATACGTTTTCGTATATTAAAATAATAATTTAAGCCATTAATAAAATATTAATTGTCATTAATTAGTACGAAACGTAATTAAATAGTCTTATTTACGAATATGCGCGCGGTTTAATTAAATTCGAATTGAAACTATATCGCGCAGGTAATGCACGCTTATCCGAATCTAAGTTATCAAAATATCGAAAGCGCTTTTTTTTATATATAATTATTAAATTTGCATATAATAGATCCGATAACTGTATAAACTCGTACGCGATTAATTAAGACGGTCTAATTGTGTTCATTGTTTCTCCATTCATTAGAATATTTAATCGTAATATACGTTTGGCGATTTGAAAGCGTTAACTTTTTTTTTTTTTCCACTTACTTTTACGGTCAACACTATCAATAGGCGACGGCGATTAATATGCAAATGATCTATTCAATTCGACGTGTTGCCCCACGACGGAACGAATATTATTGCGCCGTCGTCGTCGTAATAATAATAATATACATACAACAAAACAATCTAGTTTATTTATTTTGGCGACTAATGAACACAATCGACTAACGCAAATCATTATGTGCATTTTGTAGAGTGTTATAATGAAAAAATAAATATATGTAATTTTCACTGAATGAAGGGTACAGGGAAAAAAGCGGCAGACAAAGTCACTTTTTTTCAATCCGAGAAAAACACGTTTTTAATTTCAAAACGTTGTAAATTTTTTATTTATTTTTATAAAACATAACGTTTGGATTCATTTAAATGTTGAACTTTGATACGTAGTGAACAGAGCTAAACGATGTTTGAAATACGTACAAAATATAACACACAAGTTTTCTTTAGACTATATTGTCAGGAAAAAAAAACCAGGTAAGTCATCTGGAACAGGAAAGGCATGTAGGCTTCTCGAAAACGTATCGATTTTCAGAAATGTATTATCATAAATAACCCACAACGCAGGCTGTTAATGATATTTCGAGTTTTGATAAAAAAAAAAGGCCGCGGCTTTCGGGCGACAAAATTTCATTAAACTTATCATGGCCGATCGTAATAATAATGATATTACACGTATTATAGCGACACAATATTATGTGTTCATATTATTTATCTACACGCGATAATATCCTGAAGTTTAAACGGTTTTGGCCAATATAATAATATCACGAGGAACTCGGGTGTTTGCGACTGAAATAAAATAATAGACTTGTCTGCTTCTTTCCCCGTATCAATTGACTTACCCGGTTTTTTTTCCCGTGGTATGCCTAAACTTCCAGCATAGCGATTGCTCTCGATTAACGCGCTTTTTTTCCCTGATACGACCTCATAAAAGACACCTAAAGTAATTCGATACCAAAATCGCCGTTTTGGAAAAAAAGTGACTTACCCGGTTTTTTCCATGTACCCTTCGAACACGTATATACAGCAGTAATTATAGTAATTTTATTAGTGATAAACGTTGTAGAATATAATTTATATTAGGCCCGGTTTTTCAGTCTAATTTATCCGCCAGATAACATGAGTTATTCGACGGATAAGGGATAATAGATAATTATCGGTTTTTCAATGTCCAGACAGCGCTTATTCGACGGATAAATCATGGCATAGTTATTCGGTACTTTTTCCACCAAATATGGATTTATCTGGTGGATAACTATATTGATAACACAGATTATTCGTTATTATTATGAAATTTCGCTGTATGACATGGTTTATAATAGCATTCAGTATTGAGAAGTTCTTGGTTTGTTAGTTTTTTAAAATTTTTTTATTGATATTGTGTTTATTCATATTTTGATTTTAATCGTGCAGCATCTCTTGGCTGCAATGAAAATGATAGATACAACAAGATTTTCAAAAAATTCAAATAATAAATATAATTTTTCTTACACAGCCTGTAGTAACAGAATTATATTTATCGGCAATTTGCGACCAACAAATATTTTTGTCTTTCCAGGACACTAAATTTTCAAGGACGTCACAGTATTTTCCAGTGCTTATTTCAGAAGCAGTTCTTTTTCGCAGAATGAAAAATTCGTGGCTCCAGGTTTTTTTTTTCAACGTTGGCTTTGTCCGACATATCAACAACATAATATAGAACTTCATTGTAAAAAAAATTTTCCACATAAGTAGGTACATTAAAAAAGCGGTTATCGCGTATGCGGCACGAAAATTTCAAACATAAATACGTTCAATCCGCGGTTATTAATTATTACAGTACTGACGCGTCCCTTGTCAATGTGATCATTGACCAATCATAATCAATTCATTTCGTGTAACTTGTTCCATAATGTACTATTGCTACCACCTATCAGTACCACTACTTACCGAATAATTTTATTCGCCGAATAGCTATCCGAGAGATAATTTTACATTGCAAAACACTTATCACTTTATCCGGAGGTTTATTTTTCGAATAAATTCGTCCGACGGATAGCTATCTGACGAATAAAGTGAACTATTGAAAAACCGGGCCTAAGGGTATATAATCCAAATTGTATCCGTAATAATTATACCGCGCTTTAATATCGGATTGATTATTATTATTATTATTTATTCGTTTTATGTACATATCGTAAGAATTTTAATTGCAATTTTCAACAATATTGAACCAGGACATTTTTTATGAAGACTATGCGCGATAATATTTCAAGTAAACGCTCGCGTTAGAATTCGATATATAATTAAGCGTTCGAATAGCCGCTTAAACGGACGAGTGTATATATATATTTATTTTTCATTTTTACTAAAATTTCAATTATCGATGACTTGACGCGTTGTTTTTGGCAACGCGTAACGGCGTTCGGGATATTGTTGTTTACGAAAGCATTCGTCCGCTTAAAAACTGCGGCCGTTAAAAACGATAAATATATGTATATAATATTATGAGCCTCAATCAATCACTATAATATACATGTATAGAAAAAAAAAAAAAATCTTCGTTTTGTGTTTATCGGTAACGTGTGTGTGCTGTTCGCCAACTATTATAGCTCGTAAAAATCTCTGGATCCCACTTAAGTGAAACGTCCCGTTGTTGAGATTTACAACGTCCACTATACCTATATCCTTTCACGTCGCTAGTATTTTATGACCCTTTAAAAAAAAAAAAAAAAAAATCCAAAATCTTTATAATAATATAATAACGCGCGACCCAACAGTGTCATTCCGTAATATTGTCGAAAAAAAGAAAAAAAAAATTACACGAACACCATTCGTCCGCAGGTGACAATCATAAACGTGCGAGCTTTGTGTTTTCGGTCTATTATTCTTATATCGTATAGGAAACCGATTTTCAGTGTCTAACACGTTTTCATCACGGCATAAGGTCGCCGCGGTTCGTTTGTCGGGACTAAAAAAAAAAAAAATGTAAAATAAAGATTAACTTATTCTTATTTTTCACTTACGGGTGTACCTATTAGTAGAACGTTTCATTCGTATTGTTGTCGGACGTTATATACGTCTGCATTATGTTTCGTTCTTCGTGTCTTCTGTTAACGAACAGAAAAAAATTGGTAAAATATATAAGAGCATATTTGTATTCGTCGCGTGTTGCAATTAGCTGGTACCTACCGAAAATTTTTTTTTTTTTGTTTGTTAATATTCGTTTGAAAACCGAAACCTACAATAAGTAAACCGGTATTAATATTATAATCGCTGTTGTTATTATTAAAATATTAATTAATCCAGTCATTTTATTATATAATTTATTCGTTAATTTCGATTATTATTTAGAGAAATCATTTTCGTTCCATATATATACACGGTTAGGCTTGCACGTATATTATCCTTTGAATTATTATATTTATGCGTTCAAACACGTAATATTTTCTTTTTTATAGTTATTTACAATCGTTTGAGTTTTACACCGAAGTGCGCTTTATTAAACATCGAAAAATCAAATATAAAATTATATGTATTATGTATAGGTACGCGAAACTGTTTGAAATATACTTATTTGTTTTCCAATTTATTCTCGTCACGTTTTATTAAAAAAAAAAAATCTCTGTATTTATACAGTTATAAATATAATTTGACAACTTATAAAACCAGTTTTAATAGAAATACGAAATTATATTTAATAAATGAAAATTCGCGTTTTAGTAGGCGGATATAATTTTAAAACGTTCTCCTCTAATAATGGATAGGTTTTGTAATTTATAAACAATAAATAAGTATATCTGTAAATATTACACAACGTGTTTAAACCGCAGAAACGTAGAATTGCAATGTTTATCGACAATATTATGAGCGTTTTATTTAAATTTAATATTTTTAAAAACGGATTTGATTATTATTGGATTTTTACAATGCATTTATTTGTGTATTAGCAAAATAGAAAACTATCTGAAACGTCTCTGCAGGAAATATCTACACACAATAAATCGTTATAAGCGGGTAACGTAAAATACGGTAACAGTTGAAATTTTAATTAATCCGTAAATTATTATTAATATAATAAATACGAAACGAAACGTCGAAAATCGATTACTGTTTTAAAAACGGATCGACCATAGGATGTTTTTATAAAATATTATTTACCACGATATAATGGAAATAATTTTTTAAATCAAAGCTGTACGCGTATAACAGCTAATTTCGTGAAATTATAAACACGAAATCGAAATTAAAAAGTCATTCCTCTTCAAAGCGTTTGAGCGAATAATAATAATTGAAGAATACACACTACCACACTATGCGTATCGCAGACCGTGTATAATTTTGAAATTCGACTGGCTTATTTTATTCTGTATTAAGATACGAGACGAGGAGGAATTTATATTGAAAGTCATATGCGAATTAATACAAATATGAAATTAATATTGTACGCTGTTATAACTGCAGTGTAAGGGCGTATGTAAAATACGAACGCACTATAGCGACACATAACGGGAAAGAACTTCGTCCCAGTACAATTCTAATACGTACACATTTTGAATAACATTGTTTTAACGAACGCTTTGTTATATTTTCCCGTGGGTTGATAACGTTTGTTTTGAACTAACGAGGATAGTGACCTATATATATTAACGAAAGTGAAATATTATGTTTGGAAAACATTATAATATTAATAATACGATAATATAACCGGCCGCGGTAACCCCATCACGTCGTATTATTAATTATTACAATTTTACAAATTGGTAAAATTAACATTTTACGTTGAAATAAAGTTATCGATAAAATACTTCTGGCACTTCATCTCCGCAGGTCTAATAGAAGAACAAGAAGAAATTATCCAATTTCTTTATAACGAGAGATACCAAAAATTAAATATATTATGTGTTTTTTTTGTTTTTGTTTTATTCGCGCTCATAATTTGATCTAAAGTGAACGCATTGTACGGACAATTACGAACAATTCGACGACAATAATATTAAATCACAAATAAAATTGCACCAATACTACGTTATTAATAACCTTATTAAAACAACTGCTGTCGATAACCATGAAAAAACACGTTACGTTTTTGTTATAATTTCGTTTTACCGGCCGTAGATCTCGCGCATAGGCGGTCAATGAGGCGAGTGCGCAGGTGCTTGAACGAGATATAATAACCGATACCTTTTTTTTAGATTCATAAAACATCTGCTTGCGCGTGTTTTTTTTTTTGATGCTAGTTTTAAAACACTGCTGGTTAATAATAAAATTAAGGGAATCTTTTTACGTTATACGAGTATATGTTAAAAAAAAAAAAAAAAATTGGACCGTGTCTGTGTTATGATGCAATATTACTTTCAAATCACTAAAACGTACACAATTATAAATTATAATTGGTAATACATGTTTAATTTTATACGAGCAAATGTTTTTCTTGTCTATATGCCATATAAAAAAAACTATTTTTTATTTATTCCCAATTAAAAATATATTTAATTAATTTTTGTTTTTTTTTTTAAATACGTCAAACAACGGAAAACTGTTCGAAAAGCGAAGATCCGACTCCATTACAAATAAATTACGACACATTTACTGGTCCGATTTATTATTATTATTATTTAATACAGTCATATCGGATCTAGTCGCGTGTATTTTTTACGCATACAATTATTTTATTCCACCCCATTAAGAAAAAAAACTCCAATAATTCCATTTATATCCTGTAAATAAAAAGTTAAATCGGAATTTTTTTTTTATCAATTAGGGCGTATTTTGTATTTTATAATTGAATCAGTCATTTCAAAAACAACATAAGTCAAATAAGTTACATATTATTTTAGTGTAATATAGTCAAAGATAGACAATTTAAAACCACAAATTATGAACGTAATAAACCTTAAAAATAAACGTGTAAAGAGGTATATAAGTACAAAAAAAGTTAAATTTCTGGAGTTATGAAATTATTTGTGGTTTGTATAAAATTTCAATTTGATGACTTATATTGTTTTTGAAATGACCGATTCAATTATCTGTCTCGTTCATACACAATAATTTTATACACTGTGTTTTAACATGAAAATAAATTCCTACTAAAGTATTTCATTTTTTTATCGATCATAATATCCTACAACAAAAATACTGAAAATAAATGACCATAAATCAATATAGGTATTAATAAACTTAATTGTTATTAATGATTGTTTCGTCCGTGAACACAGTGCAAGAAGGAGTGCTTTCCAGTAGGTAGCGAATTGTATTTTTATTTTTTATACGTTTTTTTTTTTTTTTGATTTTCCCTGTAGTTTCCTTCACGGGGGAACGAAAAACTTTTGAAAGATTACTAAAAAGCTCAAAATGTAATACAATAATTATATACGTACAATATTTGTACAATATTTATCGTGTTCGTCGATCAGAATATTAAACAACTAACGTCACTCGGTATCGTTTTTTCGAATACCCCGCGCTGAAACGATTCGTCATTGCTTTGAAATTCATACTTTTTTTGAAAACTCACATATAAAACTGTATACGAGCTTTGTTTATACGTCTAAATCGTCTATAAATATTTAATTAATCGCCCGTTAAACTTTTAAATATATCTTTAATTATTTTTGTTTTTTTTCGTTTCAGGTAACTGTCGTTTTCTCGATATTATATAAAATGTAAATACGTTTTGTATGTTAAGCAAAAGACGATTACGTGCAACGGCCAACGAGTGAGTGTAACGTAGCGATTTTTTTTTTTTAAAGTGTATTTTCAGTATCCTTATACGATTTCGGTATAAACAATTATAAGTATTCTTTTTTTTTTAGAAAAAATTTACATTAATCGGTGACGCTCGAATTTATATTATGATAAACCCGTTATGTTTTCGATTTCGGTTCGTCGTCGGTGGAGGAGGAGGAGGGGCGTGCGATATTGCAGGTGTTGTAACGCGCGCGTGACATCGATTCGCGGCCTTCGACCGCGGCGATCGATGAACCTACTGTGCCGTACTCGGCGGTCATACCGGGGCATTTATAATGGCGAGTGTACAACAAGCTGTATAACAGCAGAGTATCCTGAAACCGTGTCACGTCACTTTGTAATTTTTATTATTGACCAGTATTACTGCTATAATAGTCTTCTTGTCGTTCCTCGGAAACCGGAAACTCTGTTCTGCTGTCTGCTGCTGTTCGCGCGAAGTCTCGAATTAATTTATCCAGAAAATACGAACGCGTTTTATACGTTTTAAAACCTGCAGTGGCGTGGTTATGAATTTTTTTTTGCTGAGGAGGGGTTGGAGGTTACCGAAGAAACGTTTAAAAATATTAATTTTTATTCCCGTAATTTCACCGCCGCGTTCTTAACGGAAAGAAAATGAATTTGTTCGATTTCAGCTCCGACGAAATGAAATTTCAAAATTTTATACGACAAGAACAAGTATTTATATTTATGCGGTTTTCGGTTTTGGGGAAACGCCTTGCATCCTCCCGTATCTACTCCGCACTGTTTTAAAACCAACGTTTTATTCTCACTTCGTTCTCGGTATAACAGGGATTTTGTTTTTTTTTTAGTGAAGAAATTCAATTTTTTTTTTTTTTCGTAAAAATCTTTGCGCTAAAATACGTTCTATTTAAGAAGGATAAAATTAATTGCTATCCGTTGAATTAACGGTAAATCAATTAATATATTATTTGTGTGGACGCTATATAAACTATTTCGATGAACGAATACCTGTTTTCGTGTCGTATTATTTTGATTGCGTTTAAGAAATCATCGTTTTTGGTGTAATATTCTTCAAAATATGTACTCGTATTTTATACGGGAAATAGAATTATTTAAAAAGTATTATATACAGTATATTTGTTTCGAAATAAGTATAATTACAGTAACGAGATGAAAAAAATTCATTTCGATTATCAAGGGTTAAAAATAAATAAATAAATAATCTGCTCGTTTACACGCCCACCTACAAGGTGGGACTATATTCCGTATTTTTATAGTTTATGCAAATGTGTAAAAGGGTACTTTTAACTTATTCCGCGTTTTGATTTATACGCAAAATCTTTTTTTAAAATTACATATCGTGTTGATTTTATCTGTTTTCGCCTATTTTAATGTTTATACAGTCTCTACGCATTTTCTATTCTCAGCGTGTATAAACTATAAATAGAAAAGTATTTTTTTGTTTTATTGTGCACTTTAATCGGACATTTTTAAACGAGGAAATTCGCCGTACGTTTTACTGTTTTGTATTATTCTCAGAGACGAGTGTGTTCAGTAAAGCGTGTATTGAAATTTTATTATTTTTTTGTTTTGTTTAAAATGCACGATGATTGTTCGTTTTTAAATTAATTTCAAATCAATTACATATAATATTGGAATACGCGGGAAACGATTCTAAACGGCGTACGGTTTATTATAGTTTTGAGTAATTTTATTTAAAGAGAAATTTAGATCTACGCATCTGGATTTATTGAAAACTATCGAATTTATTGAAATAAAATACAAAAATATCCATGTATATCAATGTTGGTCGTCGTTATATAAATATATTTTTGATAATATTAACTACATAAATGATTATTAGAAGTTTTATTTAGAAAATATACATTCAGCGGTGTATTATCAGTTTATCTCTGCGTGGTGAAGGGGGGGGGGTTTAAAATAAAACGTAGGAACTTCGTCCTCTCTGTAAACGACTTTAAGTAATATTTCGAATTAAATAATTTTTTTAAAATAATAAATTAAATAAAATAAAAAATATATATATATATATATACAGTATATTATATAAATCGAATAGTAATAAATTTCTCATCAAGTAATGGAACTCGGTTATTTCGATTTATTTATTAGAATTAAGAAAACAGAAAATCACAATAAACATTGCGAACGTCTGTTTTTATTGGAAAGTTCAGTGAGAACTTCCGCAGGTTTTATTGCGTTCTTTACGCCAATAATATTGTGAGCCTATCTAAACGATAAGGTCTTCCGTGTTAAAAATAATGACCAATTTTAAGTTAATGTTTTATTTAAATAAAAAAGGAATGAATTTTTACTATACCAGCTATGATGCAGAATTCTTCAAGTAAATATATCCAATTTCCTGCGGACCTTCACTATAATCTTTTGCGATCGTCATAACCATTTCCTATTTAAACTGGAGAATGCCAGTAACGTTTTTGTTGCCGTGTGTCGAAAGTGTAGCGTTAAACGCGTGTTATATATGTTATATAAAATCGACAAATGCGCAACAAAATATTTTTAATCGAACTTTGGAATACCCTCGTAAATACGCTACTGAATACGTATAACAGCGTGATGGTAACGCGTGCACATTTGCTTTTGTCAAGTCGATAGGGATTTATGTAATATGCGTGTTCTCTCTCGTCACTGCGTCGTTGTTTTAGATTGTATTGATTATTATTCGGGTGTTGGTTACATCAGGAGTCTTACAAGTGATCTCACTGCTGGTGGTCTGTGTACGGTTTACACGTGCGTGTTAATGATTACCTCCCATCATTTTTCCCTCCCCGAAGCCGCGAGCCTCCGTCTACGGAAACGTTATCTGCCCGGGATTACTATGTGTATGGACTATAATATAACTTACTTGCCAGCATCATATCTTCTTATTGCTGCATAGAACGCTGCTCCGATATCTTCCTAACAGGTCCCCCTCCACCCCGAGTAATTTGCAGCCAGCGATCCATTTCAATAGTTTATACTGTTGTGGGTCTCGAAAGATTCGTTTTGTTTTACTCAATCTCTCCCTTCCGGGCCTTGTATACGTAGGCGTATGTGCTGCGCACATAGGTGTATTGTGTCGGCCGCACACATCGACTGTATACAGAGAAAATATTATATTATCACGTATCCGAATACGTTTCGGTGAAATTCTATTTGCTTTTCTTCGGATTTCTGCGCCGAAGGTGAAACGTTTTTCTACATAATATAACCTCTGGGCGCAATTCCGATGTGTTGTTACCTATTTTGAAAGTGCCGATCAGAATATTATAATAAGTACAATCGATATATATATATATATATATATATATATATGACGTTATTTCTATCGCAATCACAGTCGCCGTGTATAATGGCGTGTTGTGTATGTAGATAATAATATAATATTACACCTACGTATAGTAGTTGTTATCTGAAAAGTTTTTATCATGATAAACGTGTATTTGATTATATTTATACAGTGCAATTTGTGTTTTAATAACACTTTAGTGCGGAGCGTAGCGGAATAAATAATTTGCATTTTTTTTTTTTTACTGTGTATAATAAACGTTTTAAAGTTCGAATTGAATTCTGCGAGAGAAAATACGCGATTTGCTACAGCTTATCTTATTATTGTTGAGATATAATACCACGCGAGTATCTTGCAGCTAGTAAATATATAAACGAATAATTATTATTTTCGTTGAAATTTTTGGTTACGAATAAATTAGATTTTTTTAAATTTGATTTTATTGAAATCGATCGATTACATCGAAACGAATTTTTCAATATTATAACGACGCGTAATAATTTTAAAAATAGTTTTATTTTATTATTCTTCAATATTTAAGTGCGCCGTACAAAACATTCTGGTTTCCGACAGTTAAACGGATCGGTTTATTTATCGAATAACGGACAATTTTTTTTTTTTTACGCATATTTTACTCTTATAATTCGTTTATATTCATCCTATTTATTTATAAATGTGGTTTGTATGTCGGTTACGTTTCGTTTCGCACTACTTTATTAGTTAAACCGTTTTAATTTTTCTAGAATTCTCTATTCCACATTGTTTAAATGTTTATTCGCGTATACGAGTTTATCATTGAAATTATGATTTATATTATACCTATATTCATAATTTTTAATAGTCTACAAGTCCGGTGGTACAGAAATCGATCCGATCGATAATAAATATATATATTTTTTATACGAATTAAGTCCATAAAATATCTTATGTTTCGCGTTTCCGTTAGGAGTCCGTTATGCTGCTGTATTTTAGAAATTAATATTAACAGGTACAACGCGAATTGCGAAAAATAACCTAAATATTCCGTGTGAAAATTACTATATACATCATATTATAACGTGTAATTGTTATTGAATTAATTTTATTATAAATTCTAAGAATATAATTATCATTTTGCATAATATAGTGAAATAGTTTTTAAACGAGGTAGTATTGCATTACGGTTTAAGAATAATTGTAATTAAAACAAAAAAATCAACAATTATACGAATATATATAAACGGATTAGACGAAATAATTTCCGATTTAAAACAATTTTAGAAGACGTATTTTTGTTGAAAATTTACTTTTAGTTTGATCTTAAATTTACAAACTCGAATCTTAGCTGTTTACCAGTGCCGTCCTAACCACCAGTAACGCCCTAGGGCAATAATATTTGACGCCCCCCGCAAAAAAAAAAATTTACAACTAACGTAATGTCTAATTACATAATTTTATATATTTTAATAGTAAATACACTCATCCTCGAAATCATCATATAGATACAAGGGAAATTAATAGCTAAAATAAAACAACAAATTTTTTTTTTTTTGTTATTCATTTTTTAACGCCCTCTGCATTTACGTATAGTACTTTGGACGCCCTAGGGCACTTGCCCCATTTGCCCCCCCCCCTTGGGACGGCTATGCTGTTTACTCTCCAAAGCTTTTCTGTCGTACGTCGTACACATTTTTTACGTCAAACGTTAAAGATAAAAATTCAAATTTCTAATTCGTATTGTTTTTATATAAATGGATAGATTATATAAATATTGGGTCTTACTGTATAATGTCAATACATCCTCTTGGTCTCGCACATTTTTGTTCTGAACGGTAAGCATATTACGTGTGAATAACGACATTTCGTTAAAGTTACAAACCGTTTTTAGAAATACATTTGTTTTTTTTTTATTTCGTATTTTATTTCTAAAAATATTATGAAAAAAAAAAAAATTTTTTTTAGGACGTTAAATATTAAAAACAATTAATTTTCGTTTATCGTAGGACCACCACACCATACCCATAATAATCAAGGACAATATTATTATCATCGTTACAAACGACAATATGGACCATAAAAACGTATTTTTTCCCAGACATTTTATTTACGTTTTTGACGTGTGTACCCGTAGTCGTTTTTTACAGTCGTGACCGGAAAATTATTTTTTTAGATTTATTTCGTTTAAATTTTCACTTCGTGACATCCAGCTGAGATAATGCATCAGATTAAGCGTGTTTTAGTGTTCATGAACCGTGATTACTATAATCATATATACTATATACAAGTACACATAAAACTGTCTAATCTTCGATGACGGTTTCTCTGCTGCAGGTCTTATACGTACCAAGGCTACTAAGCCTACAGACTGTTTGGGTTTTTGAACTTTGTCATTGCTATAATTATACAACAGTTATTAGATCAACAGCAAACCACAAGGTAGGTACATGGAATGATCGTGATTTGACCGCAAATTCACTAGTACCTACGGTATAACTACGGTGAACTCGCACATAATTGATATATTTTTAGAACTGAGTTTACAGAAAAAAAAGAACTCTCTATTTACTTACTTTTAGTAAGTATACTTTACTCATTTTCGTTAATAGATTTTTGTAAAAAACAAAGAAAATTGTACTCAACGCAACGTATTTTGTAATTTATTTCATATCTACAAATTCCGTAGGTTATTATATTAATTGTTAGAATGTTCGCGAATAATTTATAATTTTTTTTTTTTTTTTTTATTGGCCGATGAGAACGTTTTTTTACGCGTCGTATGTGTTGTGTTTTAAAGGGCGTATGGCGTACCGATTTTAAACCGCATTAGCCTGCAACTATAAAGGGGTTCGCGATTGAAACGATGAATCTCTATAGTAATAACATGTATATTCGTTATGTAAAACGTTGTGTGTATTTGAACGTTAATAAATATTGCAAAAGCTACGATATATTCTCGCTGTATCTTTGATAAATCGTTTTGAATGGTATTTATAATTTGTACGCCTTATTATATCGTATGCGAAAAAAAAACTATTAAACGACAACAGTTGATTATTTTCTATCGGCTATTCGCGCCATATAGTTATAATCGGTAAAAAAATGTCAAATCGACGCGAAATTGATAATTTATTTATATAATTCATTAGGTATTCGACACAAATATATATATATATATAATATCGTTTTGATTATCTCGTATATGGTAATCGAAAGTAAATCACGGTAAAGAATTTAAATAAATTATTATTCGATTGGGAATGTTTTTGACGTGCGCGCGCGCGAACGATATTCTTGCATTATAACCTATCGAATTAATAATCGATTTTCACAAAGTTTATGACGAAAATAAAAATAAATTTATGGACGATAAGTGTCGATTATCGTAAAACGAACGTAGACGATTTAAATATAAATTGTACTGCTCGGTCGTAGTCGGTGTTAAACGTATCGGTTACAAATGTAAAGATGCAAATATATTTTACTAAATATTATAGCGAACACGCGATTCACATCTAGGCGGAGTGTTGAAAATTATTTACTCGATATTTATTATTTAAAATACTTGAACAGAAAAGCTAATGGTAAAGACAAGGTCCGTATCGTAATTCATAGCCGCGCGTACGCGCACGCAACGTATTTTAGAGCGTTTTTCGATTTAGGTGTTATTGATTATTGTGGTGTTGCGCGTATTTTTTTTTTTTTAAATAAGTATGTTGTATTTTGAGGGGCCACATTTTACTGAAAAAAAAAAACTGTGGGCCAGCCGACTTCCCAAACCCTCCATTGGGTCCGCAGTCCTGTGTTTGTCCTTTTCAAAAACAATAATTGTTGTCCTAAATTTATATATATTATATATTATATACGTTCTGAAGTTCGGTGCAGGTGTTGTTGCCGTTCGCGCGGGTAGCAATTAATATATATACATAATATATGTATTATATAAATAAATAATATATTGTAAACGTATATATATATATATATATAATTCCGACGTTCTATACTGCAGGCGTACACAGATATAAAATAATGACGTTGTAAAATACATAACTATATATATATATATATAGGAAAAGGTAAGGACAGATGTGTAGCGCGGAGTACTTATATGTAAAAAAAAAAAAAATCCGAATTATTTTCCTCTCGGTCAGCTGCTTCGGCGGCACGGGAGCCGGCAGAGGAACGAGCGCGGGGGCGACGCAGTCTGCCGAGAACCGGTTCATTATGTGTATATTTTATGCACAACACACGCTTCGTCTCGTTGTACGAGTGCGTGGGTGTCCCGCGGCTCGTGACATTATCGCAGATGAACAACGTTATTATTGTTATTATTATTATTATTGCCTGATAGGATTGCTCGGGCCGAGAAATCGTGGCAAAAAGGCTTAAAATACGATTGTTTGAATAAAATCCCGTGTTCGCGGAGATCCTAAATAGATACACAATTTCTTCTTTCGCCTTCTTCCCTCCTCTCAACTCCATCCCCGCGTTCGAAACAATGGACGTTTATTATTGTTCCTACACGGGATCCTGTCCGATTTCGACCTCCGAGTGTACTATTTATAACGTGTTCATCCCGGCGGGCTTCGGATAGCCGTGCGTTCTGTCGGCTGACCGACGACGCACGACGGGGCTATATAATACGCAATATACCTAACGTGTTTTTATTAATTTTATTTTCCCCATTCTTTCCGTTTTATACTCTTAGTGTTTGAGTACACTTATAAGATACGCGATACGAATTAGGTTTTTATTTATTTAATTTTTTTTTTTACATAATAATTGGGTTTGTGAATTTTTCATATATATATTTTTTCTTTTGTTCGTGCACATATCGCGGACCAAGTTATAAATTCGTTTCGTACGACATAGAATTAAATTTTATTTTGAATATTTAAGGATTTTTATGAACAAATGCTTGTTTTGTAAAAAAAAAAAAAAAAACCCCCGTAAATAAATGCGTATTTCGATATAAAATAATTAAGTTTTCGATAAAATTTCGAAAAAAAAAATCAATAAATATATGTTGTAAATAATGTATTTGTATTTTTTGAGTAAAAAAAAAAAAAATAATTTACAATATATTTTTAGTGATTCATTAAAATTTTTAAATAATGTCATATTATTTTTGGCATATTTGTATTTTTTTGTGTAAAATAAAAAAAATCGCGTATTAATTTAGAATATATTTTTAATTAACAATAAAATTTTCAAGTGTCATATTTGATTCTTTTTTTTTTAAGGGCATATTTTGATATTGGGCGTATTTGCACGGATTTTTTAGTGCTTTTAAAGTCATAAAACATTTTAACTTCATTAATAATATCGAATTTTTTTCGTATAAACTTATGATGGTTTTCACGCGGGTGAAATAACAATTCCGGAGCTTATTTTATTCGTATGGATTTTTGAATCCGACAATTTTATGACCGTTGATTTTTGGCTAAAAATTCCTCTTATCGGAACATATAATTTTACGAGTTCTCGAATCGCGCTTGGATTGATTTGTTATAAAATCCTTAAAAAAATTGCGGATATTAACTCCAAATCGCCTATATATATATATATTTATGACGTCTTTTAAGAAAATATACGACGTGTAAAATACTATTTCGAATTCTTCGGAATCAAGTGAAATGTTTATGAAATAAAATTTCGGTGCACTTCAGAACGAACAATTTTTTTTTTTTAGTTACACAAATCGAATCGATCGACATTGCACGTATTTATATAGGACGTAAAAACTTTTGTTTGTTATCATTAGGCGTACACTGAAA
This sequence comes from Slavum lentiscoides, assembly GCA_032441835.1. Classification (NCBI taxonomy): domain Eukaryota; kingdom Metazoa; phylum Arthropoda; class Insecta; order Hemiptera; family Aphididae; genus Slavum; species Slavum lentiscoides. The sequence continues at coordinate 30,944,133 of CM063708.1, forward strand.
TTTGATAAATATATTTCGTAAACTAATTTACTGCAGGAAGCAAAATTCTATTGCGATTGAATTAAAAAAAGGTTTTAATAATTTAGAAAGTGTTTTACTAATAAATTAATATTATATTGACAACTAATACGATAAATTAATATATATCGCGATAATTCGTTATTTGAAAAATCAGGGACGTCGCCGATACTAGGTTAATTTCTCAATTACGATTTTTTTCGTTTAAATAGTAATATGAGTTACGACTCGTTTTAATTCTGTGATTTATTTTTTACATCACCATACTTAACTAAATGACTAAAAAAAAAAAAAGACGTAACATTTGAATTTTGAATTATATAACGACATTGAAAATATTATACGCTTGATTTATCGCTCGAGTGTGGATATTAATTAATTTTGCGAATTCATTATAATATTTTTTTCGTACGATTTGTGTTTTTTTTATGATAGTTTTTATAGAAAAGTTACACTATATATTTTTTATAAACAAAATTTGTGAACACATTTAAAGAATCGCAACGATTGGCTATTAAAAGGTCAAAATACTATATACATTATAATGTTGTATTACGCATTATTGTCTAAATGTTTTTAATCTTTAATGCGATCCATCAAATCGGGAACGTTACACGAGGGGTCAAGTTTATGTAGCTATTCAATTATAAATTTAATATAATAGTTATACGTATTTTCACTCGTACAATTTTGTTATGAAAACGTGTTGTTTTTTAAAAATTCTATTGAAATGTTTTATGAGTTTTTTCGACGACATAAATCGTTGTCCGTCGGTGTTACGTCGAGATACGTTGTGATGACACATTGCGCGCTTAGGTTTTTTTTTTTTTTTTTATGAAATTATTAAATACGAACACTATTTCTTGCTGTATTATAAAACATACATATATTATGTTTAATAGAATCATGCGTATTGACGCGCGCTTACGACATTTAACGCTTATTATACCGAGTCATTAATTTTATTTTGCTGATCGACCTTAATATACCTTATATATATATATAATATGATTTAGTTTTGACATAAAAAGTTGTGTAAATTGGCACGAGTTAACTACTCGGGTGGGAAAAGAATAATCACGATTTTGATGTGTAATTGTTTATTTCATGCGCGAAGTTATTAATATATTATGCAAATACTGCTAAAATATTATAATAAATTTTTTTTATCCTTCTTACGACTGCACACACATATTTTTTTTTTATCGACACTTGTACACACATATATATATGTATTTATATAGAATAATTCGATATTACTTGTAGGCAATTTCTTTTTTTTTTTTTAATAACGTTCACACGATGCTGATAAAATTGGTTTGTAATTATATTAAGGGGAAAAAGTGTGTTCAGTGTTTACATTAAAATTAACTCTTATTTTTTTCTTCGGCTTGTCGCCTTACTGATTCATGCAAATAAATCGATGTAAACGTTATGTTGTAACATCATAAATAAAATGCGTGGAATCTTGTTGAAAATATAACTCGGTATATATATGTATATATATATAACTTATTTTGTAAAAAACAAAAGACTACGTGATTGATTACGTAATATTAATGATTGATTGTTATTTATTTCTTAAAAAACATTTTCTTTAGTTTTTTTTTTGTTAAACAATAATGATGCATTGAGTGTAAATATTTTTTTCTTTTATATTCTGGAAAAAATATGCAATTTTTTTTTTTTTTTGATCAGTTTGATCCCATAAAAATCGTTAACCACTGCCTGGTAGCACTGTTGTGTGTGTGCTTTTCCAATATATTTTATTCTGTCTTTCCATCATATAAATTACTCTTTGTCACTCTTTGCACTCTTTGTTTTAAGAAATGTATATACGTTGATAGTGTTTAACACATAAATCCGTTTATTCTCGTGTAAATCTGAATTAATATTACTTTAATAAAGTATTTATAGATTCGGGTCGCGTTGGCGTAGAGAAAATCGTTCGATAATAATTATATATTTAATCCTATTTAATCATTAAAAAAAAAAAAACTGTTCACAAAAAAGAAAACTGCCTGATCGGGTGTACTTGTAAATTCCGTAATCGAGTCAATTTTTAATAACAGAAATAACGTTTAATCTGTATAAACGTGTCTACAATAACCAATAATACTATATTAAGTCGCGCAGGCATACGATACACAGTTGTCTAAAACACAAACCGTATTGATTTGTCCTCGAATTTCACCGTGAATCTTCGTATAACACTTAAATATTTTTCATTTATTCCCTTGTCTTCTGAATCCTTGGGGGGACATTCGAGTGTCCATTGTTTTGAGCGCGTTGCGCAGGAACAAAAATAAAATTACCGTATCGATAAAAGAAAAAAAAATACATACGAATTAAACGAAAATTCCCACAGTTCCTGTTCATGATTTATACATTATCGAAACACCACCGTATATACAAGTACGGTATAATATTATATAAGTAGGTATTTCAATGGATTTTTATACGGAAATTGTCTGTGACTATTTTTTACGGTCGTGCGTTTACCACCGTTCTCTGCACAGACTCGTCGGACGTTCTATATATATATATATATATATATATATATACGAACTTCTAACTCTTGGCAAATGTCTCGCGAGCTTTGAATAATAATGTACAAACGTCCTGTATATAGGCTGTATTATATATTTCGCTGCTCATTATTCATTACATTTTTTTTCCATCACATTACGCGACCTTGTTAACGACGATTTTATTTATTATGGTAATGCACACACGACTTGGATCGATTATTATTATTATTATTATTATTGTAAGTCGTATTATAATCGGAATTTTATTTATTTATATTCAATGATTCATGAACGGCGTCGTGAACTCAAAATCCGCATTATTATAATTTGTTTTTTTTTCTACGCAATAATAGTTCTATGACAATTTTTTTTTTTCTATACAAATACGCGTTTCTTTATTTCCGCGTGTCAACGTATACACCTATTTTCAACTCGGGGTCGAGTGAATAAAATATTGGCGGATAATGTTTTCGGCAGCGCCGTCGTAAGGCATGGGCCTGGAGGGCCCGGGCCCGGGGCCCCCAAATTTATTTACAAAATGTCATATTAATTTTTTGTTTTTTACTTAGATATTTAAAAAAAAATTAATAAATCTCGAATGATAAAAAAAATATATTTAATTTTAAAATATTAACATTTTGAACATATCATAATAATAAAGTAACAGAGATTCTAATAAAAATTGCCATGGTTTTTATTAATAAAGTATAGTTTTTAATACCTAATAATATAATAATATATATTAAATAATAATAATATAATATAATTTAAGTATTCAAAGGCCCCAAATATTTTGGGCCCTTGGGCCTCACATAACCTTAAGACGGCTCTGGTTTTCGGAATAACATTTTCCGAGGGATGTTTTGTTTTAAATTTTCGTTTCAATAAATTTTTATAACACTCCTTTTATTACATAAATAAAAAATAAATAAATAACTGTATACGTTCAGTGTGAAATAATATTTTATTACCGTAGTATTCTATCAGAGTAAAAACCGATATAAAAATAATAATAATAATACATTATTGAAATCGCAATTTTACAAATGTAAGAGTTGTGTACTTATATTTTCGTCGTATTTTTTTTTTTTTTTTTTTTGCTTACACTATAAAACAATATTTTATTTAATAGCGCATTTATATATTCGTAAATGTGTGTGTGCGCGTACGCGTGTTATTACGTAACAGAAATGACAAAGCTTTTATAAGGCCAATTTTCTTTTGAATTTTTATTGCCAAAGTGCTTTTAATATTAACATAATATATTGCCGACGAATAAATAAAAATAAATATATTAATTTTTATTGGTATTTTTACATTATCGGACGAATTTACACGGTAGAAATCGAATGGATACAAATCGAGTTATTCGGATGTTTTTTGTACAATAATAATAATCACCAATAAAAGAGAAATTTTTAATTTTCAATTTTATAAATTAAAATAATAGGATGTTCGGTTATCGCTTGGTAATATAATAAATAACGGGAATACATCATATTTTATGTCTACGATTAAAAATACATTACGTATTTTTATAGAAATTAATTAAAAGTTTGAAAAAGTAAATAGCCCGTGCGGAATTAATTTTTAATAGATTCAACGATATTACGAAAACCCTTAGTTTTGATGTCGACTTTTTTTTTTCGGATAAATTTTTGTTTTATAATTTATTGAGAGTTTACTTAAACTTAATGTAGTTTTCGATTAAACTTTTTTTTTTGGTTCATACAATAAATTAATTATTAACTAATGAAACGTAACGTATTTTAGACAGTGTCTCAAGTTTTAATAATACAAAATATACTCGTTATTCGTCGAATACGAGTTTTATATAAATTTGTATTTGCGATAGATACGGAAAATATCGTTTTATGCGCGAGATCGTTTTATGATATTATTATTGTTATAGTAATTTGTTATATTTGTAATACAATAATATTTAACATTTAATAATAATAAGGTAGTTATTTTTTTCTCGTGGCATATTTTCCTTGATTTACTCTTTAAGTAAAGTACATCTCAGTTATGTATTATTGTCCTCGGATAGTTGTTTTGCTGATAAAACAATACCACTCGATCGAGTGAGTTCAAACACATAATACGATGATAAATTCGTTCGCGCCATATTTAGAGTCGAAATATATTAAGATTCGAAAATATCGTTTATCGTTTGATTTATTTGTAAACGATGTCGCTAACGAATAATGTACTGTGTACAGTGTTATTTTTTTTCTAAACGGGATTTTTAATTTTTTTTTTGGAACTCGGCGAAGAGTCGCATAAAAAAAGACAGCTACGCGCATTTTTTTCTCTACGATATCGCGGATCACGTGTTCTGGATACTCGGTCAAAAAAAAAAAAAACAGTTGGAGGTTAAAACATAAGAACAAGCGTGACCGTACGGGAAGTAGTTTTTTTTGTTTTTATTGTTTCGTCGATAGGTTTTAAAACAGTGGACTCGGTACGTGTACAAGATATTCGAACCAGGTGGTTTTTACTTTCTATTGAATTTTAATTTAAAAAAAAAAAAAATGTTTTGCGTTATGCAGACAATTGTGTAGAATATCGCTCGCGCATAAAAAAAAAAAAATACAATAAATTTTGGGTGTTTTTTTTTAAATATCCGTGTTTTTTATTGCGTGCGTATATATACGGTGATCAGTGGCGTTCTCAGAAATTTCCAAATGGGGGAGGGGAGTTTGGATAATTTCAAGAAAAATATGCGGAGGGCTCTGGACCCACACCCCCTTGATTATGACATTTTACATTATTTTGTAATAATTTCAATATGAAAATAAAAAAATAATACAATATTCAATAAAATTTTTATTTTTTATAATAAAAAATCTTCGTTTCCTTGGCTTTTTTTTATCTACCAAATGGAACTCCTCCATCAATCGCTAACATTGTAAGTCCATTGAGCCGAATTTATTTTTAATAACGTTCAGTAACAATATTGTTGTACTTAAGTAACAACTAATAATGACGAAAACGCATTTCAAGCATCACTCGTACCGTGTTTTAGACGGTAAAACGGTCTCGGAGAAACGCCTTGGAAGAAATAATACGCGTTATTTTTTCTTCCAAAAAAAAAAAATTCTGTTTTGGACTTCGAACGCCACTGTTCTATCACGGATTAGACGAATACAGATGGATCACTCGCGATATAAACAAAAAAAATGACGTCACTCGAACCCCCCAAATCAGTGTAACCGCATGATATAGCACAATATATTTACCTAAAATTTAAACATTACTCCCTTAATGTAATCTATTCGTGTTGTTTACATAGTGAATTCTGGTTTGGCGATCGTGTCATATATATAGTCTCGTGTCATATATACTCGTTTCATACACACAGTTGAAAAACAATCGGTGCCTAATCTGCGTTAAATTTTTACCGGCATGCGTGATAACCATATTATTATGATAATATTATTTGAGATAATAAAGAAGTTGTACAATAATATTGTATAATATCAGCACAATAATTTATATCGTCGTGTGCGCCTACATTGATATGGGGGGAGGGGAGACCAATCAGAAGAGCGTATTTGCAATTATTTTGTTCTCGGGCCGAGTGATCCGTCTGTATTTATCTAATCTGTGGTTCTTTTATATTATAATATTGTAAATAGGTATCAATTATACGATAAGACAATGAATATTCATATCGCTTGCAAATACAATACGAATTGGTTGCAAAGAAAAAAATCCGGCCAATGGAGGGGTGGGTGGGGTTTAAACCTCATGAATCCCCCCTCCCGTGTGTACGCCCATGACGGTGATCGAGACGATATTTAGCCAAACCGTGTTTCGTTTCGAATACTTAAATAATGCCGATAAATTATATTTGTGTTATTTTTCCCGAAAAACCGCGTTTGTGAAATTCAAAAGATTTTTCAAAATTCTAATATTGAACACCGTAAATTTATATGAGCGCGTATACGAGATAATTTCGTTGTTTAGCACGCGGATCGAGACTTTTATTCATTTCAATACGAGTAATACGTCCACAAGAGCTTCTAAATAGCGTTATTTTGACGAATTAATATTTACTTTAGGCTACAGAAGACGGCTGTGCAGCTAATGCTGTAAGTAACACACAACTATAACAGTGCGCGGTTGTTGCTCGGCAGCTCAAGTGATTTGTCGACCGACCCGCGCGCGTCAGGTGACTCGATAAAAATTCCATTAGCCGTTAACAAACGACGTCAAACACACGGGGGCGGACCACACGGTACAGACTATTATTATATATAAATATATATAAAAAAAGAGATAGAATGAAAGCCAGCGTCTTTTATATAATACAATATATATATATATATATATATAACGATCATTATTATATAGGCTGAAAACAGATTATTATTCTTATAACAAACGCGATAATTTTGTATTTATTGGATGTACACGCTTATTTGAAATTTGTTGTTTATATTCAAATATTACGCTTTTTTTTTTCTCTACGTAGGTATAAGGTTTTATAAAATATTTACGCGTATTTTATATGTAAAACATTAATATTGTATTGCGTGTTGGAAGGGTTTACGTTTTTTTTTTTTGAATTCATAATAAAATAACACGTACTTCGTGGATTATTTTATCGATTGTAAATATCGTTGTGGGTACTGAATTTACGACTTTTAAAAAAAAATTTGAATAAAAAACACACATTTTGTGCGGTTAATATTAATTCGAATACAACAAAATAATACGTTTTTGTATGGAGACGAGCGCGGCATCTATTGATTTTATTATAAGAAATTATATTATTAAAACATCCGACGGCACTTCGGTAATAAATTCCGTCGAAATTTGTATGTAGTAAATTCCCGTATTCTTCTTCTTCTTCCGTGACTTCGGCCTTCAAGACCATGTCGTCCAGCAAATTTGCCTCCATATTTCTCTATCTAAAGCTAACTCCTTCCAATCCATTCCTGGTCTCACTTTCTCTATGTCGTCTTTGATCCTATCTTCCCAGCGTAACCTCGGCCTTCCGAGTGGTCGTTTTCCTTGTGGTACATTCTCTTGAACTATTTTTATCAATGACCCTGTTTTTCTCCAAGAATGACCTGCCCACTTCAGTCTTCTTTTGGTGATATCTTCTTTAATGTTTGGTCTTTGATACAAATCCTGAAGTTCCTTGTTTTTACGTATTCTCCATTCACCTGTAGGTTCGTCTATACATGGTCCATAAATTTTTCTCAGCACCTTTCTTTCAAACACTAATAGGGCATTTTCGTCTATTTTCCTTAAGGTCCAAGTTTCCGAACCATATGTCACCACTGGTTTGATTAGTGTCTGGTATATTTGGGACTTCAGATTTTTCGAGATTACTCTAGATCTTAATAACTTTGTCAGACCAAAATAACATACATAAATTCCCGTATAGTATTTGGAAAACATTCTAACGTGATTTGACCTATAAACAATATTATCTTGTAAGTAATCGACAAAAAATATATAATAAAAAATAATAATATGCGTAATATTATGCACAATTGTATTGGCGGTGTGTTTATACTGTAAAGTCTCGCGTTTTGTTTGTGCGCGATAGAAGGCTTTATTAAGAAGCCCACGCAGATACCGTATTATATTATTGCTGTGTCCGTCCTAGACGGGTGCAGTAAAAATACTGTACTGTCTTAGTATGAATTTTATAATATCAAATGTGTTTATTTTATCGTTTATACGTACAGGTACGTTTTTATATTTACACAAACGTGTATTTACTTTTTTCTATACAATATTTATGTAATACTCATTGGTTATTCGAGGACTCGCAATTTCTCTTAAAAATGAACTGTTTCACTGTTATTTTACAACATATTATATAGTATAAGCAGCACGCGCGTTCGATAATTATTATATTCTCTTTCTCGTATATTTCATACAACAACTTTCGGAACGACGTTAAACGTTTTCTTCGGATTATTATTATTGATACGGATTTTTTTTTTTTTTGTTTATCAATATCCTCATTAAATTTGTTTGTATTCTTCAGATGATCATAAAGTTTTGCCATTTATATAGGACCCGATTTTATTGTTAGTGTAATTTTTTTTTTGTGGAGAAAAAAAAACCGACGTTTTAGAAAATATACGCTAACGAAATGGACGTTTATGGTTTTAAATTATCGTTCGAACGTCCAGACTTAGAGAATATAATTTCATTATTCAAATTAAATCGTATACATTAATTATAATACGCGTTAGAGAGTATAATAATAATAATATATAAAGTAGAATATTATTATAGTATTGAACCCGTTCGCGCAGAGATTGTACGGCGCGTGTAAAAAATAAAAACGTACGCAAGTCTTGTAACATGGTTAGTCACGTTTCACGGCGCGTACACGTAACCCGGCTTGTCGACAATAATATTCCGGAATCCTCGCCGGTATGATTTTCATCCTCAGTTTTCTCACCATTATACGGAACATTTATGTCCACGATATACACGTGAATCATGTTTTTTTTTTTTTTTTTTATGGCTGCCTATCAGATCGTACGAGCCTGGTTCAGCCCGAAGATCTTTCGGTGTTTGTTACTGCGAAATCCTGAAATATATTCGGACGCAGGGGCGTAATTAATTGGGGGGGGGGGGATAGATTCTCTCACAGAACATTTTTTTTTTCCGATTACGTACAAAAAAAAAAAAATAACTGAAAACTGTCATTCGAAAAAGTCAGAATTTATACACACGTGTATTATAGAACACAAATACTAAGCGCTATTTGCTCGACAACTCATTGACTTTACTGAATTACCCGGCTTTGTCCGTGCGCGCAGTTTTGAACGAAAACGTAATTATTTATGAAAAGAAAAAAAAAAAAAGAATTCGTAAAATCGCTGAAACGCCTCGCCGCAGGGACGCCCGGAGGGGGCCAGGGGGTGCGGTTGCACCCCTTGAGATTTTTCCTGCAACGATACATAAAAAAAGATTAGCCATTTAGGGGGTGTGGGGCAAAGCCCCCACGGCTTATACTGCCTCCAATAATATTTTTGCACCTACTGGCATATTCTTCTGCGGGCGTCCCTGCCTCGCCGAAAAACCGTATAACGTTTAAATAAAATTCGTCCCCTCCCGTTCCTTGCACAGACAAAATTGAAAAAAATTGTAGTCGAAATAAAGGGCAGATGTAAATTGCGCCCAACACATTTTAGGGTTAAATTTTTATGTAGTAAATTGCGCCCAGCGTATTTTCATGTAAAATTTGTATATAGTAAATTACGCCCAATAATATTACCTACATAATTTTAAGTAATATTATTTTTATGATAGCCATTTAGAATTATCCAGAGAACACCACAAAGAGGCGACTATCACTATCCTCCAAAATTTTTTTTTTTTTTGTTTTAAAAATTGCGAATTAGTAAAATTAATTATTAAATAATAAATTACGTCAATAAAATATAAAACTTTATTATTTAAAAAAAAATTCTTTTTAATTATTACTGTAATGATGTGACATCAATTTCACATATTCTGCCATGCTAATTTCTTTTTTTTTATATCGCTCTATAATATTTTCTAAGTACTGGCATTTTTTTTTTTTGAAACTGTGTTTTGATATTTATAAGGCTCGGTTATGCTGTTAATTTTTATATAAATATCAGTTTGTAATTCAATTATTTTATCCATAAAATTATAAATATGAGGATGATACGTGTAAAAACTTTTATTAAAATGACTGTGAAATGATTCACAGGCATTAGTTGTTCTAGTTAATTTCGCTGATGCTGAATAAAATGAATAAAAGGTCATTTAGTTACTATATGGGCGCAATTTACTATATCCAAAATAGATAGAAAAAAGTCCCGGGCACAATTTACTATATTTATTTTACTACCTGTTCACTGTGGGCGCAATTTACAATCGTCCGAAATAAACGTCTATCCCCTGTCGCACAGAACAAATTTCTATAATTACGCCACTGTTCGGACGATATTATCCGCCTAAAAAGTGATTTATGTCTCTCCGACACTGTTGCGTTCGATACGCACGCCGTATCGTTGTCAGAAATTTATTAAAAAAAAAAAAAAAAAGAACCGCAATAAAACAGAAAAAACGTAACCACATCGTGTATGTACGGAGACCAACAAAGCATTACATTTTTTTTTTTCTCTTTCGTTCGTCCATTATTCTTTTCACGCTTCGGGGAGACGAGTAGTGGTTTACTTGAACCGAGACGACGCGTATGGCGTCCGGTACGGAGTGAACTCGACTATAAAGGTGGATGCGCATTGAAACGGGGGAGCGTGCGTCTATTTTGGATTCGACCGAGGATTTTTAATTTTTTACATCCCAAGCTTGTGGGACACGGTCCAAAATTTGATAGAAAACAACGTCTATATACGCGCGTCCTTCTGCTGCGGCCTATTCGCGATAATTATTAATAACGACGATTACCGGTTTACCGCGCGCAACGTACAGAAAAACGGATGACGAAATAGCGGACTGCAGTCGTTAAAAAAAATACGCGAAATTTCGTAACCGAATCTCGCGTTAGCCCCGTACAACTGCCAAGAATAACGGCGAGACGTTTTGAAAAAGAGTATATTCTCGTATAGGCAGGGCCCCCACAAAGGGGGGTCAGTGAGTACTATGGTCCCGGGGCCCGGGCTCTCTGGGGGCCCGGTGAAAAATACATAATATACCTATACATATTATTAATTTAAATTAGAAAAATAAAATGAGACATGTCACCAATATTGGTATATAAATAATTTGATTTCTTACTACATTATTTTTTTCTAACAAAATGTGTAGGCGGGTGGTGCGTGCGGCGCGAGCATTTCTTGGAAAAAATAAAAGGGAAAAAAATCCTGGAAGATAAGAGCAATTAGTCCGCCGCTATAGAAATATTAATGTTGTGCCGCCTGTCCTATTAGTACTATTTTGCTGGTCGAAAATGAGATAATTATGGGTTTTTATATATTTAATTTTGTCAATAGGTATTCGTATTCGGGTATTCCCACAAAATGTACGTGTAAAAAATATGTACAATACAATTGTATTTTTCTATGTACAAACGCTATTTTTAATTTTGAATAATTTACACTGTATTTCATTACACATAAATACTTTTTAAAAAATGTTGATTTTTATATTAAACTGTAGTAAATTAATGTACTTGTGTTTTAAACTAAAATAACTGATATTTTATAGAGGTGTATATAACAGCAAAAGATGCCGTGTAACCCATGTATTTAGGTAATTTTTGTAAAAATAAAAAATTATATGTCAGAATAATTTATAATTATTAGATGATTATAATTATTAATATACAATGAGGGCCCGGATTTATTTACAGTACCGTAGTTGAAAAATTCATGTGGGGGGCCTGCTCGTATAGGCAGGGCCGTATTAGCGCACAGGCACTATAGGCACTGTGCCTACGAAAACGTGTGGCCACGATTTTTTTTTTGTAATATTTTATGTTTTTTTTTTTATAATTATTATAAGTTAATAAAAACACAATCTGTAGAAGTCAGCGCAACAAGTAAAATATTATGTATATAAGAATTTACAGGCAAAATTAATAATATATTACTCGTATATTTACACTCAACGTTCGGTTTCTTAATCATCTGTGCCTAGGGCATACGATAGTGTTAATCCGGGCCTGCGTATAGGTATAGGTATATCTAAAAAGAAGTAATATTCCATTCGTTTTTCGCGCGGATGACCCGCAGGAATAAATAAATCGTTTTCATCGAATGACGAACGTGCGCGTCATTGAGAGGAAATCCGCCGGAATCCGTTATTATAACCGGCCCGGCAATATGTTTTTTTCACGCGTGTATTCGGCGTGACAATCGCGTAAAACGAAATGTACTTGGCTCTTTTTTTACGCGCTCTCCTCACTCTTTCTCTCTGCCGAGGTTTTTTTGTCATTTGTCTTTTATTATAATATACTCGCACACAATATAACGAATAAAAAAAAAACCGTACATTAATAGTGGCGTACGCAGCTGATGGATGCGCGTACACATCCATTCGATTTCCCGCGGGCCGCGGTGACGTTCTCCTCGGTCTCTTTATTAATACGCTCCAAGAGCTATTCTCGTTGCTTTAAAACGCGCGTGGATAACACCGCGCGTCGCCGCGTGCCCGATTCTCGAGTTTTCGTGATAATTGATCAAATACGATAATTATCAATTTATATATCACGCACGATAATGTTTTATCAAATGTACCGATTATCGAATGTAAAACGATATTAAAATGCCGTATTTATCGGTATTCGATAATTTATCAAATGTTTACCGGTCTTATCAACGTATTGTCAGTGTATTTTACCGTAAAATTTAAATGTAACTATTATTTTTAAGATATACACGTAAAATATTACAGTTCCTATTAACATAAAATTATTCTTTATTAATATTCATAAAATGGAGATGAAAGCTAAAAGGCTACGTGTCTATTTAAACAACACTTATTTTAAATTATTTTAACACTATAATTACAACCAGATATGGACGACGGAACTGATGGAAGTTTATCCACTGTCCCTACGCCCTTCGGTCTTCGGACAGAATAGTGCATTAATTAAATTTGGGCATACCGGTACTCAGGGCCGTAGACACGGGGGGTTAGGGGGTTCAAACCCCCCTTGAACATTGGATACTGGATGAATTATCTAAGAAACCGAGAAAAATTGATATATTGTTTTAAATTAATTATAGTATATAAAAATAATATAAATCATTCACACTTTCTTGATGTTTACCTCAATATTATAACTAATGATGACCTCACATAGGCCATATTAAATTTCTATCTATAGCACTGAACCCCCCAATCACCATATAAAAATCCTATCTACGGCACTGCCGGTACTTTTCGGCATTTCGGTATTTTACGGTATACCGTTTCAAACCGGTATTGAAATCAATTCCGTACTTTCGGTATTCATGTTCAATACCGTCAGCCCTACAATAGTAATGACACGATAATAGCACAGTTTAAATTAACGATCGTTGAATCTATGATAAAATAGTGTGTGTGATAATCGATTATCACCGGTAAAACACCTTGGGATAATTTATCGTTTGCATTATTAAAATAAATTATCAAAAAATGTTTCCAGAATACGAAAAAACGATATATTTTCGTTATTCGTGTGATAATTCATAAATATCACGCGTGATAAATTATCACAATCGTATTTCGCTTTTATAGTTCAAAACGGTTATTATATTATTATTATTTTTTTTTTTTAACGGTTTAAAACGTCGACTGACTGCGGTATTCGACCGTGTTCACCATACGCCGCACGCACTGTGTCCCGACACGTTATTCACAAAACAAAATATCGTTTCCGTATATATATATATATATATATAATATATGATAAAACCACAGATAAGATAAAACCAGATGGTTCACTTTTTGATTTACTGATAATTCGACCCTCCTGAGATCAGTATGTGCACATACGATAAATTAAATTACTGTACATATTTTTCTACAATAATATTATTATTGTGTCCAATAACTTTAGTATATGTGTTAAAATATTGATGTTAAAAAATTTAAAATGCTTGCTGTACTTGCTATAATGCGTTTTACACGTGTAGGTCGGAAAAAACATAAATTGCAAGTGAACGAGTATAGGCGGCGGGCGTTAGTACAATAGCGGGACGCATAGTAAACAGTAAAAATCAGTGCTGTATACATTTAAGGAACTCATAAAAAACTTTTTTTTCCCTCTCAGTGATGACACTGATCTCAGGAGGGTTTTAGTTTGTTTACATTTTTGAGAATTACATGGGCTGAATAGGAAATGTTAAAGAGTGAACCGTCTGGTTTTATCTTATCTGTGGTAAAACGGTGGATTACGTATTAATAAAGGCCGATTGAAAGCGGGCATTTTCCGTCTTCGTATTGCACACACGCATTACATGGCAAAACAGACGTTTCCTACTTGTAACGTACCGATCGATCTATATAAGGATTTTGAAAATAGATTTGAATTCCTCGCGAATTTCGCTGTCGGACGACTTGCTCACATTTTTCATTTTTTTTTTCTATCTTAAGACCTTCAAAAATTGTTTATTAGCATTTTGTTTTTTTATATTTTTTAAATTGATTCAATTAATTTGTTAAGGATTTAAAAAAGAAAACGCGGGAAAGTCGATCTCGAGTAGACTTCACGACGAATTCAAATCAATTTTTCAAATTTCTTATCGCACCACTATAGATCGATCGGTACGTTGGAATTACTGCAGGGAAACGTCTGTTTTGCCATGTTTCGTGTGTGTGTGTGTGTAAAACGAAGAGAGGAAATGTCCGTTTTCATTCCCCTTAAATCGTTAAGTTTCCACTCGTTGTTGTTATTACTTGCGGATTTCCGCGTTTCACGAAGGACTCGTCTGCTTTTTTTTTCTCTCTCTCTCAAAAATAGGTACACACGTCTAGGTTTCGTCGCACTGCGATTTATAAACGTATAATCACGATTAGTTTTTCATTAATTTTCGTCGCTTTCAATAAAGTTCCGAATACGTATTTTGTACCGTTTTTTTTTTTTTTTACTTATGTATTTTCGATTTGGGTTTGTTGGCTACGAGCAAGCGACCAGTTTATTTCAATACAAAAGTTTTCGGTTTACAACGCGTTAATTATTAAAGTACATCGTTATCCGAGATGTGGTATACTTTTCGTATGAAATATAATGAACAACGGATCGTCGGATATTGAAAGTATAAACGCATATTGGAAAAACGAATAGAATATAACGGCGTAAAAGATTAATTAAAAAAAAAAGAAAAAATTATAATAATTCGATAATCCACGAATTTTTGGCTTTGTTTTCGCGCTCCGATTAAAACAGTGTAGTTTTACATAACAGTCGGCTGATTTATTTATATTTAGACCGTTCTTTAATATACACGTATAAAACACGTTTTTTTGTCTTCTATTTTTTCCGTACGTTCCGAGAACGATGCGAATGATTGACGTAAACGTTTTTAGCGCGTGACAGTTTCGGCAGAGGATTTTATTGTTCAAAAAACACGTGCAACGCGGTCGATCTGTTATATACCAAACCTCGTGGTCGTGTTCCGTCCGTTTTTATAATATTTTATTATTCGGTTTATCGGATCGACTTACGTATTTCAATTATCTATTTCCGACAACAATAATAATAATTATAAAAATTTCTGACGTTTTATAGACGAGCAATAAACGTATTTTCGAGTTTTTTTCCTTATTATTATCGCAATAATAATAAAAACAAAATAAGTAAAAGCGTAATAATTATAATATAATTTACCGTATTCGTGTGTGTATTTTGAATATTTTTAAACCACAGGTACCCGGTGACAAAGTGAAATATCATAAATTTTAATTTCCATAAACGAACTGTATAGGGAATTTCGAAAAGAGGTCGAAACCCTTCGAGTTTTCTGATTTTCCGGTCAAATCTTCGGAGACGTAATTCGCGTTTATTGTGTGTAGGACCGACGAAAATGGAAAAAAAAAGCATTTTAAAGTTTTTAACGGAGAAACGAGTTACGAGAAATGCTCGTGGCAGATCTGCGCGCGTCTCACGACCGGCTGCTAGCCGGTCAACACAGCGCGGCCGAGCGAATCTCTGGTCGGCGTGTCGAAACGGTGCCGTCGAATATTGTACACCGCGGTCGAAGGAGACGGAATCGAGAAACGAATAAAATAAATGAATTGTATCCGGCGTGGTTCGCAGGTTTTCCAATATATAAAAAAAAATAATATTATATTCATAATAGGTACTATACGAAAGCAGTATAACACGTGTTTTGTAATATTTTCACTTCACACTGTTCTAATATAGTGTTTCGTATAATATTCCGTTCAAGTCAAGATCACGTTCGCGCTGTGACGATAACTTGTTCGGCACGGTCATCTTTTGTGCTTAAACCGTAAAACCAGTTTTCTACATTATACCATGTCGTGTGGTCGGTCGTTCGGACACGGAGGAGTAGGAGGAAATTATTGACTTCATCGGTTCAGAGCCGCTCAGTTATTTGATAATGCGGCAAACTGCACTGCGCTTATAACGCGTGCCCCGCACCATGTAATTATATAAAGTAAACATCGTTACCGATGGTTAATTAAACGATGTTTTTCTCGCTAGATGGAGTTAAATTCCAAAAAAATCTGAATTTTATTATTATTATTAGTTATACTCTGTAAAACACACACGTATATCCGTTAAACCAGCGGTTCCCAACTTCTTCTATCCTACGCCTCCTTTATAGATTTTCAAAATCTCGTACCCCCATATAAATTGAAAAAAATGATCACCTAATTTTTTCATTTTTTTCCTACATTATAAGATTAAAATAATTTAATAAATAAAATTTTACTTCGTAGTGACTGCTTGAGCGCCTTCCCAGCAATGTTAACACGCCCCCCAGGTTGGGAAACACTGCGTTAAACGGTAGATCGATTATTATTTATTGAAATTTCGTTTTACCTTTAAAAAACTAAGCAGCAAAATTTATCAACATCATCTATAGATGGCCGGTGATAAACACTAGTACGCAGCGGTTCTCAATCGGTATGAAGACACCGACCTCTAGCTATAACTATCACGTTGGTCCGGGGACCCCACCTTTTTTTTTTTTTTTATAAATACTTATTTTTCAATTTTGTTTAAACGCGAAAATGGAAAAAAAATCGTATGATTTAATTTTACATTTTTGTAATAATATAAACGCAGATTTCTCAAAAAAAAAAAAAAAAACACAATATAAAGAGATTTAACGCTTTATTTTACTACACAACCGCAGGCAACCACCAATTATTGGGAACCACTGCACTAGTGAATGTCCTTATTTCTCGCAACGTTATTTTTAATGTAAATATGTACTTTTATACTTTTGGGTTTATACAGTTTAACTCGATATTTTTGAAGTAATCGAGTAATATCGGAGTTTGTCTTAACAACATTAGAACCGTTTCTGTACGGTACACAACGTCTACGTCGAGTATCCGTATTTGATAAATATATATATATTTTTCGCACAACAGGGAACTGCGTGTATACACATATACACGTTTGAATTCGCTGTACTCGGAGAGCCGTGCCGAATCGAGCGCACGAATAATAATAATAATAATAAACGTTTTGGTTATTCATTTCGAGCGCATAACGTTTACGAAATACAATAGTAGTAACACATTTGTATAATAGACTCCTATTGGTATATACGGAATAGTGTATATTAGAATAAATTTATACGAATTAGACTATTGTTTCGACTCGTGAAAATCGTGATCGGTAGAAATTATTCATTCTGCTCCAAACCGCTATGACGTATTATGACAAACTATTTATCTTTTGGTCTAATATTATTTGTATAAATAATAACGCGCACAATTTTAAATTGTTTATAATATTATTGCGTCGAATGACTCTGCGACCGAATTGGTCGGTATCCAACGAGCGATATATTAATAATTTTCATGGTAAATAACACCACATTAAAAAAAAAAAAAAAAAAACGTCGCTTGTTGTTAGTTAATATATTTTTTTTTTTTGTTGTCGTTGTTTTATTTCGATTTATTTTCTCAGAAATTTGATAACCAACGGTGACTGAATAACGGTCACGAAAAACTGAAACCATTATATATATGTATATATTCGTCTGCAGTATTCACGCGTTATTAATTTTTTATTTTTTTTTTTGTAAAAATAAAAACGTTGTTAAATTGAAATATTGCGATTACGCGAGCTTTATTTAAAAAAAAAAAAAAAAATTATGTCGAAATGGGAGTTACGGAAAATTGAACATTTCAAATTGTAACAGAAGATTTTAAAAGTGAATCGGTTTTGACGAAACGGAGTTCTGTGCGTATATACACGAGCCGGCAATAAAGTCCATAAGAGCGATTTGGCGAAATCTGTTGTGAAAACGATTCAATACGAAATCGTATATTGCATTCGAATAATTTTTAGTAAAATTATTTGTAATAAAATGAAACTTTATACTGGTGAAAATAACGTTTATATATATATGTACGGAGCGTCGTAAATTAGTTTAAATATTAATAATATTTAAATGTGCACCGATTTTTACATAGCGGAAAGCGCGTTCTATTTTGTTCATTATTTCGTCGGACCAAGTGGGTGACCCAGTAATATACAATAAGTACGAGTGCGGCTTTATGAAAAGATTCTATTGATTCGTATACCAGCTTTCACTGGTCATGCCACCAGACGATATTCGGGTGCACGCGGCGCCAAAATAATGTATTGTCATTTTTATTATTAATTTATGTTTCATATAGTTAAGATGTTGCTGTGAAAACGACCGGAGAAACGGTGTTGTTTTTATTCTCATGCGACAAGATTAAATTGAATCTAAATCCAATTAAACTGTTTTTTCAACATCACGGATGATGTAAATGTAATTTAATTTTTTTTAAAAAAATTTATTACAGTCTTATTTATTCGCTTTATTGTATATAATATAATAGTCATTCAAATTTTTATATTTTTAATGTATTTTTTATACAGTTTTTATGTAGTGACGTTTTTAAACGTTTTGCTTTGAGACGGCGTGTGCAAATGTCAAGCTGTAGACTGTAGCTTTTGGAAAAATCCGCGAGTTTATATTTTCCATTATTCTTGCGATTTCCAACAGTGGCGTATATACGGTAGGGGAATGTTAAAACTCTCAGACATTTTTTCACGCGTAAACAAAGTTTTATAATAATTGCGTGCGCATCAGTATTATTATAATTATTTTTAATGTTTGTATTATCGAGATCTTGATAACCTGTAGATGACTAATAATAATTATCGACAAGATTTTATTACGCATCGTAATTAAACTGTGTAAACATTAAAACTTTTCTAATCGGCATAACGAATTAAGATTTTAAGAAAACCTTTTTGAATTTAAGAAATACGTATTAATTAAATAATTAAAATGAAGTCGATTTATAATGTTAATTGAATTTTTTTCTTATTTTATAATACAGTCTGCTTCTCTAAACTCTAATACCGTACAGAAATAAAATCTAACGTACGCCATTGATTTCCAATGTACATATATACGTATGTGCGCGTGTAATTGTATTGTTGAAATTGATTATTATTGAACGATTTATAATTAAAGTGAAAAGTAAAATACTGCGTCTTGTGCGATTATATTCGATTACAGCTATTGTGTTCAATATAAACAACGCATTGAAAGTTGATAGAAAGGCGGTAAGCAAAACGTTTGTACGTTTTAAAGAGAGAAAAAAAAACATTTTACAGAATATTATGTATTTAGACTTTCTCTGAATATATATTTTTTTTTTATATGATTTTTTTCTAGTGCGTTGTGTGTGAATATATATACATAATAGCAATCATCAAAATTTTTGATTATATAGCTTATCACGAATCTTTTCCAGCGCGGTAAACGATAATTTGGCCGTTATAATCTCGATATATATATATATATATATATAATGTAAAAAACTAAAAAAAAACACGGCTAATACACGATATATACATATACACTCGTATATATCGCATTTAAATGATGCCTACGTGAATATATTTTCATTTCGTCGGCACATTTAAAAACTACCATCATCGTGAAATGTTGTGCATCTCTTATATATTATACGCTTACGACGCCTGCATACGCGTGTTACCGTTACGTTATTATTATTTTTCGAAAGGAAAATAATAATGGAAATTATGTTAAGCGATTCGTCTGCTGCGAAAATATATATACATAGTGAACGAGTTGCGAGTATTCAAAAAATGTTAATACTTTTATCGTGATCAGTCTTCTCTCTATGTATATTTTATTAATATAATATATATATAGTATAATAAGAATATTATACGATATATTTATGTGATACGCGTATTATAAAACGATTTTGCTCGTGTATAGAAAATATAAATGGTGTGAAATAACATGTAATAATGGTAAAAAAAAAAAATAATAATAATACGTTTTTATGCTTATAAAACCAATATATTTAACCAAAACACGAATGAAATTGCAAATCTAACGGGTATAAAGTCACTAAAAACTACACGTCTAGTCTGTGATGTCACATTTGTTTACAAAATCCTAAACGAAGATATCGATTGCCCTGAATTATTACAACAAATTGGTCTTAAAGTATCCGCCTTCAATTCTAGACATAATCCCCCAGATTATTATTATTATTATTATTATTAGACATAATAAAAAAATTATTTTACTGATAGTCCGGTGTGCCGTTTACCAACAAGGTGCAACCAAATAAATAATTTTGATTTTTTTTTATTCTTGTACCGCGTTAAAAACAAATATTTACAATTTAAATAATTAATGTTATTTTTCATTGTTTATATATTTACTGTATTATCTTTGTATATTATGCTCTTACCCCTTGGGGTGTTATTGTTTATTTATTGATTCTAAATAAATAAATTATTATTATTATTATTAAACCATTCGTGAACAGTGCGCCATTATCGTGCGGTAATTTATACATATTGAGCTAGTTTCGAGATATTTTATAATTTACACTGTCATTGTACGCCATTAGTAATCGTATTATTTTGACATATTGTGTGTATGAATGATGAATATAATATATATATGTACATACTCGTATATCAATGTATTTCGTGTAAGTTTGTATGTACGCGACACGCGCACGTCGTGTTAAACGATATTATTATGATATAATAATTTAATATTTATCAATCGGATTATTATTGTTCGCAAAATACGATTTATCATCAGCTTATTTCGGACCGAAAAGGAAAGTCAGAATAGCGAAGGAAAAAACATGGTTACAGTTTTGAAACGAATATTAATCATTTTACAATAATTCCGTAAACGTAAATTATGCAATATGTATTATTCATATTAATAAATATTAACGACGACGCGACTTTCTCGAAATACGTATAAAATCGTTGTTTTTGGCAGTATTTGAAATTCAAGAATTTCCCTATAAAGATTAATAAAAGTTCAAGTTATAAACGTATAGTTTTTAATAGGTGATTTTATGTTGTTAATGCGTATAGAATTGCGTTAACGATGGGCGTTGACAAACACGAAATGGACGAAAACGAGATTGTGTAAAAGAAAAAAAAAAGATTATTGCCTTATACCGCTTTTCTTTGATTTTTATCCATACTGAAGAGTAGGTTAATGGTTTAAAAAAAATAAAAATAAAAACTTAAGTGTTGTTACCTATGTAATTTTTATGACCGAATTATTAAGATTTACGTTATTTTATGACGATATTTCACCGCCTACTTATGACGGAAAGACGTTAACAAAAAAGCGTTCCCAAACAATTAATAAACTAAACTTTAAACATGTGTGTAGGCACATGGAAATATGTAAAGGTAGATTTTACACGCGTACTGAAATGTATGATTAAAATATAATTGTCATTTAATTATTAATCCGCGTATAAAACGATAACACTGTCTCTCAACGTTCAAACGATTTTTTGGGAAATATTTATTTTTTCGCGGTCGATTCGACTCGTTAAATACAAGAAAACAGCGCAGATGTGTGTACCTATATAATTTACAGACGTGAAAAACGTTCTCAAGTGAACTACATGTATTATGGTAATTTATAACTCGACGCATATAATTTTGATACTTTTTCTTTTTTTTCAGAGCAGATAAACTTGTTAGTTTTCACGTGGGTTTCACAAGTTACACATTATATTATTGTTAAGGTCAAATTCATAGATCATATCTGAAATCGTCGCTCGTATATATTATAGTGTATATGTCTGCCGGCTCTCGATTTTCAGACCAAAATTAAATACAAACTACGAGCTCACGAATAATTCCTATAACATTACCGCCTTTTCGTTATCGTATTATTATGCAATTCGTCGCTGCAGAACATTAAAGAAAAAAAACCCGTTCATTTATCACATACATTTCGCGAGGCTTGTATCGTCGTTATGTTTCGTGTATAACGTCTCGTACTGAAATGTCAACGTTGTTATCCTGTAAAAATACCGTAATGTTGATATTGATTCCACTCTGGATGTAATACATAGCAATAATAATAATAATAATAATAATAATAATAATAATAATAATATAATAATAATGTATAAATTATATAATAATCCGTATATTTGTAAGCAGAGGCGTGCTCAAGAATTTTTCACGTGTGGGGTTGGCCATACATTTTTATATATTTCCGGACTGTGACAGAGGGGAGTAATATTGATACTTAACAAAAATGAAGATCAATAATAATATAATAATTATACGTGTTCTTATTATTTATTAGATATACGTAATTTAGCCGTAGAATTAAAATATTTCTAAAGAAATGGTCCGATTTTACCAAGTCTGAGATTCAGCACCACCCCAATTCTAGCAAATACTATGCGATACTCGCAAAAAGCACCTTCCAGTTTTTCAGAATAACTTGACCAATTATATTTCTCTAAGCAAAAATGTTGAAATTTTATGGTTTTTTTTTTTTGGCATATTTCGCTTTATAAATAATAATTACACACACACACTTTATATAGATGATACAATGCTATCACGACATTATAGAATGATTTTTGTACCGCGTATCAGAGTGTTACTGAGTAACCGAAAAACACGGAGTTGACACGTTGAAAACGAGAGGATGGCCGGCCTAAGTCTAGTATGGTATTCAAACTTTTTCACCGCACGGCTCCTTCGTGTCTTCACGATAATATTTTGACGGCTCCCAAATTATTAATGACAAAATAATGTTTATACGATACACTCGTATGGAAATTTATTTATTTATCCCGTACAAAATATGTAATTATTAAACAATGAAAAAAAAAAAACCGGAAATAAAGTGTTTTATATTTCGAATAAAATAAATTGGAATTCCGTTGTCGTTTCCATCGTCGCCATTATCGCAATATTATTTTTGTTTTCTCGTTCTACGCCGCAAGGCTCCTTTGACCGACTCGCACGACGCTTCTGGGAGCCGCGACGCACACTTTGAATGCCTATGGTCTCTGTACGATAAAATGTAATGACAATCACGCTGCAGGACACACTGATATAACAGTGAACGGTAAAAGAAAAAAAACACACATATTTAAAATGAAAAATAAAAGTTTATTCGTTTTTTGTCGAGAAAACTGTTCTCTCTTCCAACAGTGAACACGTATCGTGGTTTTTCATAGACCAATGGTGGTGGGGGGAGGACGATTTAAAATCACACGGACTTCGTAACTCAATGAATAATTTCCCGATCATTGTTATTTGTAATATTCACCTATACGGACGAGAAGTAAGTACGCGCGCGGTATATAATATTTTATAATTCGTACAAAATGATTTCCACAGTGTGTTTACGAGACGTCCGCGTTATGATGAATGGCTTCTTAAACGTAATGATCCTAAAATGGTTTAAATAGCCCTCGCGGATACACCGGCCGCCTGGTGTATTATTGCTGTAGGTTGGCGGTAATAATAATAATAATTATTATTATTATCGTCGTGGGCAGTCGATACGCGCGAGACGACGACGCAGTCCGCACGGCGTTTGTGAGTGAAATACGAATTTTTCGACTCCCACATTTCAGGGCTTGGCACAGAACGCATACATACACACAAGACTTCGAGTTATCATTCCGACGTTTGTTTTTCGTCTACGTCTGTAACGCTATACGACGTTGTACACAAACAGCGTATATTCTTAATGGTTTTTTTTCTTCTTCTATATCAGCCGGAAACCTTTTTAAACGTTCACTTCTATAGCGGAACCCATATTTCGTTACAATAGTACTAACATTCTTATACAAGGATTGAATTCCAAAAAAAAAAATATTTTTTATTCAATATGTATTAAGAACATTATCGAAAGTACTTGAAAGTAAGGAAAACAAACGGGACTTTAACGAGTTAAATCGCTTTATTCGATCAAAAATATAGTATATAGCCGAAAAAGCTTATAATTTATACACGAACACAGTATTAACACACGGTGCACCCGCGGTCGTCAACGTAATAAACCGTCGTTCTATCCGTTATTATAATATTACACGAGTAGGTATCTATACTGACTGGTTTTTCGATATCGACGACATTCATTGTACCAATAAACTTGCCGGAGATCTCAACAGTCAATTATATCGATCAAATATTATCAACTGACGATCGTTTTAATCGTACCGTATAAATATAAAGTAATTTAAAAAAAAATCGCTCGAGTTTCGCGGAACACGGTTCAAAAAACGCTGCAGCACTTATATTGAGCCTATATTAATATTATACGCCGAATATATTGAGACCGTTGGCGGTACGAATCGATTAAAACGAAATAGTGTATAATATATATTTTACGTTTCAGGGTTACCAAAAATGAAAACGGCAATGATCTAATGTTGAGTTGTGGTAACGAGTACTCGGAGCCCGTTAACGCTTACGTGATTCCGGATCCTCGAATTTCCAAATTATGTTCGGCCAGGTAAATTTATTTTTGTTACAAGTATAAAAATATATGTTTTATATTACTACGTGACCATTGTGTTATAGTCGTTGAGTACAATAAACTAACCTACTTGTAGTCGGTAACGTTATAAAAAAAAAAAAAAAATTGTGATATTTTTTTCAATACAGCATCGTGCACGAAATATAATACCTACACTATATCTGTTTTCTTTTTTTTTCTAATACTAAATATTAAATATTATCATTAATTAATGATATCATAATTCCAGCGTTTTATTATTGTTATTTCCATAGGAAAAGAAAAAAAAAATTATTGTTATTATTCGTCGTCGTGTGTCGCGACTATTGTGTTATTGACGGTAAAAGGAAAATATTTGTTTTCACCAGGAAGTATATAATATTATCCGACAACAAATAGCGTTACCCCAGCGATTGTTTTATAAAATAATATTTAACGTCGTAAAATCATAAAAAAAAAAAAAAAATTCCTTTGTAAAACTACGGAATTCGAAATAATAAATAATAATAATATTGCGCGCGCGTTGTTCGTGATATCCACGAATAATAATAATAACAACACTGCAGTCATATCGTAACACACAACGGACGTTTGACTTATATGCATATATAATATTATGTGCTGGTTAATAATAATATTTGTGATTTCTCGTCGAAATTCTCATTTAATTTGTAAATATTTTCGTTTGAGAGACTATACGGATTTCTGCCATTATAATATGTACTGATCGATTGTGTAGTGACCGTATCGTGCCGGTGTACATGCATTTGAATGTAAGCATAAACATCACTTACTTTTTGTTCCGTCATCCCCCCCCAGTAAGTATAAATATTATAATAAGTCACTCGGACTGCAAGGGTTTTTCATTTGTACACTCGACACGGAAATATACACAATAAACTTCGTATACGTCATTATATTATTGTTATATTATAATATATTATATAAACAGGGGTGTACAAACTTTATGTGACTTATTCGATCCATTACCGCGTCATGATGCATTGCTGCAGATGATATATTTATAAATGATTATTAACGATAGGGTGTTGTACGTTTAATAAACGTAATATTTTTCTTTCTGTAGGAACTTGCACAACAAAAACGTTTGTGGACGGATCATGACCGTTTTTATTTCGTGCGTGTAAAAATACTTAATCATCGTGTCGTACAATATTCTGTTGGAACGTAATATATACATATATATATATAATTTTAATGATAAATCGTTTGAATTCCCGAATGAAACGGGGACGTGAAATACTTTTGTATAATATAAAGTATATTATTATTTTAATTTCGCGCCGAAACAAGTAGAATAAAATGTATACGAATGAAAACGGCGGCAAAATACGCGTTCTTATACATCTTTTCAAATACAACGATTTCTCGAGTTCCCGAAAGACCCCATCTCCCCGCTCTAATAATTTTATCTCGACTTTTTTTTTTCGCTAAAAATTAAAAACAAAACGCCACATGTATTTAATAGTCACGAAATAGGCATTCTATTCTGTATTTTTTAAATTTTATATTGGGATCCGATAAGGTCCACCTCCGCACACACAAAAAAATTCAAAAAAAATTTAATTCACTGTAGTCGCTAACGTTTTTATATCGTTTTCGTCTATATACAGGTACATATATATATTTGCACCGTTTATAAAACGGGACTCTTACCGAAACGTGCGCACAAATTATTTACGCATAATTCATGTCGGGTCGCACGAAAGATTTACAAAGAGATAAAATCGTTATTTAACGCTGTTCGAAATAAACTCGAGTCGCGTAAACGTGTTTTTAAATTTCTGCTCGAAATTCAATTAACCTGCACGAGTCCACAAATCGCCGGGCCCGCGCATTTATTAACCGCTTGTGTACATTTATCACACAAATTATATAATATATTTTCTTCTTATCATTGTCGATTACTATTACTTACTGCGTTATAGTAATTATTAAGTATATGTGTACGTTTCCATTATGACGAATGCGAATTTTTTTTTTATTGTCAGCGAGTCTATTTTTATTTAATTTTTCGACTTTTAAGCTGCTCCTGGAAAAAATTCCTGGCTACGGACGCCTGGGAGGCGCATTTATCCAATACTTGGCCATAACTCGTTAACTTATTAGGAGGTAAAAACGATCGTATAATCGGATATTATCGTATTTGTGTCTATTTTTATGGACTATCGCGTGCGTCGTACGAAATAATAATATATTTTCTAACACGTGCTGTACACCCCCAGTAATAATAATAATTTATTACCTTATAATATACACGGAATTTTGTGTGCGGGGCAGCAGCTGCTGCAGCAGTTTGTTGTCGGTGGTTAAGGACGGGAGGAAAAGGACGAATGTAATCGCGGTGGAAGGAGCGGCCGGGAGAGTGGGGGAAGGGTATAGATGACCTTGGAATTGTTTACACGCACCGCAAGAGCTGCTGACCTTTATTTCGGAGGACCGTGTGTTTTGTAATATATATATATTCACGCGGAGCGGACAAAACTTTTATCGATCGGGGTGGCCCGACGGGCGTCGGCGTGAGTTTTCCACCATAACCCGTGATAATAATAATAATAATAATAATATAAATAATACGCCGCCGCCGTCGGGTTATTATTATTATTAAAATATACCAAACGGCAATTATCGAAATGCGCATTGTAGTGTAATATAAAACAAAATAACTCGTTTAAATAATAGCCATAGAAAAACCAGTTTATATACACGGGAATTAAACAGTAATGGAATGGAACAAAATAACGGCCAAAGGGTCCTGCTCTAAGCAATAGCCACGATCAGTGGCGTGATTACGGGGGAATATGAGGGATGGATCCACTCTCATCGGCTTTTTTTTTTTTACATAACATATTATCTAATTTACGAAAAATATAATAAGAAATAATTATAATATTAAAAATAAATAAAAATAAAATATTATTTTTGTATAAACAAATATTTACCAAAATATTCCTCAGTTATTATTAACCGGTAACTACCATCTGGTATGATGCGGTCAAGTTAGGTTAGGTCACCGAAGAAAGGTTTACTCGTATTCAGACGTTGAAGTAAAAACGTACATATATGAAGTACTCAATAAATTGGATAAAAAAAAAAAAAAACGATGAAAATTTGACGTTTTGTTATAAAATTAAAACATGTCGTTTTTATTAAAGAAAATAACAAAAGTATAAAATACGAGTATCGGTCACTTTGATATTAATGCCGGAGCCTGGAAGGGTTGGCACAATTATGGATTATCCGATGATAAATTTTATACCCCCTCCCATTAATATTCGTAATTACGCCACTGACCACGACACGAGGTAATCGGCACACGCTGCGAAGAATCCTACGAATTGGATGTGACCGTAGGCTGAAGAGAGCTACTGGACTCGGGTTTCGCGCGTTACAAGTGTAAGGACTTTAAACCGTACACAGGAAAATAGTTCAGGAGCGTCAAGAGTATCGAGAAGAAAAGTTTTTTTTTAATCGATTTTAGCGCGGCGCGGAGAAAGAGAAGGAATATTAAAATAAATCACGCGGTCGAACGTAAAAATATATATTATCGTCGCCGCGTGTTATTTGCACGAACAAAAAAAAAAAAAAACGAAGGAACGAGAAAAAAAATGTGATCAAACACTCGGTTCGTGTGGGTTTTCGGCTGATAGTAATTGAATTATATAGTTACGTGATAATATATTACGCGCGAGGCTGCTGGGACGGACGATTGTTGTGTTAAAATTCACGCGAAAGCCACTCGGGTTGGATTTTTTTTTTCTCGACGACGACGCGACCAACCAACACGTGGGAGGCCGTTGTTTAACCTTTCGACATTATTCTGCAGACACGCGCATAACCAACCTACCGACAGTTTAAATATTACACTCTTCCCCCAGCACTACTCCTATAGGCGTTCGGTTTGCAGTGACGTTATACGCGCGTCTTTTGTACATTCATAATACAATAAGAACGATACACAAAAGAGATCAAATGCCGAATTGGAATTGCTAGATCAACGTTCTCTAGGCCCGAGGAAAAGTTTTTCAAACAGTGATCTACCGTTGGATTTAAGAACTAGGATGTTGAAGTGCTACGTGTTTTCTACCCTGTTGCACGGAACGGAAGCTTGGATACTGAAAAAAAGTAGACGTTTAAAAAATACAAGCATTTGAGACGTGGTGTTTTCGCAGAAGTCTCAACACGTCTTGGGCTGATAAATTTACAAACGTTGAAGTTTTGGGAAGAATAGGCAAATCATCAGTGGTGATGAATAATATAAAATCTAGGAAACTGCAATATTTTGTACATATGCTGAGGGGCGAGAACTATCAACGCTTACGTTTCACAATACAAGGACAAATTTGCAGTAAGAGGAGCAGGGGAAGACCCAGAACAAGATGGCTGCAAAATTTAGGAGAGTGGTTCCAATACAACACCAAGGAGAACTATTCAGTGCAGCCATGAACAAAGACCTTATAGCCATGATGATTTCCAACTTTCGGTAGAAGAGGAACTTGAAGACTGATACACACGCGCGTCGTATGTTTATTTAATAAACACCTGCCAGGGGGTAACGAATTAAATACAATTATATAGATATACGAATTTTCAATTCGGGAACCGGACCGAAATTACCATACCGTTTATAAATTATGTATACGAATTAGTGGCGTAGATACGGGGAGGATGCAAGGGATACCCCAAATAAATCATTCTAGCTAATTTAAAATGTTGAAATTGTATTTGGTTGGTTGTGAAAGTAATATAGCGAATTTCGACGCATATTATTACAATATTATTATAATTTTACAAAGTTCGGAATCTCGAGCATTATAATGTATGTGCATGTGCGTAGATATGAGTAATTGATAAAAATATTGATATTTTTGTTTTTACTTGATCGTAGAAAACGCGATAAAATTCTGTACTTTTGTAAAATGTTGCAGTAATTTTTATTTTAAACGTTTCTTTGATGCCCCTCCCCCCATCAGAAAAAATCGTGTCTACGACACTGACATGAACACTATATCTGAAATACTTATTTCGATTAGCTATAAAGGTATAGTATGCCAATGTGTTTAGCAGGAGCAGAGGTCGACATTTTTTTATAAAACCCCTTTTGAATCCCAATGTATATACGAATGAAACGCCTTTGTCGTTTCCAGCGTTTTTCAATTTGACCAGACTGAGACGGGTTCCAGACCACAGACTCGAATTCCGAAATGGACCTCACCGATAGTGAAGTGCAATGAGACATTTTGTGTCTTTAAATACAACACAGGTCCATCAAAAAAAAAAAAATTTTAAGGCTATAAATCGAATTCATTAAAATTCAGGTCCTTTGAGAAGAAAAAAAATTATTTCTAAATCACGGACTCGGTGTAATATTTTATAATTTTCTAGTCGTATTTAAAATCCACTAAATTGCGATCAGGTGAAATGTGTACGCATTTTGACAATATGTCAATGGAAAAATATAAGTATAGGTCGCGCGCGTATCGTGTATACATATTTTTGGAAAATTATAGACAAAAAAAAAAACATCAACAACAACACTAAATTTTAGTTTTGAATTCAATAAATGTCAGTAGACATTATACATAATATATATTTAACACCTACGCGGTAGATTGAATTTCAAAAACACGTTTGGCCGTAAACGTCGCGCGTTCATAAAAATATCGTATAATAATTGTATCATTACAATAAATTATCGTTTTTATTGTCACTGATTTACGTGTAATCATAATATATCATTAATTGTCGATAAAATAGTTTTTTTTAATAAATATAAATTCGTTTTATATGCACAAACACGAACGTAATAATATTTATTATATATATATATAATATTACCTTAATAGTAATTTTAAATGCGCGTATAATATTGACGTTTAATATTTTATGGACTACATAATATATATGTACCATAATATAAACACATTTAGCGGCATATTCGATAATTGCGCGTCGGAACATACATATATTATTATCGGTAAAAAAAAAAAAAAAACAAAAAACTCGTATTTATTTATTCATATTTTTAAATTCAAATTTATTCTTTCGTCGATACGTCCATATAAATTACGTGCACCTGTGTATTACACGTATGCAAACGTTTTATAAGAGTTTTATTATAATCGCACTCGTATATAATATCACGTAATATATATTATAAGGAATCCGTTTCCAGAGTTTAACGTAATTGTTCTTAATTATTTTGTTTGGAGAAAATGACAGGATACTGGAAATTAGTATTGTTTCCATTCTCATTTGTTCTGGAACGTACGTTTTATAATTACCGCTTATGTCCCGTTCGTTTTTCGCTCGACGTCGCGCGATGCTATTCTCTGATTTGTACAACATATATGAAAATATAGAATTTTTTAATGAGTTTCCATTTAAATGGGCTCGGCCGTTATTATTAATATGTGTTCGGGATATTTTTCCCAGTGTTTTGATTCTTTTAAATCCGTTGTCAAAAAATAGCCGAATACTATAATGTTTTGTGCAAGTAGAGACATAGTAGTATTTAAAATATTTCTCTTTTTAACCACTCGGATTAGTGTGAAACGTAATAATCGAAGACTTGAGATATTTGAAGATCTTCAAAAAAAAAAACACTCAAAGTTGACAACTATACCTAGATATACGTTTATAAACTCTACATTAGCAATCGTCTAGAATGCAATCTAAATTCGCACATCATATTTTCTATTTAAATTTTTTATTTATGTCCTTATTTTTCAATTTCCATTTCGAGTTACGGGTTTTTTCCTTTGGATCACTCAATAGCTTTTCAACACAAATTCTCATAATCCATATATATATATAATATATAAGCTATTCAGTTTAAGAGTATACCGGGCGGCGGACGAAAATCGGTTCATTTCGTGCCGGCGAGGTTCTATCGGTATTTTGATTGGCGGAAACCGTCGTGAGCCGACTGTTGCCGACAGCAACAGCCAATGACAGAGCAGTTATTACCCGCCTGGGGGGGCAACAGCCAACGACAGAGTAGCTATTAGTCGCCTGGGGGATATAGCATCGCTCCGGCTTTCAATCAACGTGCGCGTTCCGGTTTTTTTTTTCAAGCTTAGGTCGTGTAATATAGCGAGCTGCAACTTTTTAATACATACAACGTAGAAAATTTTAATTTTTTTACTCATAAATTAATTGCAATTTTCGTGTTTGTCAATTCTATCAATAATGTAATAACTAATAAATAATAATATATATAATATTCTATTCGTGATAGTTAAGAAAGGAAAAAAGGATTTAACATATAGACATTAATATAATAAAAAGTAAATGATCGGAAAGGGTAAAAAAAATTTTTTAGAAAGAGGTGGGTATTGTTGGTATAGGAGAATGTAAAGTTTTTCACATTAAAGAAGTTATTGGTTGAAGATATAAGAAGAGTTCGTTTGAACGTCGGAAGTTGAAATGTTTTCGATGATTTGGGTTTCCTTTGTTATTGTTTAGCTGTAATCGGAGGTGGGTACATTAAATTTTATTTTGTCATTTTACTCGATAGGTATTGGTTACTGACATATTGTTGAGCCGCGTTTTTGTGAAAACTAAAAAAAATTACTGTAAATCGACCGAGCTATTTATTTCCCAACTCAACTCGAGTCGCGAATAACTTTTGCAAAATTTTTAACCATCGCGGACCGTTACTCGATATTATCCCCTGTTTCCTAATACATTGAATAATAACTATATAGGAAATAGTTAATTAAATAAGAAATACAGTTAATGTCGAGGAAAAATTACTAATTGACAACAGACTACGATTTTGTAACAAAAAAAAAAATTGAATTATTAGGTGTTTGACCAATGTGATTAATTAGCTTTTTTGCAGACCACTTGTCTGTGTCTGCCGATGGAACTTTAAACGTTTATGAAATCCGTGCGATTATACACGTTGTTACTATTATAAATAATAATTGATGGTCGACTACGTGTAAAGATACTCAAAATCACATATAGGTAAATACACACACATTATTATATACTCCTATAATACATCTCGTTGTGCGTTCTCACGCGTCCGCACCTATGTCTAATGCAGCGATGAAAGTCATTCATTTTTTTCCGCACGAGGACAATATAGTACGATCTTATTTTTCTTGACATTCCCGACTCGTATAATGCACTCAACGTACCTTTCACTGTAATATTATGTTCTGTGGTTTTATATTATAGACACACGATAATCTAGCAGTGATCGAAAATCGATTATTATTGCGTTATTAATAGTATTATCTGAAAACCCGTCCGACCGAAATTTGTCGTTTTATAAGCACCTAATACAGGTGTATTTGGTTTTCCAGTCGATCGATCATTATATAATATATAAATAACTATTTTTTAATACTTTCGCAAAATCTGGGATACAATAATATTTTTATAACACACGATTTCCAAGCATATATTATACAGTTTTTACCCACGCGTATACATAGGTTTGTCTGCAACGTGTCATTCCTCGGCCCCTTATATAATAATAATTAACGACTGTAATACGTGGTGGTACCACTAGTAAAACTGACGTACGAAGGCTGAACGTGAAACACGAGAATTAATCTGAAAATATAATATATTATTTCATTAAAGTTATAAATATTATCTGTCGTAAAAAAGAAACGACATAACGTTTTATAAAATTACGTGTAAACGCAATAATATTGTGTAGTTATGTTTGACGAGCTACCGCGTGTTATAATAATATAATATATCTACGAGTATTGATATCGACAACAACTCGTTTGTTTTGTAAAACGATATCGCCACCGTGTATATTCATTTGACTTATTTCGGTGAGAAAATTATGTAAATACAGTGTAACTCAATTCGTTTTCGAGTAGTCAAAATACAAATTATCTAGCAATCGTATACGTTTCAACAGATTTCTATTGCACAATATACCGTGTCTTACTCACGTATTATAACCGATTGTATTTCGTTTGGAAAGTGAATTTTTTTTTTTTTTTTTATCCAGCCTACGTAAAACGTTTCATTGCGATTATTGTTTTAGATATAATGTTTCCAAGTCGTTTTTTTTAAAAATTTTTAACTGTATTTTATCCATTATCTTTCATCCGAAACGATATAGACAGAAATTCGTTATCGCACATGCGTACAATACGTCTGCTAAAGCGAAATGTCAATTTTTTAAGTTTCTTCGCAATTGTTTCCGTAATACATGTCTGTTATTCGATATGTGTTTATGTTCAATGTTTACGTTGTGCGTGATTTCGTGATTTGTACTTTAGCAAATCATTAGGCGCGCTATAATTTATATTTATGTTTAGAAAATTATTATTTTTAAATCGACAGTAGGTACGTTATGTTTAATATACTTAATCGATTATGTTTTCGGTATTTCATAGCGTTTCGTTTTTATTAATTTTTTAAAAATTTTCTCTAACAGACAATAGCAATAACTTATGTTAGGTAGTGTTTACTGAAATCTATATTATATACAAACGTGCATGGTAATAGCTAATCATTTCACGAACGTTCCAAACAATTAAATTAAACAAGCTTTGTATATTTATTTATTTATTTGACGCCCGAGGGCATTAATGTACAAGAATTCTTATACGTAAATTAATTGACTCAATATAATTTAGTATAAAAATATCATAAAATTAGAGTTTTGAATAGAATGAGAAAAAGTAATTAGTAAAACTAGAAAATAAATATAAAAATATAATTAAATATTATTAATTATACATCAAAATCCAAGCATAGACGTCGGAGTTTACATTCAAAATCATAAATGAAGTCGAAGTTATCAATATTATTACAGTGATTAGATACTTTTAAAATAATAGTTTTAATATTGGATGTTTTACCTTCAGCATAAACGGTCACGGTATCTATTTGATAAATAATATAGTTTTTAAAAAAATTTTAAGTTTGAAGTTTTTTGAAATTTACATAAGGAATGGTCGAGTTCATATAATATCATATGATCACTACCGTAGTAGGTGGAAATATTATTATTATTATTAATATTTGGCACTTGTAGGCATTACGTTTTAACGTAATTAATAATTAATGAATAATTCAATATAAAAAGAAAAATTAAATAATGTTTACTTAAACATTTAAACGGCAAGACGACTAATGTTAGCAATAATTTTCATCTACTCTAGTCCGTAATAAATTTATAACCGTGTCATCCGAAATGTAGGGGAAAAATATAATTTAAAGAAGAAACTACGTATACGACGTATACTCGTATAGTAAGCCCATTAAATTTCAAAGTTTTGTCGGTCTGAAAAAATAACACAGCTATAAATCTTATTGTACGTTGCGACTAATATAGTCTGCGTTTATAAATCTGGAATTGCTTTTACTTACTTAAAACGATGATTTTTCTTCGTTTTATAGTTCGTTTTTGCTGACATTTAAATTGGATCTCGAACTTTATCACATTGAAATTAGGTCATTCCGGCATATTCAGTGTTATACATATTTATCAAATCGATATAAAACATAACGCGATGTATATTCATAAGAATTTCATATAGAAATCCGTGAAAATATTATTGAAAACCGTTCAAAAGCCTAAATTCTTATGTTTGTGGCCTACAGCTCTCTGCTCTATGTTAAAAATATACGTACTATAAAAGAGAACACTAGTCTATAATATACAGCGGTGTACTTTCAATTTCTTTCTGGGGGAGGAGGGTTAAAATGAAACACAGAGACTTCGTTTCCATTATAAACGATCATATATATATACGTAATATTTTGAATTAAGATATATTTTTATTAATAATAAATTACTTATGTATAGTATAATATATAAATTGAATAGTAATAAATTGCTCATCAAGTAGTGGAACTTAGTTATTTCGATTTATTTATTAGAATTTAGAAAACAGAAAATCATAATAATAAAAATTCCAAACGTTTAGTTTTATTAGAGAGTTCAGTGAGAACTTTTTCAGGTTTTATTATGTTCTTTCCGCCAGTTTGTGAGCTCAGCCAGACCGTTGAGTCTTTCCTGTTAAAACTAATAATACATTTTTAAATTAATGTTTTATTTAATAAAAATGAATATATATTAACTCTGTCAACTTTTCTGTTGTAAAATTCCTCATGTTAATCTTTCAAATTTCCCTAAGATATTCACTGTACTATTCTGTGAGAATGGTGAAATCTTCATCATAACCATTTTCTTTAACCCTCAGAGTCCTGATATTAAAAAAAAAAACTTAAAAACAATATAACAGACTTTTAAATTAGGCATTAATTGTTTTTTTTCAAAATGTTTAATCCTCTTTCATTCTTTTTTTTTGACTGGGATTCATATGTTTCGTCAGGAAACCATTTTATTATAAACTATAAGTGAAATTTGTATTCGTATTTTTTTTTTATTAAAAACAATAATGTTGTATTTAAAAATACTATTTTTTCGAAAAAAAATGTTGTCCTCGTCAATATGACATCTTCTCAGTCGTTCGCGTTTATAAATAAAAACAAATATTTCATGGGATCGTACTGTTTAAGAGTGTTATGTCCTTTAAATTTTATCAACGACATCGAATTCTCGAGTTTAGAGAATTAGTGTAATGTTTTTGTTGTTCAAAAACCTACAATGTAGGAGTAGACAGTAGAAATAAACGTGTTGATGGAAATCGATCGTTAATATTTTAAATTGACTTTTTGATCCTGAGGGCGAGGTTTAACCGGATCTTACCATGTAAATACCAGTAGCGGCTCGTGAGTAAATATTCTACAGGGCGACTGAAAATTTAAATAGCTTCTATAACATGAACTCCATACAACAACGAACAAGAAAAATCCTTTTATTGGACAATTAAGTGTACTTAAATAGCTAAATATAATTGAATATACGTACATTTATACACTGTTATTAACGGTTTACGTTTTGATATAAACCAATTCTGCGATCTTTTCAATTTTGCAAACTCGTCAATAACGCTCTCTACAAAAGTCGGATCTTTGCCATAATATCATCCAGCAGGTTTTTTTTTCAATCGCCATAGATGATGATGATAAACTTGAAAGCCGCGCTCATCCGTCATTGTGTTTTTTAAGAAAAGTCTTAATTTTAATGTCTCCCCTGACGAGCCGCCACTGGTAAATACGCCACTGCGTGTGATACGTTCGATTTACATATTATAAAAAACATGTAATATTAATAAATCATTATTGATTGTTTGCAGGCAAATGTATCCGACGCGCGATAACAGTTCGCATTACTCGGTCACGTACGAAACGCTGAAGCCGGTACAGTCGATGTCGTCGGACGCGGCGTCGTACGGCAAACCGGAAACTGTGCCGCCGCCTGTCGGTGGAGCCGCACCGGGGAAAATGGCGACCGTAAACGGTGGAAACAACACCGCCCCTAACATTTGCATCGAGGGTGGACGCATCGAGTTCGTCAAGTCTCCGGTAGATTGCGGTGACGAAAAGCAAGACTACTTAAAGGTAAGTGCGACAGATTGCGCCAACGTCCTTTGTTTCGAACAAAAAAAAAAAATGTTTTAAAATACAGTACACTTATTATTACGTATATTGTACTATACCGGACGATTCGCTTTTAAACGGTCAATAATAAAAAAAATTAAACGATTTTTCAATTCGTTCGATACGTTTTTCGGAACGTTTTCAATAAGATTTTTACCGAATAAGCGAATATGTTATAACGTATACAGTGGCGTCATTTCAGTTTTCGAAAGGGGGAGGCAAAAGATTTAACCATTTAACCATTTACCATCCCACTTACATTTAGCCCAATACGATTTCTGTTTTACATAATTTTGATAGTTTCGTCATCATGGGCACGAATTGTCCTACATTTTTTATAATATTTTTTTTTTTTTTTTGTTGGGTTGGGGGAGGGAGGAAATTCATTACTTTGTCAACTATAATAAATGTATGATAAATGACTATATATATAGTACATAATATGAGATTCAATTTTTGAAGTTTCCCTTGTGACGTTAAACATGATAGAAATGACGTTTTGTGACCAGTTCTGAGCATCTTGTTCGGTTTTTTTCTCTCTTTCTCGCCGTCTTGCGTCACACATAACCTTTAGCTTTTTTCATTTTTTTAGTTTTTTACACTTGCCACTCACAAATTACATATACATAAAACATACGTTCGAAACGTTAAAGAACAGCTAAACAAATTCGTTTACGCCATACGCGCTATACAGTTACGTAAACCGTCAAACGCACATCGTATATATTCTTCGAATTAACGTTATAGTAATTTACGCACTGCCATTTGGTAACGATAACCATGTTTATCGAAAAAAATCCAGAACCGCGGTAAGTTGTAACCACGAATTAATCGCCTTTAAATCGTGGTTATAACCTGCATACTTTTTAATTTTATTAGTAATTTAATATTTTAATCCACTGTTTGCCACGCGATCTGTTATTACTCATAACTCGTTAGTCGTTACTACAGATTTGGTTAGAATGACTGTTATGTTTCCATCATATCGGCACAAATCATGTCAGCCCACTGTTAACAAGGGGGGGGGGCAAATGCCCACCCTGCCCCCACCAAATGACGCCACTGAACGTATATAAGTACCCTATAATATTATATGACCTTTTTTTTCTCGGGTGCGCCCGTTGGAGGGAGGGTTTTGTAATTACTTAAAGAATTTATAAATCAATATAAAATGCTTCGAAGTGAATTTTAATAACTCCTATTTATGTAAAATAATAGACGTGATTGTAAATTTGTAGTAAGAAAATGTCTCATAAATACGCCGCCGACTATACTGATTTTACTGATTTTATCGTATTTGTCAAAATGCATTTAGGATTAATTTCTAATTATATATTATTATTATTTTATAACGATAGTTTATAGCGTATAATCATGATCGGCAGTGACGTGTGTCGCTATGAAATCCTATGTGTTGTATCAACTCAGTCAAAAGATTACCGAAAATTTCCATTTATGAGAGAATATTATTGTAATCTCAAAAGAATAAAATACATTACTGCAGTCTTAGGAAAACGACTGGTCGGCGCAACAAATAGGCAATTTTCAATACGTTCACGTTGAACGATCTTGTGATCGATAATGCGCAATTATATATTATTTGTAGAGGAATATTACATTATTGTCGGTCAAGACATTTATTAATAATAAACGAAACTCTTCTTTTATACAAGAAAAAGTGTTCGTTGACAAAAAAAAAAAAGTAATTCCAATGGTTTCAGTCATACTTATAATTGCAGATTTCTGCCGTTATATAATACGATTCGTTATAAATCACGGAGTATATTTGAAAAAGCGTATTTCGATCGATGACGTTTTTTACATCGTTTCGTTCGTTTCACGAATAAAAAATTTACACGGTGTTCATTTTACGTGGGCCGCGCGTATATTATATCCTGATTTGTAACTTCTTAATATTCATTATGACCTTTTAATTTTTCAAAACTTATTAACACGTACGATAAGTGTGTTTGTAATATGGAAATGATCTTTTTTCCCTACAATCGGTACACTATTTTTATCTATAATATTTAAAACTAAATATATTACGTCGTTGAAAATTTTTTTTTTTTTATTCTTTTTATCCGACCGTATCGCGCAAAAATATTTCCCATAATCCGACATATATATATATTTTAACGAGGTTTGATATTCAATATATACAGTCGTTTATATTTCATATTATACAGTAGAGATTTATGTATAATATATAGTTTTGTCGGTGCCTACAGCGATAAAAACTGATTATATTATATCGAATCGAAACCGCGAAGCGTCGTGCGGTTTTAGCATTTTTTTATATCTCGGCTATTTTTTATAGACGTATATAATATATATATATATTGTTATATACGTACGGAGGCCGGTCGGTTGTTTGGCGTCACATTTATATCTCGCTGTGCTTTTCTCCGGGAAAAAATATCGCGTTGAATCCGTTTTGAAAGGATGACCTAATTTTTCCGCTGCTCTCGTATAGCGGCAGATGAACACTTTCGTCGAAAACATAAATGAACGAAAAAAATCTGAAAATATGTCTATCCCTCGTTTCTAGGCGGTCGTTTATTAAATTGGAACGTGCCGCCGCGCGCTGCGTGTACGTATCGGCCGAAATAGAATTGAAAAGACCTCAGCGAATTATTGAGTTATATTATAGAAACGAACCGTGTATAGCTGTAGCTGGTATTCGACGTGTGATGAATTTCACACGTATCCTGGCAATGTCGGAACGTGTAAACAATAACCGTCGTTTTCAATAGCATTACGACGTTTACGCACGCTGTTCGAGTGCGAGTAAAATTTTGAAATATAAATATTATTCGTTGGAATCGCAAAAAAAAAACACTAGAAAAATAGACTTATTTTTGAAAAAAAAAGCGATATTTTTTCTGGCACTAGTCTTTTGAGTGGGCGTCCTGCCGACATATAGGACGAGAGTGTTGCGCAGACGCGTTATTATTACATTCGAAAGCGATTATATATTCTGAAAATAACGTACAAGACGCGAGTAATTATTTAAATAATTTTTAATTTAGTTTATTTATTTTTGTTTCTGTTATACGTTTTTTTTTTTTGTCTTTCATAAAAACGAAATAATACGTAAATAGATGTTTTAATTTTACTGGAGTCACGTGTATCGCGTAATTATTAAATTTTATTTCGTTTCAAGCGAAAAAACGGAAGAAAGCATTTCCTTTTTGAGAAAAAAAAAATTCCTTTTTGTTTCAAAAAAGTGTATTTTCGAATCGTAATGAAAGATGCGAGAACGGAAACGCGAAACACGTATGAATCATAACATTTTGACAGCACTCTGGTGAATTCAAAAACGGCAAACTCATATTCCCCGAATAGGTAAAACAAAAATATCATGATATATATATATATTTTTTTTTTTTTCTTTTTTTTTTAGTTCTAAAAAATTGAAAAGTATACCACAATAATAACTCTCGCTATGGCCGTATTTCTTTTCCATTGTACAGAAAACCATTTTTTCTTTTAGTTTTTTTTTCTTAAAAATAAAAACTCATATAGATTCCAGATAATATCAGAGATTAGAAAAATAGGTTTATTTACTCGTATTTCGAATTATTAGACTATCATAATAACAGCGATTTACACTATATCAAGTATCAAGCTCGTCAATTACACAGACGTTTCGTGGTGTCATATACACCTCTCGAACACTGTAAAAATGATGCGAATGACTTTAATTCAATTATAGAATTCAATATGATCTATTACAGTCTAGTGTAAAAAATTGTATTTTATTCTTATAACGTGAAATTTTATATTATTCTTTTAAATGATACTGTATTATCTATATATATAAATATAGTTGTGTTATTTTTGCGATAAAGTAATCTCGATGTATAATGTGTTTTGAAAAAGGCTTCCGCGAAGAAGGGTATTAAAGTTTTTACTTTGTATTTCCATCTTATTTGGATAACAAGTTTTTTACATTAGCCACTTATTCTAATCGTGTACTTATTATGAAACATATATATATATATATGAATTCTAAGGAGTTTATCAAAATCCTGCATTACGTCGCGGGACGTTCATTTTAAAAATTTGATCACGTAATATTTATATAAAATATATTTTCGAAAAATACGTTTTATACACGCTATCATAATGTGTGTGTGTGTGTTTTTTCAGTTTCGAAAAATCAATTAGCCGCGTTTCCCGCCCTCTGAAACTTTTCCTGTGGGACAACGCAGCGTCACGGGGATGCCGTAAGAGGATAAAAGAAGTCCTTTGGGACCTTTAGGCAGGGCGTAGTACACACATATACGCACGCACACATTTCGGTCGTAATTCAAAATCGCACATAACGGATTTAACGACGAATGAGTGGAGGGAGGAACGATGGGCTGCCGGGTTCAGCAGTAGACTGCTTCAGATTGTCGAAACGTAATCCCTTTAGGAGTGAGGTCGTTTCTGGATTAGGTTTCTAGTCTATATCAGGATTATTTTTCGTTTTAGGTGTCTACTATACTACGACATTGTCGTAATACTGTGTTATAGGTATTATGAGTATAATGCATAGGGTGGACGACGAGACGTACAGTGTAGCTCCTTTAAATCTTGCGAAACCTGCGAGGATCATCGTAGAAATTTATTTACTGTTTTATTTTTTGCGTACGTAGTGTTTCAAATCAAATAAATTCGTTTTAGACATCCCGGAAAAGTGTATTATTTATGCGTATTTATAGTTTTATGAAAATTCTAATATTTGAATTCTAATCGACCTTTTTGTTCGATGTCTGTAGGACTTAATTTAGCGCCTCATTTGTATTTGAAATCGCAATCAATCACATACACGTATTTAAATTTCGAGTGCACTCGTCAACATCAATTGATTGTTCGGCCATCGGGCAAATGTTATATTTTTTTCTGTATTACACAAGAAGAAAAAAATTATGACATATGGTTTTTGACGGAAGTCGTATGCCTAGATGGATTAAAGAGCAAATATTATACAATGTACCTATACGTATTACAGTGGAATGAAAAATGACAAATGTTCAAAGCGTATAATAATAATAAAAAAAGAAGTATATATGTAGGGAAAAAGCTATTACGTTTGTTCAGAATATGACGTCTTTAGAGAAGTAATGGCCGCCGAAGGCGTTTGGAATAAAAATATAACAATATAATATATATATATAGTATATACACACACACAATAGTGACTTTAAGATCTTCCATCTTTTCGGCGATTTTCTTTATTTATTTATTTTATTTTTTTTTTTACTCTGCGGTAGAGGGACAAGTGGGAAAAAATGACTTTTGAACGGACTTAAAAAATAGGGGAGTTGCCGCGAAAAAGGGACGTAATAATATTCTGAAACCAACAAAGAGCCTCGTCATCGTACGCATTACTTCCAGTTCTTCTGACTAATGTGGCTCAAGCTTCTGACACGCCACGACAAGCACCCCGGCAACAGTGGCAATTCGTTTTGATTCAATTTGTTTTTATATTGTCTTCGAGCCGAAAACGCTTTTGCCCGTATGTCGTGGGAAATAAAAATAATAATTTGAAGAAAAAAAAATCCTTACTGCGTAGCGAAATTGGTAAAAAATGTGCAGTCGCAGTGGAAAATGAAATCACGCGAATATAAAAAAAAAAACGAATCTCACTTTAGTACTTTCTTCTGGTGACGTTTAATGTGTTTTGGCCAGTATTTTTTACTGTATACGAACTCATATTTTAC
Organism: Slavum lentiscoides; assembly: GCA_032441835.1. Taxonomy (NCBI): domain Eukaryota; kingdom Metazoa; phylum Arthropoda; class Insecta; order Hemiptera; family Aphididae; genus Slavum; species Slavum lentiscoides. Next base: position 30,987,366 of record CM063708.1, read on the forward strand.
AAAAATTATTCCGTTTAATTTTTTTTAATCCCGTCCTGGGAGTTAAGTGTGAAATAATTTAACTATTCACTCGTGACATTAAAGTAATCGATTTATTTGCAGACATTGCAACCGTGGTAAGCGTTTTAAAAAGGAACGGATTTTCATTCCGTCATTATAACAATATATAAGAACAGTTAGACATCTAAAAAACTATATACACATAATATGTTTTTAAAATAAATAAATGCTTGAAAAAATGTTTCAATAACCGTTTTCGTGTATTAAAACGTATTACTTGATTGTTATATTTTTACGAAATTCAGAAAACATGATTTTCTCCTTAAAATTTGTATAATAAAAAAAAAAAAAAAAATTAAAATCCATAATTTTTAATTCTTATAAAATATGTATATCATCTAGGCCATTAGATACAATTCAATTTTATTAAATATTGTTATTATTTATACGAAACCATATATATATAATGATATATCGTATATAATCTATTTTAAGGACTCGACTGAATCAGAATTATCAGGTTAATCGATGTGCACATGGGTGGGTTGGGAGGGTTTAAAAAAATCAACACCGTATTTACTTCAAACGAAAAGCGTGGATGACGTACTGCAGCTCACGCATAACGATCGAGAATATAGAGTTCGATTTCTTTACGTGTTTACTTCATTGTACAGTCAGTTTGTATCACAAACGTGTTTAATGGCATTAACAATTAAGGCATTCGTTTTGACCGTTTGTTAGGTTTCTGTGTGCTTCGTGTGTTATATTAAAAAAAAGAAAATAATGAAATACGAGGGGTTCGAGAAATTGGATTAGTCGCAATGCTGTCAATCACATGACGTGTGTACGAACCCTCAATATTTTGTTACACGTATTTCTGTACAATACGCTTCGTGTTTGTATCACGCGAGACGTTTGATCCTTTAGACGCGATTAGTTATCGTTATTATTGTTATTATTATTTTATTTTTTCGCTTTTGACAACACGGTGTAGTAATTTTGTTTTATATAATATTATATTATTTTTGCAGTACTGCGCAAAAACAACAAATTTATGAGAACAATATGTACGCACGGTTGAAAGAGAATAATAAATTTCTGAATGTTGTATGCGCGTATGTATGTATACAATATAAACGCTTTATCTTTATCTATTCGATTTATTTTGATATGAAATGTCATAGGTACGTGTTTTTGCACGTGTGTACAAAGATAAAATGCAATTTCATTATTATTATTATTTTACTAGAATTCAAGTTTGCCGTAATAAAACTATATATATATATAAAAATAGAATTAATCGTTGAAACACAAATAGCGCATTATATTACACGACCGCGTTTAAAATCAAATAAATATAAAAATACATATCAATACAAAAAGTCATTGTAATTCGTTTTGAATATATATATATATATATAATAAATTAACTATAAAAAAAAATATATATATATATATATATATAGTTATTGTATTTACATTTATCATTTTCAATCGGAGATCGGCAAAAGGCGGATCGCATTCCGAATTCGGACAGCGAAGGGGGGAAAATCGGACCCTCTGAATAATTATTTCGTTTTACATACCCAAACAATCATTTAACAATAAATAATAAATAAATGATCGCGTATTCTGCCAAAAAAAAAAAGTGTTGGCAAACTAAAAAATAAAAACGCGTTAATTATATAGAATTTTTTTTCTCTGTAAACCACGACAGAGAAGAAATGTTTAAATTATCCGCACGTCAGTAGAAAATATTTGCAGACCCCCGTTTTAATAATCGTTTTTCCTCATTTCTCTTAACGCTTTTGATTTTATTGCTAATAATAATAATAATAATGAACTATTTCGCTCGACTTTCGCCGATTTCTAATTATTTAAATTTAAACGTTTTAGATTCTGAGCGGAGCGAGGGATCTAGTGGTTTTACAATGATGTTTATTTTTTCTATTCTGTGTACAGATTTTCGACCAGAAGGAGTGCTCCGATCTGTTCGGTCACAGTTTGTTTCCGGCAGCAATTCGCGTCTAGTTGGCACTTTAAAGAGATCATTTTTCGATTTTCTCAATAGTTTTTTTTAACGTGACGCGATAAGCTACCAAAAAATTACGAAAAACCGCTAAAAATTGGATTTCGTCAATATCACGTATAGTTTTTTCGCTATAATTTCGAAAATAATCATTTTATTGTCTTGAAATGTTCAACAAAATTGTCTCTTTGTACTATACAAACTTCAAAAAAATTTTCATTCAGTTTTAGGCTATTTATAGCTATTTTTAGATTTTGAGGTTTTTTACTTGAAATTTGGACACAACGTCAGACATGTATTATATTACGTTTAATTTTGTATAAAAAATAGACAGTGCATTACACCGAAGCTCCGCTCAGAATCGTTTTATCGAATGCAATCGTTGCTTTCAAATTTATAATAAAAACAATATTCCAAGATCTTTATCCGAGTAATTCGCTTGAGCGATATCCGCAACACCCCGCGGTTCGCTACCTTTTTATTACTTTTTTTACTTTGTTAAAAACAATTAATTACGAAAATTAATAAATTACACATATATACATAAAAAAAAAAGATACAATTAAATTAAACTAAATACAATACTAAACAGGTATTGAATTACAAAGCCAGTGTGGTTAAAAAAAAAAAAAAAAAAGGAAATAGTGAAAAGAACGATGGGAGGTAATTGTGATGAAAGAACGGATTGAGAATTAAAAGGGACGTATTGTCATAGGCGGAAACGGGGAAAATATCTTATAATCCCCAAATATTTTATAATTTGTATGTATTTTAGATATTTGACTGATGTTAAAAATGTTAGCCTCCCCCCCCCCCCAGAAAATTCAATGAATTTCCGCCTATGCCGTATTGTTGCGTTTTTCGTAAATTATTATTATTTTAATTTTTTAATTTTTTTACGTTATAGAAAAGGCCGAGCGCGTGACAAACAAAACGGAACGTCCGGCGCTCGCGTGGAAATCACGTCGAAACTTTTTCCCACTCGTACTATTGTATAAAAAATAAATAATATTTCGGGTCCATCACGTCCCGGGACTCTACGTGACTAAACGGAACGATTGCGCCGACCGCGGCACAACAATTTAGCTCGTATTGTTGTTTGCCAGCAACGCGACGGAAACTCGCGCCGGTATTGCCGGCGAGACGTTTTCCGGCGAGAGAAATGGGGGGGGGTGGTGGGGAAAAGAGTGAAATAAATTGGAGAAAAAGTGTGTGTATACGGAGTGCTGCCATAAATAACCCTTAAGGATAATTGTTTCGGAGTGCCGCGCGTCGGCGATACGCGTACGGCTATTGTTTTTGGCGGCTGTACGTACGTACGCGTCTTTGGTGATTTGTGAAAACGTTTGTTACGCGTTATTAACACAGTACGACACGCACCTATCGACTGCCGGTCTCACTGAAGAGAAACAAAAGGATAACAACTAACGTGGATTTTACACTGTGACCGGACCGACGGACGTATTGGTTTTACAACCGTGTGTTTTTTCGCGTCTGCGCGCACTCCGAAAATTCTACCGGAATGAGTGCTGGCCGGTGCTTAATACACGGTTTTCCGGTAACGAAACGCGCATCCGATTTGTACTGTGGCGAGGTCGGTTTTTCGATTTTCCCAGTGACTACCGAAAAAATGACGTAAAAACGCGATTTCTATAACGCTATTTAATCGATTATATTATCGTTATTTCTGTTTTTGTAATTTCGAAACTAATCGCTGTAGAGTACTTGTATAATAATCATAGGCGTGTCCAGACCTCCGTGGCTGGGGAGGCCAGTTATAAAATTTAAATTTTTTACTTACTTCTGACACGGCTCGTGTATGAGTAAACGAATCGTTTACACCACCGAGCCGAATATTATCAACTGTCCCCACCCCTTTCTGCGAAACATTGACGAAAATACTTTACCGCCGTAAATACGTATACTACGCGCGATTATAAGGTCGTCGCCTCCGGTACGTCGACGCGATAGACAGCGAAATATTCATATTTATAATAATACGATAAATTGCGATAATGTAATTAAGCAGCGTTGCTGATTACCCGCAAGTCGTATTGGGGTATTATAAATATGAATATTAAGATGGCGAAAAATATCTCTCGGGCGAACGACCGACCGGTCGAGCCGTTGAGATGGTTCGTGGCCGTCCGAGAGGTACGAGTGCGTGTTGTATTTTCCATTTTGTCAATTTTACATATATATGTCATTCAGTAAAAACATTGTTCATATATAACATAATAAACACCACACACTCTCGAAATCGGTTAGCGAAATCATTTTTTTTATCGGTAGTGACCCCGCAATACCACCGTGACACTTCAGCGATCTATTCTATATCAATATTTGTGACTTTTTTTTTGTTGTATGGCAATTATATATATAGCACCTGGAATTTTTTCATCCCGCAATATTAAAGATTATCTTGATCTTAAAATTGGTTTCCTATATAATATTACAACTAATAAATAAGGCCAATCAACTAATGTGCTACTTAGTTATTTTTTATAAATATTTTATATTTATAGTTTCAACCACGGTAAATTATAGGCAAAGAGGCCAAGAATTGAGTCGCTGGGGAGGCCGGTGCCCACCCTGCCTCCCCGTAGACACGCCTATGATAATAACACACAGTATGTACTCGAAATATTCACCGAATATTTAACTTTATATTATTGCATTGGGGAAAACGATTTTTCGACAAGTTTTTTTCAATTTTATGCTATTTATAGCAATTATAGATTTAATTTAATTCACAAAAGAGGAATTTTTCGGTTTTAAGTCTTATTAATATATGTGTATATGTCGGACGTACGTCAATTCAATTATACGTTCGATGAACATTAATTTTTATCGAAATTTCAAATTTTTCGAAAAAGCGTATTTACGTACGTTTGTTTACAAAATTATAATGGTTCTAGAGTCCTGAAATTTTTACCATATACGAGTATGTAACTTTATACTCTGTTTTGACGAAAACAATTTTTGAACATTTTCAACTACCTATAGGTTTATCGTAAGAAATTCTATTAAATACGGTTTTTTTATTTCGCATTATAATCTGCATACACGCTATATTATTATTATTATATATATATATATATGTATTAATAATAAATAATAATATAACACCGAAGCTCCGCTTAGAATCGTTTTATCGAATGCAATGATTTATCGCAACAAATAATATAATCATAAAAAAAAAAAATTCAGAGTACAAAATTAGTAATTTCAGTTTTATTTAAACGCATATAAAATGTGTGATATTTAATTACTCCCGTGTATTCAATACACGACATTTCATATCGTCCCACGGTACCAACGTTTTCATAAAAACAAAATATCAAAAACTATAAAACAACAGAACATCAATAACTATGACTACGATAATAATTCTATCGGCGAATCCGGCAGATTTTCAACGGTTAAAAAAAAAACTGGTTTTATTTTCGGCAAACGTATATGATCCGTGTTTGGTAAGGTGTACTGTGACCGACAAGCAAATTGTTACTAGGTACCAGCTATGATTCAAATGAACAGAGACTGTTGATCGACGGAAAGGTGTTCGGAAATATATTATTATGTTTATTCGGAAATTTTCGATTATATATATTTTTATATGCTTTTTTTTCTTTCATTTTTGGTAAGTCAATACACGTATTAAAAAAATAAATAAATAACGAGACTGTAAAGAAAACAAAACGATTAAAATATTAGTTAAAAAAGTAAAATTATGTATCGATAATTTCCGCGCGAGATTTGTGTTTTCCGAGTGAACGCGCCATACCCTAGCTATATAATACGACGTATTAGACTGTTGAATATAATAATATTATGAAATTTGGCGAAAACGAATAATACCGGAAGGGAATATAATATGTATTTTTCACTATAAATTATAAACACGCGCGTATAAACGTGTTTCTTTAAAACACTACTTTTGGTTTGTTTAAAAAAATTATAATCAGTTCACCAGGCGCGCATATTTCAAAAGCACTATCGCCGGATTACTGTATCTCTACAGTCTCATTAAATTCACCAAAACGTTTAATACTGCGCGTTTGTTAAATAATTTGGCAGCAATGACTTTTATTCAGATCTAATGACATTTAAAACGTATCGCGATTTCTCAAGTTTTAAACACGTTTCTATAGATCATAACGTGATATTTGTATGAATATTTTTTTTTTTTAAATACTTTAGAACACAAGCGCATTGTTCTAAATGTTTAGGACAATAAATTTCCAACCGTACTGTTGTACTATAATATTGTCTGAACGCGCGCGTTAGCGTTTTTTTTTCTCGGATTAATATCGAAATATGAATAGTAAATTATTTATATATATATATATATAGTTGATCGGAATTCATAAAATTGACTATTGTTTCTCAACCGTACGCGTTGAATTTGAAATTCCGTTCGATAGGATATAATATGTATTATGCGTGAGTGATTGATGTAATCGAGTAGGATATAAAATAAATCACTTTTTTCGCGGTTCCGTCGTAATCCAATCCTTATTTCTTTTTTTTTTTTTTTCACTTTTCTCCGTTCCGAATTCTTTTCTTTTTCTTCCGCTCTTTATTTATTTATTTTTGTCTCGCTAACAGCTACAATAACACGTCTGTGTTGCTATGCTGGTCGTCCACGAGGGTCGAATTTGTTCAATATCCTGGGGGACCTGTATAAGAAACGGCGATAGAAAATGACACATATCTCTTCTCACCCATAGTACAATGATACCGATGTTAGATACACACTGTCGTATATGTGTTATATTAGTTTTTTTTTTTTTTTTGTCACTACGACTAGGACGACGTTCGTTTCGTTTTTTTTTTTTGTGAGCGAACCGACAAACGTCAAACAACATTTTCTCTTATCTTCCACGGTTGGTTGTCGGATGGAAAGGGTGGAAATGTAATAATGGCACTCATCGTTACCGTTTTCACGAAATTCGCGACCATTGTGCGACACACACACATGGTGCACTATGGTATTTTCCCCATATATTATTTGACAGCGTTTTTTTCCCTTTTGATTTGAACTCGGCGGCCCATATACGAGTGGATTTTTGTCCGTTCCAACGGTTCGGTACTTCTGCAGGCTGGTATATGCGCGGTAGTAAATGCCTGCGTTTTATTGCACAAAACACCGGGAGCGTAAATCTTTTTTTTCCCTGCCTACCGCTGCACTAGTACGATACACGCTTCGAATTTCATCGACGTTTTTACACGAAATTTTGTTGAAAATAACGTTTTAATATCGAACCCGTGTAAATTAACGATAAAATAACAACGGTAAGCGCACAAAGCTTTCAGTTTCACATTTAATTTTTTTTTTGACACAACGCGAAAATTTCACTTTGATTTTACGCAACACCTATGGCCAACGAACCGTAGTTTTTCGAACGATTCGACGTTTAGAATTTCGAATATTATTTTCATATAAAAAGTGAGATTCGTCGTCATTTAAATATTGTGCTGATACATTCTCTCGCGCACGTTTCGGCAAGAGTTGTCGATGTTTCGTTTTTTTCCCATATACTACATTTACGGTGATCGACTCTGATTCGTTATGAATACGATTTAAATCGATATGCAACAGTTTCAGCGTTATACCGCGGCGTGGAGTTTAAAAAACGCGTTGAAAATCAAATTCTTTTTTTTCTGCCGTTATTCTATTACGATTCAATCGATATTGCCTACGCAAAATGTATAATCACACGATATTTCGTTGAATAATAATAATAATAATAACAAACGAAATTATTATTATGTTGTTTTTACGAAGAACACGTTAGGCGGACGTCATCGTTTATCCCCGCAACACCCTTCTCCGCAAATACGGAAATGACGGGAACTTATAATAAACGATATAGTATTGTACATCTCGTCAGTTGTCGCAAGCACAAATGACGAATGGATGTTTTCGGAAAAGTTTTGCCACCCACGAAGATATTGGGGTTCGCCGGTCGTCTCCTATCTACACAAGCACACGCGCCCTTGGGCGTAAAGGGTTAATGCCGGAAAAACATCATGATACACACCCTAAAGGGTCGTTCTCGAAACTTTACCAATAAACATGAGGCCCGAGGCATCATATACGTACCACCACCCTTTCGACGTTACGCTAACGGTTGCGGTGTGATTAAAAATTGAGAGCTAATGATGTAAAACACCAGGAGAATGCGCGTTGAACGATTACCCGGCAGCGCAGCTATACATCGCCTGTATACGCGTACAATATTTACATATACTAATAATTATTTATTGTTTGTTTTCTAAATTATTTCTTAACTGCACACACGTCGTCAAATCTAAGAGTAGTACGCCGACGCATTGCGCGTAACGTTATCGTTTTTAGGACGAAAAAACGACAAATTTTTAGGACTTTATAACGAGTTTAAAGAGCGTTTTTCTCGCTGCCACCCCAATCGCGTATTATCGAAGTAGCGTTCATTTTTCTCCACAATTTTACAATCGCTCTTTCCACGTCCGTACGGTGTTAAATTATTTATCCGATTGAAATTATGATTTTTACACGACGCGCGTAATCGGTCTATAATATTGTCATTTAAGCTCTGAGCTTAAAATTTAAACGGTTAATTCGTTGTTGACAGCGAGTCGAATAAAAAAAAAATATACATATATAGGTATCCGTCGAATTTAAATGATTTTCCCGGAAATCTCGGTGTGTCAATATCGTATACGCGTATTTATTATTTGTATTATGTAAGATATTAATTTACTTAGCGGATGCTGCAGTTCTCGTCTTCGGTGTACGCGTTTATTTGACTGCATATATGTGTACAGGATGTCTCGCACGGATATTTGAAAAAATGAAATAAATTTTTGTTCTTTTCTATATTTTAAATAATTTTTTTAGTTTTTTAACTATAACCAGCGAAATACAGAAGAAAAAAAATTTTAAAAGAAATTTCGGTGTTTTTCATTTGTGTGGAGAGAGTCGTTGACTTTTTACAATTATTCTTTCATTCGCAGTACTATAGTAAGAATAGCAGTATATATATTTTATCGCGTTTACTCGCGACGATCGATGTACCGAATAACGTTTATTCGAAAACGAATAAAGATTGTATAGAAATTTCCTTTTAGAGATTAACTACGTGACACGCACAGACATTTTACTAAACATGTGCCGTATTTACAGTATATAAGACGGCCTTTTTTCAACAATATTTTCCCTTATAATTGTAACAAAAAACGCGTTTATTATAACGCAAAAGTATATTATTTAGTTTGGGGTTGAGGGGGATATTCGAAAAAATATCGAATGCGACAAAAATCGTATTGCGGCGTTCAGGGCCGGGGCTTCTCGTACTACTAGCGCCCCGTGCGAAACCATCATTAAGAGCGCTTCTGAAAAAATCGTTTTATTTATTTATTTTTTTCAACAGAGATATTTATGAAACAATGTTTCACGCTCTATCGTAATTTCATTATATAAATTTTGTACAATGAATATAATATATTTTATTATTACACCGTAACTAGTAGAAACACGATATGATTAAAAATTAAAAAACCTGTTGCAGTTAATAAGTAATCGAAATTATATAATATTTTATTACAAATTTATTAACATAATTAAATAATATCGGTTATTTATCAATTTATTTTTTAACCTCCTTTTTATATTAATATTCTATATATATATACATATAAACGTTGGCCATCGACACTGCGTTTCGCGGTAACAATGTGAGGGTGCAATTAATTAAATTACCTTTAAGAAAATAAACTATTTTATCGCTATCGCGCGGCACTTGTGGCGGCAGTGTACGCGGAGGCTTGAAATAATCTATATGCTATTCAGTTTAAGAGTGTATCGGAACGCGCACTTTGAATGAAAGCCGGAACGATGCTAGACCGTCCAGGCTGCTAATAGCTACTCTGTCATTGGTTGTTGTTCCCCCAGGCGGCTAATAACTGCTCTGTCATTGGCTGTTGCTGTCGGCAGCAGTCGGCTCACGAAGGTTTCCGCCAATCAAAATACCGACAGAACCTCGCTTGCGCGAAATGAACCAATTTTCGTCCGCCGCCCGGTATACTCTTAAACTGAAAAGCATAATATTAATTATTATAATTACATTCACGAAATGACAAAAATATATTACATATTTTATTATTATTATTATTATTTATTTCAAATTATTGACAGCACGAGTAAAGTTAAAATTTTCGTTTTTAAAATTAATAATGCTTAAAAAGATATCAGTCTTATTCTTGTCAGCCTAGATGATCAATCTTCGCAGGTCGCCCAGATCTCTCGTAGCTTTCGCCGGCCCTAGCAGCGTTTGTCAGATCTCCCAGGACTCGCACGTCAGTCGTTGCAACGTATATTTTTCAATTATTCGACGAAATCGTGCGATAACTCAAACCGTCGATGTTGTTCCGTATAATATAATTTATAATCGCGCAAGGTAATTTGAATACTCGAATACCGTATTCAATTTGTGTGTAATTTCGCAGGGGGTTATGTACAAATGGACTTCCGAAAACGAAAAGCGTCGCTCGACTGCAGAGTGACGAATAATTGTTATTATCGGCGCGCGCCGTAACGGCCGTGGTCGTATAATTTCCCCAGCGCGTTCCTGCACAGATCCGCGTCGTCGGGTAAACCGTGTGGATTTTTCGTTTCCGGTCATTTAGCCGTGAAAACGATAAAAAATAAAGAACGACGACGGTGCGCAGCGATTTCCGAGGCCATTTAACTCCAACGAAAATTTTGGCGGCAAGAAAGAAAAAACTTTTTAAAAACATTCCCCAAACTTGGTCCAGCGCAATAATCGTCGCGTGCTCGGAATATTATTATCGCTTAATTTTTATTTTTATTTTTATATGAAGTGGATTGTGCAATGTACGTCAGTGCCGTAATCGTATGGGTGTCGAAATACCCTCTCGGCGGCCTTTTTTTAATGGAATTGAATTTTGGAATAAAATTCAAGTGTTTATAATGAAATTCGTGCGCTATATTAGTGGCGATCGAAATCGTCTGACACTGTAGTAAAAGGAAACGGACCGCGTGAAAGACGTGCGTTTGTATACGAACGGCGAATACCGCGAGAACGAGGAACGGTTTTGGAGACGACGACGAACCTTAGTGTTAACTATAAAATGCTGTGTTCACATTATAATCAAATCTATAAAGTCTATGCTGGCGTTTAAGAAAAAAAAATGCGCTGCCCATACATCTCGAGGATGTACTCAACGAAATGCTTCTGAAGCTAAAAATAATAGATGTGAACTATAATTTTTTTTGTGTCTATTGGTCCTTCTATCGCACACGTACAAAATTACACGTCGTATTGTATAGCGTGTACAACGGTTTTTTTTTTAATCAGAATATATTTTTTAAATTTTTTATACGCGTATTGAAGATAGGATAAGAAATGAATACGTGAGAGGAAGCATAGGAATAGCGTCGATCGTGGAGAAGATGAGAGAGAACAGACTATTGGGTGGTTTGGCCACGTTATGAGAAGAGAAGATTCGGAAGCGGTAAGACCGAAGAAGAAGTGATTGAATGCGATTGAGTGTGGTATGAGGACTGCTGGTGTGTGCGTGGAAGATGTGGGAGATCGCGTCAAGTGGAGGTTTAGGACAAATGTGGCAGACTCCAAATAGTTGGGATAGAGGCGAGGAAGAAGAAGAAGAATATATAGACGCGTTAGGCAGTAGTGGGACCTGTGCTAAAAATTTGACACGATTTTTGTCTAGGCAGGGAGGAGGTTCAAAAGGAACTTTGGAAATATAATTTTTTTTAAATATTATTAATTTAATTGTATTTATTAAGCGATTTTCAATGGATAATCTCCCAAATTGCAAAAATAAAGTCAACTCGTCGGTCGTTGTACATTAGTACGCATTTTTTCCACATTAACCCTTATTGTATAAGGTTTTTATGAGACGAGTAGATTTTTCGAGGGATTCAAAGAGGCTCGACTCGGTTATCGGAATCTCGTCGCGTTTTCTATATTCAAGTAAAAACAAAAATATCAATAATTCTTATCACTTCTTGTCTGTACATTCACATACATATAGCGTAATATAATGCTCAAGATTCTGAACTTTATATGATAATTATGCATGCATTGAAATTCGCTACTAATTTCATAATCAACGAAATACAATTTCAGTGTTTTAAATTAGCAAGAAAAATTTTTCGGGCGTTTAGTGGTATGGAAACCCCCCTTGCACTGTTCCCGTATCTACGCCACTGGGGCCGGTGTATAACCCACCGCTCATAAAGTCGAGGCACGTGTCTCAAATTAAGTCTTCGGCCCCACTGGTATAGGATATCCAATAGTACAATAGCCACAAAGGCGAAAAAAAAACTTTTTCAATCTATAATAATACAAATTACGCGAAAAACAACAAATTGTTTCGTGTCGGTTTGAACGCGGGAATTCGAATTGTCCGAATGAAATAATAACGTTATCGAATGAATTCGATTAGTTACAACACGTGCACATACAGGATGGTGAAGACTTATACAAACGTCTTTCGCGTGTAATTACAGACATTGCACCGTCGTCGATTTCATTCGTTTTAAATTTTTTCTGCTTGCTTTCTGGATGCCTAAGAAAATATTCTAACGAACGAGAAAACTCGACGTTTTCGGTTTCATCGGCCGAATCAAATATGTCTGGGGAAAGAAGCGCGCGCGGTGCCAAGAGGACGACGTGGGGGAGGGTCTGTGAGATAATAACGATGAGCACATTCTCTCGGCGTAAAGGGAAGGAAGACCGTTGAATATTTTAATACTCTGGCTGGAGATTTAATTAGTTTTTCTCTCTGGTTGTGTGTTGCGAAACGTTTGTTCATTCCCCCTCGTCGAAACGTCCGAAAAATGTATTAAGATATAAAGACCGGCTATTATGCGCGTATCATTTGTTTGAACGAATTTCTGAAACAATTCGTTATACCGGCTGCTGCGGGGCAATTTTTTTTTTTTTTTTAGGAAAAAAAATCATTATGGGCTGCGAGTGGTCGAGAAATAACTTTGCGGTGCACTTACTTTGGCCTACCCGATTTTGTATATGAACATTTCAATAAGAGAAACGTCCAAAACATTTATGGGTCGGCGTTGTTCGTTATTAATATTTTACCCTTTTTTAAACCGACAGTTTCTTTTGATTTTAATTTTTTTTTTATTAAATATCGTCTCGGCGCGATTTATTAATATCGTGATAATTATATTTTACAATATAATCAAACAATTACGTTCACAATTTTTTCTCTGGTTTTTACTTATTTTTTTTTATAGTAATACTCATAATTTTCTCTACGGAATTTCGTTCATTTTTATTTTTGTAACCTGTTGTATTTTTCTTTTTTTTGCTTCATACGTGATGACGACTTTTAGTCAACGCGACTAATGTGTATTTCTTTATTTTTTATATAAAGTTCTTTGGCTTCACTCTACTGTATATTCACATATACAAATTTATTATTAACTAGCTGCCCCCGTGCACTCCGTTCGCTACCCGTAAAAAATGCCACCTCTTACATCGTTCAAATTTTGTTCAATTCGTTATTAAATGCATTTCCTATTTTTAATTTCCACCTTTTTAGCTCAGCTGAGATAAAATGTCGATCTATGACTGACGAATAAAACTTCACCAACTTTTTGAAACTTATTTCATCATTAAATAACTGATATTTTGGACGTTGTCGGCCCCCGACCCACTGCGCCACATCGCCCGCTCGCGTTATTACTATTCGTTTTCGCTTAGCGTTCTTTTCGACTCTTTTTTCTTCTTTTGTGGCTCAGCTCCTAAGGGTCGTAGCGTGATGTTAAATAACCTTCCTCGAGAATTGGGCTGTCTAATACAAAAATAATTTTTCATATCAGAATGGTAGTTCCACTTTTTAGGAATTAAAAAAAACTCTTCAGCTTTATTATATTAGTGTAGATTATAATTATTACCCATATTAAGTATCGATATGGCGGCGGCGGCGGTGGGGAGTGGGGACGTCTGACAGTGGGAGAGCACACGCCTGTGTTTTTTTTTGCCGCACTGCGCCGTGAGGTATTGAAAAATAAACAATTATAAATAAATTTTAAAAATTGACTTATAGAATTGAAATTAAACCTAAAATCTGCTCCGCGATGTACTCTTTTATTACAAAAAAAAAAAAATCAAGGTTATCGGATGAGTAGTTTCAGAGGACATGCGTGACAAAGCTTTCCATTTCACACATATATATATATATATATATATGTAGATTTATATTTTTATAAATTTAAATTTATTATTTATGAGTATATAGTTTTTATTTTTTATTTCTTTCGCGTGTCCTTTTCGTTCTTTTACTTATTTTTACAAATATTGTTTTAAATATTTCAATTATTAATTTATACATCGGTGGTTTTTAAAATGTCCGTATTAAAAACCGCGCGCAAATTTTCCCATATAAATATACAATGTATAATATTAACTGGGTCATCTGTTTCAGATAGCGCGTTGCACATATTAAACTGTAGGATGAAAAATCTAAAACTTATTTTTACACTAAACGTCGCAGTATATTATACAGAAAAAAAAAATGAGAAGGTGTCGCATTTTCTTATTTATTTTCACTCGACCCGATTATATCGATGTTATATAATATATCGATGTAGTAGACTTATATAAGTTTGGACTGTTCTCTCGGCCGTTTAAGTATCATTATTATACGTATATACTATATAGCCACTTTAACCGATTGTCGATAACGTGCTCAACGAGTATCATTATTATAATTTATACGGTTCCGCGATTTATATATAGGAATATATTGCGTGTATTATATACATATATATGTTTTAATCGGTAGTATGAAATATATATTGTATACATTAGAAATAGATTTGGATCTCGTGTAGGCGGAATAAGTATAGTTTAGGTTATCTACCGAGTTTATCTCACCCTATAGGTCCCGAGTGGATTTATTTATGAGATTGATTATATTCCGTTAAAAAGAATAGTAATACATAATTTCTATTATAAAATTTTTCATTCGTGACTTTTTCTTCGCCAACTAAATAAATACTAAATAGTTTATTTTAAATCGTGTAGCAGTATATAAAATGTGTGTATGTGTACACTTGTGGCTATCGTTCAATGCTTTCAATAACGAGATTTCATACAAGTGTATTCGGAATAATAAAAGTAATAACGGTCTGCGTGTCCGATATTATAATTCATTAGGTACCTTTAACGAACCGTTTTATTTAAATATTTTACTTTGGCAAAAAACGGCTTGCGAAGAATGTTCACCAGTAAACTGGAGATTACGCCGTTAGTATAATAATAATTATATTATATTATATTGGCAATGGTGTGTTTTTATGTTATCGACCATAATATAGGTGTTGTAATATAATATTTACTCGTATACAATGTTTATATTAATTCAATGTAGCTGTTTGTCTAATTGTCGCATTTGATAATAACGTTCTCTTACCGAACCCTGCAACGGCCAATATCAATTATGAAACTCAATTATCTATATCTGTGGCGTAATTATGGGGAGGGAGAAAAGGCTAGGGACTTACTCCCCTTAAAATTTTGTAGAGGTGGCAAAATGATCATTTTAGTTATCAATCCAAGGTATTTCAATAGTACTTGAAAACACACTTGTCTGCACGAATTGACTTTGAAACGGTAATTGACGAGTTCATAGTAAATGACGGTGGAGGATAAAAGAAAATTGTCTATAAAATATTAATTTATTGTTTTAGATTCTGTACTCAAAGATACTACCAGAATAAGGAGTGCTCCGACCTTTATAGTCACATTTTGTTTCCGGTAGCGAATTGCATCTAGTGGATACTTAAGAGAGTTCCGGTTTTCGATTTTCTTAAAAACGCCTAAAAATATAACTTAAAAACTATCGAAAAATTACATAAAAACCGTGGTAAAAAACGCGATCTCGTCGAAATCGATTATCGTTATTTCTTCGTAATTTTATTGAAACTAATGGGTATAGAAACTCGAAATATTCACCAAATATGTAACTTCGAACTGTATTTAATGTTTCAAAAAATTTCTTTTAATTTTGGGCTATTTATAGCGATTGTAGGATTTTGAGGTCTTTAATTCACAAAAGAGGTAATATTTGGTTTTAAGGTTTGACAATTTTAAACAATGTCAGCCGTTATTGTTACTTCAGCTGTATTCGAAAAATCTTGAAAACCGTCAAGTCACAATTTATTTTTATAACCATTCCAAAATTTTCGGCAATATGTGTGTTACACCGAGGCTCCGCTCAGAATCGTTTGATTCGATGATTTATCATTGCTTTCAAATTTATAGTAATAATAACATTACACTCTAAAATATTTTTACCAAGTGGTGATTCGCTCGAGCGACATTCACAAACACCCCGAGGCTCGTTACCTTTTTTATTTTTACCGTACACATATTGTATCGTTGAAAACATAATATTATTATAATCAAAAATAAATATCCTTTTAAGCGAAAGAATAAAAAGCTTCACAGGTGGGGGGGGGGAGTTATGCCCCGGTTGCCCCTCCCCCTCTAAAGTAAGCCACTGGTGCATCACGTATTTCGTGATACGTAGTAAATTACGCTTTAACAAAATAACATCGTAAACGACTGTACGTTTAGCTGGCCTGTTAGAAAAAATTAAAAAAAAAACACAACGCGCGTTAGAAACGTGATTATTGCAGTAACGCCGGCCGATCAACGGAACATTTTCAGTGTGCGTTTGGACGTTGGTGCTATCGTACACAGTAATAATTTCGTGCACTAGAAATCAAATACAGTTACGCGTGCCAAAATGGTTAAATGGTCTGAATGGAAGGTGCGGCTGGTGCGGCTGTTTTGTTGTTGCGTCAAAACGCAAGACGACGACGACGGCGACGACGTGTCTACGGCGGACCCTACGAATCACTGTCCACTAGTTCCGTCGGAAGAAGTCGGCACGACGACGGTGGCCGTCGAACAATTGGAGGACGACGGTGAGGACACGGATTTACCGGTGTCGCCGTCAGGAGCAGGATGCGTTTTACCACCGGTGTCGTCGTCGGGAACAGGATGCGACCACGAAGAGTTCGAAGGATTTGGTGCCGTATTCATCGAGAAGATAAGACGGGAAACGGACTGGTCGTTGCACGAGAATCATGCGGAAGAAGAACGTGCCGAGTCGTTGTGTGCCGTAGACGAGGAACGCGAAACGGTGTTGGCCGAGATCGCGGAGTTAGAGACGAAACGCCGCGAGCTGATCGCCGCCATTAATAGGCTCAGTAGGGATGCCCTACTCGCGGAAAACGAAGCATCGCGAACCACCGTTTCCACGATCGCCGTTCTCGAACGGATGCGCCGCCGCGACCCGATCGCAGTCGGGCAGCGCGCGCTGGACCTTCGCGCGGCCCGCAACCGGATGCGACAGTGGTCCACGTGGCAGGACGCCTCGGATAACCGGCCGTAACCGGACGGCGAAGGACGACCGAAACGGGTTTTTTTTTTACAATAGTTTAATTTATACAACCGGTGCAACTTTGAACTTAAATTTACGAAGAAACGCCCCATCTCCCAGTTTTTTTTTCCAATCGTTAAGCGACTCGATTCTATATCGTACTGTATCATTCATATTTATTACCTTTACTCGTATACCGTTTGTAACAATATTGTCTTTTCCATATTTCGCGTTTTACTATAATCATTATTTTGTTGAATTGTTGTGTACGCGTTGCATATTATAGAAAAATATACGTTTCAATATTACATTATAGTATAATGTTTTGAATTATTGAAATGACCGTTTTTTTTTTCCCCCGGTTTTATAATACATCATTATACACGTTTAATTAGGTCACGTAACGTATATTCGAAAGTAAACGAGTGTAGTATACGTATATACATTTCACGCGAAAACAAACTTTTTAACAAATTAAAAATACATATAGTAATATATATATATACGGCGTTTGTATTTAATAGACACGAACGCGACAAATTTTTTAAATTTTATTACGTCGCTTTTTAATATACCTAGATATCGAGTTTCTTCGTATTATATCGTCGTACGCGTTTATACCGGTTAATTAAGTTCTCCCCCGAGGACATTTAGGAAATTAAACTAGAGATTTTCAAGTGAGCTCGCACAATCGACAGTGTTCAACAGTAATATACCGCACATATTATAAGTTGTATAAATGCTCGTGCGCAGGCCCGGACTGGGCCACTGTGCTACTGTTCTACAGCACAGTAGGCCGCATGCCTCAATTTTGTTATAAAACAATTGAGTTTTTTTTGAAAATTTTTGTAATCGATTAAACGCGTATTTTTGTGTACGTTTGTTCTGATAAATCGCAAAACATGCGATTTGTCTGCAAGTCAAGTCGAGCGAGTTGAAAACTATTAAAAACCGCTTACGATCTTCCATTATCCAATGAAAACTCGGAAACATTCCTTCTTATGTCCGTGGAAAAAGAATTAATAGAGGAAGTAGATGACTTTGATGATGATATTTTAAATATAATTAAAAATGCATCTCCTACAATGTCAAAGTTGTTGTCATCCTGACAAGTTTTGTATAAAATAATAAAGTATATAGGTAATATATAAAATATGTATACAGTAATGATTTTATTACAATTTATATATATATATCCTTAATTTATAATACAACTTTCAAACAATACTTTCACGCTCATGCAAATAAATGTATTTATTTTAATTTTAATATTTAATAAAATGTATTGGTTTTAATGAATATATATAATAGCCAAGTACAGGAATAGTGTAGAGAAAGTAATAAGGCATAGTGTCTACATAAATTGGTTAGACGGACACAGAAAATACGGGTGTCACGTTTTCTTAAACAGAGCACACGGAGTAACTATGCCAAAGGCACCGGGGATGTTGGTTTTCGGTAAACGTAACAGATAAGAATGTACAAAGGCGAGATTAAATAGTTTACTTTTTGGATTGTAATTTAAAACTTCTGGCGAGGAAAAAATTTCGGAGGGGGGGTTTATAATTTTATATATAAGAAAAAAATTAATGAGCAAAAAAAAAAAAGGTCTTTAAAAACCGTTTTTATACCTAAATTTTTTTTTATATTGTATCTATATGGGCCGCCTGCCTGAGAATAGTAGGCCGGTGTCCTCCCAGTCCGGGCCTGCGCGTGCGATATGATTTCGGTACTCCGGGGTGGTGGTGTGGCGGGGGAGAATGCCATTGAGAATATATTATAAAGTCTCTGTTTTTGTTAAACATAGCGATCGGACAAAAAGTCGATCGATGACGTTATAAATAATATTTGAACGCGCCAAAGAGGATAATTAAATCGCACGAAGGGCGTCATAGAAAAATGTGCTTGCTCGCGGTAATAATTTGCGGAAAAACAACAAATTGTCCTGTTTAATACACGTATACATAGAATTTCGTTCGGTCGCTTTTATAAAACGAGAAAAATAAATTTTATTTTCTCCTACTTATATTATAAGCTCATTCGAACGGTATATCTTCTTTTGTCCCGTGGATTTGTGCCAAGTGTCTTTATATATATATATATACTAGCGCGCGCGCGCGCGAAAGTAAATAAAAATCGGTTATTATTGCCGCTCCGGATGGTGTTGTATTATTGTTGGTCAATATCCAAAAACACGTCACACTTTTCCCGAACGCGTTGTTGAAGTGATCCGTTTGTGTTTGTGATGGGGGCCCCGAAAGAAAAAAAAAATTACCAAACGAAAATACACCATAAATACAAAATATTGTCAATCGTCGTCGTCGTCGTCGTCCTTCTCCTTTTTTTTTGTCGGTTAATACTGTACAGAAGCATAAGAGTTACCTTTTGTTTTTATTTGTGTGCCCGTCGTTATTGTTGATTGAAAATCAACAATAAGAAATCGCATAGTAACGGAATATAACGTTATTATTATTAAGATTCAAATTTACAAAGAAAATATTGTAAAAATTGTTATGATTGTTTTTTTTGTTTTCCTATAGAATTTTCTGGAAATTCTATATTATTCTAAATTATTTGCACCCATTTTGAAATCGAAGTTCCGTAATTTGTTTTTTTTTTTTACATTTATTTATTGAATTATTATACGTTTAATTTAACTTGATTTACCACTATTATTGTTAGTAATCGCTTGTATAATGAATATACCAAAGTTTAAAAGATGAATATTTTCTCTTTTAACTAATCGACTTCATTAAAAGGAAAAACTTTAATCCGTATCATTAAACGCTTTTTAAAAATTATATGTATATATAACAGTGTGACATTTTCGTATGAATTATTAATAAGAAAATTACTAATAATTATGTACCTAGATATTTTACTTGACACTGGATATCGTCTGGAATAAATTGAGATCATTGTAATGATGTTACAGTAGTTTTCATGAAAAGTGGCCCTCGACGGTGGCGCGACTGGTGACGCTATTTCTGAAAAACAGTGGTTCTCAACATTGGCCGGTAGAGAACCGGTCAATAACAGGTGGTCGAACAACAATATCGTCATTGTATTTTATATTCTTCAGTCCTATAACTACACCAAATATTTTACCCACCCATAGTTTTTTCTTCCATATAATATTGCACTTAAATTACAACATTTCATTAATTATACTCGTATATACAAATAAGTAATATTAATTTAAAATTGCCGCGCTTTGTTTGGCACATGTTTTAGAGCCCCTGCGTAAAAACGTCCACCAGTCGCGCCACCGTCGAGGGCCACTTTTCCTGAAAACTACTATAGCGTTGAAACGCATGTATAGTATATATTTTAAATGTACTTTTTAAAAAAAATAAAATAACATTACAGCCGTGATAAAATTCAAAAATAACGAATGGCCAATTATACATTAAACATAAAAAACAATTAATTATTTATTCAAAATTGGTTATCTCGAATACAAATGTATAAATATATGTTTATATAATAAAATTTATGTTTTTTTTTTTAATCGTAAATTATGCGTAAACGCTAGTTTTGCCACAAACAGTTGAGGTAAATAATTATAATAGTATTGGTCTTGTACTGATCGGTTAAGTTTTAACGATTTATTTTCTATTTGTTAAACGTCGTAAAATTAAAATAATGTATACGATACATCACTTATTTTATAGACAATAAAAATAAAAATTAATTTCAATATTAACGTAATTATTGATCTTGCGATTAATGAATATATTTTTATTGTTAATATTTGTATGAACGACGCCGTAAAATAATCAAATTTAATTGTTTTATAGACTCATGTGTACATTTTGGTACTACGAATATATTATACATATAGAACGTTAAATTGTCTAATATTATTAACGTTATATAGAATGAAGTACGTATATGTGTTTAATTAACACTGTTATTATTTTTTTTGTAACAAATAAAATTAGTATTTTTTAATCAACTTACAAAGACGGATGCAAAAAACTTTTCGGAAAACACTTTCTTCATATTTATACATGTAGGCAAAACAAAAATTCATTAAGCAACAAAACTTGTTAAAACAATTTTCAAAACGTCGGAGATCTTGTAAATATTTCATCGTCGTACATTTACGACGGGGGTACGTTGGATAGTAATAAAATTATTATTTTTTTTTTTGTATTTCAATCTTAACGCGGCCTTATGTTTTATAGTGTATATAACGTAGGTGGAGGCAGTAGTTGAAAAAAAATAAAAAAAATTACTATAACAACCTGAATCTTGTTCATTATTATAAGTATTATTCTTCCTCGATACGTATACATTTTTTTTTATTATTGTTTCGGAATAAATGCGATAAATAAAGAAGTTTAAAAAAATTGTTTTCTCGTGGAATGGTTTTTATAACAATATTTTCTTGGCGCGCTTCCACAGTACAAAAAAAAAACCGCTTCAACTCCCCATAATATAGATAAAACTGGAATACCAACGATTTATGCGTCTATACGTACTGAGTTCATGTGAAATTGCGCAGCAAGCGCGCGGTTATATCGAAAACAAATTTACAAAAAAAAACCTCGACGTATACAATTTTTGTAATTTTTTTTTTTTTTTGAAAATATTATATTGGTTAAATTTTGTAACCTAAAATTATCATTTTTAAAAATATCTGAGTAATGTATCGACAACGATATCGTCCGCGGACGTATACGTTGTAGTGACTTTGAATTTTTTTTCTTTTTACTCTATCAGACAGTGCTTGGAAAAATATTTATTGTCATTAAAAAAAAAAAAAAGATTATATTTGTTTAAGATGGGCGATAACGTTTTGAACATGGTCAATAAACCATAGACACATAATATATAGACTGCGATTAGAGAAAGAAGTACGGAGCAAAGATATTATGTGCGAGAGAGAAAGAGCCATTTGAGGTTTTTTCACGGATGAATAAATAATCATGTATCACCATTCGCTGCGGATCCGGATATCTTGCTGCCACAATATTGT
Organism: Slavum lentiscoides; assembly: GCA_032441835.1. NCBI lineage: Eukaryota > Metazoa > Arthropoda > Insecta > Hemiptera > Aphididae > Slavum > Slavum lentiscoides. Next base: position 31,009,826 of record CM063708.1, read on the forward strand.
TTTATCATCTATGAAATAATCTCTTCTGAGTCTGTCTCTCTCAGATAATTAACAGGTCTACGGTCTCTCTCGCACATATTTTGGCTATAGTGCATTACATGTGATGATACACTGGTCGTTCGCGGTCTATATATTATATGTCTATGCAATAAACGATACTCAAATGATAATGAATAATAATAATAATAATAAAAAAAAAAAGAACGGAATAGGAATTGTCGAAAATTTTTGTTGATATTCGTCGGTTTCTGATAATGATGGCGTAGACGTAGATTATAAATCATTAGGTGTCCCGTTATAACCTGTTCGCGATAACTGCAATTATTTGAAAAATCTCTTCGTATATATATAACTTTGGTATAGTTGGACATTTTTTTTTAACAGAAAAAAAAAAATTACGTTATTATTTTATAATATTACATTCGTGATTTGACGTAACGTTTTCGAGTATTTCTACGACATTATTATGTGTCGCATTATATAAACCGCGTAACGCGTTAGAATCCGCCTATGGTGACTGGTGTTCAACTTTATTTATACTAATTTTAATTTCGCGTAGAACACTAACAATGTTATATGCGGCGTAAAGTATAAGCGTGTGATACGGTCTACTCTAAAAATAAGCGACAACGATTAATTTGTTCGGTCGCAAAAAAACAGACGTCAAACGAGCTTCGTCCAGTTCAATTTCACACAATTTTACGCTGGTCGGCGACGACCAAGGCCAATATCATGTTGTTGCATCTTCAACGTAGATTCTCGTTTGAAAAAAAAAATATATATATAAATATCATCATATAGTGATCTAAATTGTTTTTGTTTTTTTCTCACGCCAGAATTATTATTATTATTATTATTACTGTTGCTGTTGTTGTGATTCGCACGGGTCGTAAGCATCCAGAGATCAAACGGATGTCTACATTCTTCGAATACGCGTACGAATACTGAGTGAGATTCCGCAGTAACGGTCCATTTGAAATGTTTCGAAATCGCGCCATCCGAACAAAACGAACTTTTCTATATGTACAAAGTTGTATCGATTTTCGGCCGTGCATTTTTTTTTAACGAGTGTGATTGTAGCCGAGAGGTCTCGTAGTCGCCTGTTTTTTTTGCCACTCATTGCATGTGAATACGGGTTTTTAATTTTTATCATATTGGGGAAAAAAATATATAAAAATTTGATAAAAATAAAGTAAACATTTGGCGAAAACTAGAAAGTATTACTTCTGAAAAGCGTACTGATATAAATACTCGGTGATCGTATTCAATTTCAATAATTTTACAACGTCACTACTATTTCAGGTCAACTTTACGAACCAGGATTTTTTCCGAAAGTTTTCCGAATTTTCGGCGTGTAAAGTTAAACTTGCGCCACGACAATGTTTCTTTTACGCTTATTAGTGTTGTAAGCGTTCGCTTTTAAATATAAAATAAATTATATTTATAAAATAAAACAAATCTAAAAGCGTTTTATTTTTATGTATGTCGTCGCTACTGCCCTGGAGTTCCAGTCCGTAATGACACACGCGACGTGTAAATTTAACGGTAAATTGTATTTTGATCATCCAACGGAAATCGCTTGGAAAAAAAAAATTTCCCGACTTTAGATGCACGTTTTTTTGTGGTTTCCACGTTCCTTGTCCCGTCCACTCGATAACAGCTATGTAGTGAAAAAAAAAAATATTTAGCTTTTTATTAGCCGTCGTCGGTAAATGAAATAATTGTTTATTATGGGATATATTTTTTCGATACCTATTCGGATCTGCGCCGCGTTCAAAGCAATCGGTCGTATTTCGTCTGACAACACCGAAATGTCACATTTATATCGCACTACTGCTGTAGTGTATAAGATTAATCTCCGGCGAACTCGACGCTAGGTCGTGCAAACGCATGTAAAGTTTCTTAATTGCTTATACGCAAACGCAATACTTTCTCAAAGTTTTTCAAAGGTTTAACCGGTTCGGCGGGATTGGAAAAACTAAGCTTATAATTCGATTTGTGCGCGTGTATTTTTTTAACGCGAACGGAGTTTTTTTCTTTTGTGACATTTTTAAATACGATTTTTGATCTTTCAATCGACACAAAATATAGTTTATGTACTTCGTTTTAAATCGACGACGGCGATAATTCTCGCGAGATATTTAACCACTAACCACTTACCGCGATAGCTAAATTTCAATTGATACATACTCGGGTTTGTCATTGATTTTACTTCGTTTGGTAACGCGGTTTTTTTTTTATCACAAACCGTGGAACGACCGATTGGACGCCAAATACGATTTGCTCCGTCCCTTAGATTTCAAAGCAACAATACAACGGTAAATGGAAATTAAATAAACCGAAAACCAAAAAAAAAAAAATCACTCGTACGTATGTGATTATTCACAACGATGTCTTGAACCAAATCTCGGTATTACGATAAAAAAAAAAAAAATTAAAATAAAAGATTGTGTCGTTTTTTTTTGAGAGGGAGGTAGGGGTTATACTTTATACTTGAAAGGGGTCCATGACCCAGAAAAGGCTAAGAACCTGCGCTCTATTACTTACCTATAAGCGCGCGTATAGGACGATAAAATAATAGGATTTTTTTTTTCTGTTCGCCTCGCTACGTCTTCTGGTAATGCGGTGAAACCCAAACGGAGAATTCCGTCGATTCACTCTTGTGTTGCGTGCCTGTGTTTTATAGAATGTCAGACATCCACGCGGCCGTGTTCGTTCGTGGCGGCTTCTCTTTTGAGAAACAAACCGTTGGTCGTCGCCGCGCCTCCTCGCCGTTTTCCTACGTCGCATTTTATTTCGATGTATGTGTACATTGTACACACACACAATAATAATAATAATAATAATAATAATAATAATAATAATAATAATAATAATAATAATAATAATAATAATAATAATAATAATAATAATAATAATAATAATAATAATAATAATAATAATAATAATAATAATAATAATAATAATAATAATAATAATAATAATAATAATAATAATAATAATAATAATAATAATAATAATAATAATAATAATAATAATAATAATAATAATAATAATAATAATAATAATAATAATAATAATAATAATAATAATAATAATAATAATAATAATAATAATAATAATAATAATAATAATAATAATAATAATAATAATAATAATAATAATAATAATAATAATAATAATAATAATAATAATAATAATAATAATAATAATAATAATAATAATAATAATAATAATAATAATAATAATAATAATAATAATAATAATAATAATAATAATAATAATAATAATAATAATAATAATAATAATAATAATAATAATAATAATAATAATAATAATAATAATAATAATAATAATAATAATAATAATAATAATAATAATAATAATAATAATAATAATAATAATAATTTATAATAATAATTTATAATAAAAGGTCGTTGTTTTTCCCACGTGGAGAGTTGCCGCGACGACGGCCGTCGGATTCCGTGACTCGCGCAGAATCCGATGATCATATATAAATTATTGTCCGTTTTACTCATGCGCGTTGGCCGTACTAAAGTCTATAACACTCGTGTCGTTCGCCCTTCGCAGTACGGTCCATTGTCTTCCATTACACAACGTTCTCACGTTTAACTCTTTTTTTTTTCAATTACGTATTTCGAGATTTTTTTTTACACATATAACGCGTAAAAAAAACGTTCAAAAATACGTCGAACGATTTATATTTTATACGTAAATATTATCGCGAATTTCAAGGTCGTTATCATAATATATACGCATCGTTATAAATTTATCGAATTTTATCAATTATAATATAATTTATTTTAGATACTGAGCGGAGCGAGGAATGTATTGGGTTTACAATATTTTTTTTTAGTGTGTGTACCCAAAAATTCTACCGGAAAGAGTGCTCCGATTTTTACAGTCATAGTTTGTTTCAGCGGTAGCAAATTTCATCCAGTTGGTACTTTATAGAGATGTCCGTTTTTCGATTTTCTCAAAAGCGCATAAAAAAGAACTCAAAATCGACTGGAAAATTGTATAAAACGCAATTTCGTCCAATTATCCTTACTTCTTTGTAATTTTGAAACTAATGGTTATACAGACACTTAAAATATTCACCAAATATGTAACTACTTATATTATATTTTCAAAAAAATTTCTTTCGGTTTTGGGCTATTTAGGGCAGTTATAGATTTTTTTTGGTATTTAATTCATAAAAATGGGTTTTAAAGCTTAAAAATCTGATAAAACGTCAGAAGAGTACGTCACTTCAATTATATATTCAAAAAAATCTAGAAAATCATTTGTCGAAATTTCAAATTTTTCGATAAAGTGTACTTTTTGTGGAAAATTACGTCTGTTCAAAACTAATGGTCGTAGAGTCTTAAAATTTTTACTAAATATGTAACTTTGTACACACTCGTATGACGAAAACAGTTTTTGAAAATTTTTAACTATAAATAATTTGTTATGGTTGGGCCAGAATTTATTGTCATTTTTCTTGTTATATTATCATTTTAATGATTGCAGTAGATATTTGTGAATTTAATGCAGAGAGATATAGTCAATAATAAACACATTTTCACGTTATATTTTTGTAATCGTCGAGGCTGGTAAATATATTGAAAAACGTATGCGCATATACTGTGCAACTATTGCTTCAGTATAGTATTTTTATTCGGGGAAAAAATATTTGTATACATAAATTGTACGCGTGAAAGATGTGTTTTAAAAAGAAACGAATTTTTATATTTCGATAAAATCGATTTACAAATTTCTTTAATTAATATATTCGTGCGCGGTTAAACGGTTGAAATCAATAATCGCGTATTTGTTGTTTTTGACATTAAATTATTATTCATTAAATCATCATCGATAAACCCGTTATACAACACAAATCGTATTTAATACTACGAATAAGAAATAATAATAATCGAACTTTATCAATATTACTATTGTTACCAATACTTTTTTCCTTATTTTTCTTCTTGAAAACAACTATATTATGAAATATTTAATTGTTGGATTTAGATAATATATACGTATATAGGCATATTGAGTTTATTATGAAACGTAAAGTATAATGTATAATCATTTCGTGTAGCATCAAGGAAGATTATGATATTTCAAAGCCCTTTTGAAATAAACTCATCCCGGAGTCGTCTTACAGTGCATATATATATATATAATAATACAGGCTTATCGGGGATACTCGTGAATATTAAATATACGAGCACACTTTATCTTCTTCGACGCACGCCCCGTTGTCGAAGACGCGTAGACGTTTTTTTCATTTTTTTTTTTTTTTTACACAGTGGAAAGCGGCCAAAACGTGTATAAATATATGAATACTATATACGAATTTTCGAAAATTCCGCATTTTTTTTTTTATTATTATTTTTTAATATATAACCGGATCTGTTGGTGTAGTGTGCGTTTAAAATTGCGATTCTCTACAATATAAAATATTATTATCGCGCGCGTACGTACTGCAGGTCAGCCGCAATGGTTTTAATAATATTTGAGGGCGCGTGAAAAATAAAAATATATATTTCGGTTCCCATCGTTTTTCTGAGGCCAATTTTCAATTTTAGAATGAAAATTTCTAAAGCGCTTGATCATTAATATTCAATTAGAATAATTATCACTATGACTCGAATGGAAATCGTATAACTCGTATACGATTTTCTAGTTCAAATATTACACGGAGAAATTACATTTTAATATAATATACCGAATGTAATTAACTCGCGTGAAACGAACGAATTCGGTCGTAAATTAAACGTTCAAAAGCTTTTAATTGTTATTATGAACGATTTTATTGAATTTCGAATATGTAAATAGGAAAGTATGATATGTATATATACAATAAATATTGTATACGAATTGCAATTTTCACCTCGTGAATATTAAAATTGCTCACGTTTTGAATTTTATTCGTATAAATAAATCCTTCAAAACTCCGAATATTTGAAAAGAAAAAACTAATTTTTCAGGCCTTAAGTCTTGATAATAATAAAAAAATATAACGATACAAATTCAAATTAAAATTAGTAATAAAAATTATTAATTTTCAAACACACATAAAAAAAAAAAAACGAAAATTATTCACATTTAGGAAATTCTATATTTAACCCGAAATTGATGGAGCTCACACGTTTAGAATATTATTACTTATAATAAAGAATTCTTTGTCATTTTTCGTATTTTTTGAATAATAATAATAATAATCAGTGGCGTATTTACGGGGAGAAGTTCCCGGGTTCTGACCTCCCCAGAACCGAAAAAAGAAAAAATTTAACATTTTCTTTTGATAATAATACAAATGAACAAATAAATTGTCGAGATGTACGGGTCCGAGATACGGCCACTCGAAGTAATGTTATCTGTATATTTCTGAGATGTTATGTTTATCTAGCGGATTGTCTGAATAATAACCTCCTCCCCCCCTGATAAAAATTGAAAATACGCCACTCATAATAATAATAATAATAAAAAAAAAAAGAAATTCGATTTGGTGAAAACAATTGGATGTGAGGATTTTATCGGTTTTTTTTTGTAATTTACTCTCATAGAAACTATTGAGAAAATAGAAATATATATTACATAAACTAGATACAATTTTTTCTGTACCAAAATCAGAAAAAAAAACAAACGCAACGTTGTTGTAACAGTACATTTATACTTAAGAACAAATCGTGTGTCCGACGCGTAACGTAAATAAAAACGGTTTATTACCCGAGTTATACCTAGAACGTTAGACGGCATAAAAGCATCACACGTAGCTAGAACAGTATGTACGAAATGTATGAAATTATTTTAGAACTGTGTGTGTGAGACGCACTGCTCGGGCCTTTATTAAATATGATATTATATATTTTGTCTCCGTACTTCTCCGTGCTATACCAGACTGTCGATTGTCGGAGGATTATGAATACTACATAATGCCGGGTGTCCTGCTTGTGTTCTCGCAGACGAAACTTCCGTATTAATCGATTTTAAGCTCCTTATACACACACACACATAATAGCAGACTTCGGAAGACGTTTAAATTTCGAAACAAAGGACACACGCGATCTCCTCCAAATATACACGCGCTGCTGCTGCTGCTGCTACAGACTCGCGTATAATATCCTTTTCCGGTTTTAATTACGCCTTCGGTGGGGGGCTTAAATGAGTTAAGAAATAAAACGCAGTTTTTTTTCCATCCTTTTTATCCGACGGGACTCGGGAGTTTGGACGTTTTAATAAATCGGCCCTTCGCCCTTCGTCGTCGACGACAATGACGGATTCGCGCGTTTCATTTTTTTTTTCATCGCGGCGATTCTTCCCCCGCCCGACGTCGTTCCAGACTGTTAATATATTTCCACCTGGACGATTCGAAACGGAGAGAATAAGGCCCCCTTATTATTCGAGTGTAAACCCGCAAAAATATATTATTATTATTTCAATAACCAACTACCTTGTATATAATAATAATAATAATAATAATAATAATAATAATAATAATAATAATAAGCGAAGTCTTAAAAAAAAAAAAAATTATTATTATTATTTTAATTAAAAATATATTTACGCCGACACTGTTGTTTTCAGATGTTTAGACATTTTTCGATCGGAATCGTATTTTTTATTAATTATAAAATAAAAAATATTCTGCGCAATTCCGGTATAAACGCGTATTCGTTATTTTTAATAAAATTATGGACGTTATAACCTACCAACGTATACAGAATAACGAAAATGACTCGAATTTCGATGGAAAATTTGTTTTTTTTTGAATTTTAGTTTTACTTTGTAAATACTTTAAAACTGTAAACACTGCGCATTACCCTTAACGGAAAACTTTATAAAATATATTATTATTGTTTATATAGTCTATTAAAATAATTAAAATTAGGATTTTTTTTTTGATATTACATTAAAAATATTCGTGAAATAAAATTTTGGAAAAATGTTTTTAATGTACCTAAATCGCTAATATATTAAAATGTTATTTGTAATAACATTCAGTGAATTCGACATTATTTTTAATTCGACGTGATTTTATTATAGTCTATTATATGCTTTATAAATCTGTGAATTCGTGAGTTTGCAAATTAGTTGCAAAATGTTGGTACCGGTTTGGTGTCATTAGGACATAGCCAACTTCACACACGTTTATATAATACTCGTATTACATTATATACGTTAACGGGTTCTTGTAATAATTTTCAAATGCATATTTTTTTTTTAATAATAATATTTACAGGTTGTATCGGATGAGAAAATAGTGATATCCTCTATTTAATAATATTATTGATATTTGATCACTTCGAACGGACCTGTCTTGGGCCAAGACTCTTGGCACCAGATCATTTCCACCTAATAAAAAGAAAATATACCCGCACTTATACTGTACGACCGCGGTGCTGCGCCAAAAACCGATCGTTTTCAATTTCCGAAGTCATTTGGGAACGTTTTTTAAAATAGCAACTCGTCGTGGCCCGTTACAGTATTGTGATACGATTGGTGTGTACTTAAATAACTTTTTTTCTTTCGAAACACTCCCATCATTCGTGAGAAAAGAAGGGAGAAGAAAACATTGCCGATAACTCTAATCATCCTTTATTTTGGATAAAAAAAAAAACTCTCATCATTTTAATATACCATCGTGTATATGTGTATATATAGGGAGGATATTATAACTTCGTCGTCCATCATATTTTTTTCGAAAAATACATCATTATTTCTTCGAAGCCCCCCGAGGCAGCACCGCGTGATAGCTGTGTGTTTAGCCGTCGTCGGGGACACTAATCAAACAACATAATACTCGTAGTTTTTCCACTTCCCCCGCCGCCGGCAAGCGCTTCGTTTGCGTCACGTTATCTTATGCAGTCTACATAATAAACACATACATATGCATACAAATATAACAATGCCGGTGTCCATTAATCCTTTCCTAATGCACCTGACGATGGGCATATTTACATATTAAGCCGACCCCCTCCGGTAAAGTTCCGGGATTAATGTCCTCACGCTGCAGTACTCTGTTCCCGTCCACCGTCTTTCCTCTGTTTTAAACAGACCTCGCGTGCGTATACCGTACACCGTACAATACATTTCAGCTAAACGTACGCCGTTATTATACCAGCAGCAAGGGGAATGCGTATCAAAGACCATGTTTTCGAACACGATTGACACGATTTCAAAACGGTTCAAATAACGATTTGAAAATAGAAGTGAGTATAGAGATCCTAAAAGGCAATACTGTATAGTCCGAGTAAATTGCAATTGAGTTCGGAAGCCATCTTCAGGGATCTTAAGATTCAGATGTACATCCTGTGGTTGTATAAATGCTTTTAAAATGTGGGGTCTTATAAAAGAATGACTAGGAGTTTTTTAAAGGAAGATTCGTTGAGACGGATTTACGGATCATGCATTGACAACCAAACAGGCGAATGGAGAAAAAGGCACCACAGTGAACTATAAGAGCTATTCAAACGGCCGAACGTTGCGAAAGAAATTTAAAAAAGAAGACTAACGTGAGCAGGACGCGCTGCGTGGGAACAGAAGAAGTTAATAAGATTGCAGTTATCGAGGAGGACTCGGTACGAAAACGGCCTGTGGAAAGAGATTACTGTTGCGTTGGGAGGATTGTGTTAAGAACGATGTGGAAAAATAGAATTAGGTTTACAGTGAAAGGAAGTGGCAGAAGATACAGGGACGAACGGAGAAAGATTTTTTTTGTAATTTTTTAAGAAATCAAAATGCAATACGAGCTTACGCATATATATACAACAACGTTAACAATATTCGTTAATTATTAAAATAATCTGTAGCTACTAGCACGGCTTACATACGTTTTTCGAATACAATGTTTTATCAATATTATTGCTTTTAAATTCAAAATAATAACAAAACTCTAAAATCTCTGTCCCACTTACGAATCGACCTTCATAGTATCCGTCTTAAATGTTTACACATTATTTATAATAATAGATTGGTGTACATTATTCTATGTAGATTGACGCGCGCGTGTAATAATATTTTAGACCGTAAAATTATTTTATCGTTAAATATATATAATACTACGTAAATTATATACAGATTCAAATTAATATTAGTATATATATATATATATATATATGATATCGTTGGGAGAGGAAACCGTTTTTTTCCGCGTATAATAATATACAATATAATATATAGCGATTAGAAAGAAACTGTAAACATTTTTTGAAAAAAAAAAAAAACGAAATAAAAAATAAAATTTTCATCGTGTAAATATAAAAGTATCGTTATTTTTTACTTCCTGTCCAAATATTTAATATCTCAGCGTACACTGTATGTATATAATTTATGTTTCACGATAAAAAGAAGAAAAAAATGCTTCTGTGTTTACCGTACGTATAATACTCGTATCTCTTTATATATAGTGATACAGCTCGTTTTTATATACTATATAACAGCGTACAATAAAGTACGGAATTAATAATCTCGTTAAGTTTCGATAAAACGCCGTGAAGACAATGTACGTTTTTTTATGATATACCAGCTATATACGTATAAATAATATTTACTCGTATTTCCGACTGCTTAATATTCAAAAATAAAAGATACGCTCGCGTTATTTCGATAATTATTATGTGTTGTATACGATAAATCCTGATTTCGTATATACGATGTATGTTTCATGAATCGTATATAAAATAATATAATTTGATTAATACTACCTCTGATTCAGTGGCGTATTCACAGGAGGTGATCAGGGCCACATATCAATCCCTCTTCCGAATTATTTTTTTTTCTAATGTTTTAATAAATATTGTTTAATAGACAGGAATTTTGTAATACTATATCCTGATCCACGCCTCTGCGGTCACATAATTGTTTGCTGACTAATAAACGACACGTTATTGATAACAATTAACATATACGGTGGAATTCAATAAACTCTTTGAATTTTATGTATCAGAAATAAATGAACGTTTGACATTGACTAAATTGAAAATGTCGTGGAATAAACTGAAAAAAAAAAAATTCATAAATAATTCATGTGTACTCGTAAAACGACATTTTTCGTTTGTGCGATAAAACTATAAGCGTAAAAGTGTAGAAACGGGTCCTTGACTAGCGTTCCAGTTTCTAGCTGAAATATTAAAAAAAATTCAAGCATCGTAGGTAGGTGAGTATATTATGTAAGGTATGTGCACTATAATAATAATAAAAAAAAGGCGTTTACGGTTTTCAATTCACTGCCGAAATTTTTTTCCGATCTATCGATCGCGGTTAATACGATCTATACTGACAAGTAAATTATTAAATATTTTACACGGATTTACAACGTTTTTCTGGCATGTTATATAGGAGCACGAAGTACCGTCGTAATATACTCGAGTACAGTGGAATTCAGAAACGAATAATGACAATACATATATACGTATAAAGCGAAGTGAGTACACGGTCGAGTGAATTTTTCAATTTCGCGCGCTCGCGTCTAAAATACACAGAGATACACGTCGCGTACAAGCGTTGTACAAGGGGAAAAAGCTACGGAGGAAAGTGCGTATATAAATATAGTGGCAGGAGAGGAAACATCAAAGAGTTAGGTGGTCGTTATATTATATTCTCGGCGTTTTGCAGGGAATATGGATCCGCTTCGACGAGTTTTATAGTAATAATTTGGCGTTGTCGCGTAAACGCCACGTTTCTCAAACATTTCGAATATATTTAATTACCACGTAACGCTCATGTCGTCGTTCCGAACACTCGTAATACAACGTTTTCATGCATCACGTCAGATCTTACAATTTCCTTCTTTTTTTTAAAATTGTTTACACGCTCCGAGTTCGATCTTAGTAGTTTTTTTGAAAATACTGGATTTCTCTCTTTCTCTCACGTTTAGTTATCAATCCATCGATTAGTTTATTGCAGTCATCCACGCTTTTCTATTGTAATTCTTTCAGTTTTTCGTATTTTCCTTTATTTATACACTTCATTATTTTGGGTCATGTATTCTGCCCTTGGTCTTCCTCCTCTTCCAATATATCCTTCGAAATCTCTGTCTTCAATAAGCTTTTACATGCCTTATAATATGTCTTATAAACACGTCTCTTCTGGATTTATTAAAAGTAAATTTATTATTTTTTACTTATCAATAACGAAGAGGGGAATCGACGAATCCCCGCATAAAAATATACGTCGAGCGCAGACGGTACGTTTCTCTTCGTTATTGTCTGATCGAGAGACGATTCGTCGTGGAATAATTATTTAACGCACAAGACCTTTGGATAAAATATATATTATTATTATTAGGGAACGGATTTTCATTTAGAATGAAAATGTTCAAATATATATTCGTTCATTATTTATTACTTTTTTTTAAGAGGGGGTTTCCGGCCTTTAAGACCATCCCGTATAACAAATTTTCCTCCATCTCTCCCTATCTTCTGCCACCTCCCTCCAGTTTGCTCTTGGATGTACTTTTTTAACTTCCTTCTTCACACAGTCTTCCCATCGAAGGCGAGGTCTGCCTAGCGGTCTTTTTCCTATCGGATCCTCCTCAATTACTGCTTTTATCAACGTGTCCTTTTTCCTTTAGGCATGTCCGGCCCATATTAACCTTATTTTTGTGACCTCCCTTGGTATGCACGGTCATTGGAACATGTTTTGAAGTTCCTCATTGTTTCGTATTCTCCATTCTCCGGTTCGTGGGTCGAGATATGGGCCATAGATTTATTACTTATTCATTTGAAATCTTTAAATAATGAAAAAAAAAAATTGCCTACATTGGCTACCATATATCAACGTCTGTGGTTTCGCATCCCTTCCAGCCCAAATAGGACAGTCTTCAATAATTTGTTTGTATTTCCGAAATGCGGTTTCTTCATAAACCCCCATCGACATACATTTTGCGTAACGTATTCTCGTCGAGAATTATTTGGTTAGAATATTTTTCTATACAATTTTTTAATGCGAAATATGAGTATTTTAATTTAACCACGGCTAGGATTAGCTGAACTTATTAGAATGCGACACACTGGAAACCAGTGTTTAATACCGACTTTATCACATTAGTCAGACGCAGTTAACATTTTTTTTTATTGAAATTGAAGACTTCTGTTTCTATATTTTCTTTATGTTTTATTCGTATTTATACATGTTGAATAATTTGATCACGTGTTGGTCAATCGACACTGGTTTTTTACACAACTGAAAATATAAAATTTGCCCACTACTTCTATATAGGATTCCTTTTGTAAATTCTCGTAAATAAACACCAACTTTCGATCTTTTCGTGCGACATACTTTAGTCATATTTTAAGTATTTAAATAAGAACACTGTGTACTGTACTATCCGAATGGACACGATATGAAAAATACGGAAGCGAACTTATACTATTAAGTCACTACACAACGATGTATTTTATAACAAACCAAAATCCCAACAATCAGTCACCCACCTTGCCAAAATCGTATCGTATAACAAAATCGCATCGGTTAAAATTCCGAAATAAAAACGAAACTGTACGATAATATACGCGTTTATCGGTAAAATATTTACAAATATTAAAATTTTCATTAATTTATTTAATATTTGACGAAAAGATATAAAACGATGAAACTATTTCATGTCCGATATTAAATCATCTCGTAAAAATATGTATTTAAATTAAAATTCCTTCTGTAATTATTATGTATAAAATGTGGTTTACTTATACAACACGCACCACAATTATAAATTTACATTTTACTTTTTGTACCGTATGTGTAAAAATAAAACGTTGCAATTCATTTTTATAGAACGTTTAAACACGGTCGTGAATGTGTTTATTAAATTTTTTTTTTTGGTTTGTTCTTAAACCGAATACGCGATATTTGAATAAGATATTGTGTATTTCGTTTTTATTCGCGTTAATATCCGGAATACTCTTGTTTATTTCCGTTTCGTTCGAAATAGCGTTTATATTTAGGTGCACCTTTAAGCATAAAAAAAAAAAAACGAGAGAACAAAATATACAAACAAACATAAAATCCGGCTGAGCTCTTTAAAAGGTTTACCGTTTTTATACATTATTGTATATATATATATATATTCACACGTTGTACATAAGTTTTTCAAAAGTTTTTTTTTTATCGCGCGTACATAAAATTGTACGTAAATCGTTTAAATTCGGTATAAAACGGCGTACTTACAATTTGTCGCGTGGAAAATATTTGCGCGTACATTTATGACTAAAAGTTTTGGAAAGAAAAACCGATTTTCGATCAATGATAAACGTTCTGATAAATATATATTATATATAATATATAACGTTATAATTCGCAACTCGACAATACAGGAGAAAAGTTTAAAAAAAAAATATCATCTAATATTTGTCGACATCTTTGGCATTGATTTTTCTATCGACACTACACCGAACAGGTAATACGAGCATTCGTTGCAGTTTTTGTTACGTCAGTAAAATTGTTAGTTTATTAAATGATTTATTATTGTAAAACTAGCGATTTCACTGGAACGACAGTCTTTACTTTTATTACGTTGAAATTATTGAATATATTAATGTACCTGCAGGTGTTGAACACTTGTCAGTTGGTTTCATAGTGGTCAACGATCAGGGTCGATTGATCTTACCGGTCTCGAGATTGTCCATGGAGGATATTTTAAGACTGGGAGTAAAAGTTGTACTAAAATGACATTCTGATACACGTTGGTCGTAAAAAAAAACGAGCCGCTTTTGCAATAAATAAACATATTTTATAAATTTATAAAATTTTGAAATAATAAAATAATGACGTCATCACTGAAGAATCCATTGATGAAAAAATGAGTGAAGACACCGCATGGATGGAGCTGAAAATCTTCTCCGTTCGTTTAAGTTACGAATGTTTATATTGTTGAATATTTTGGGATCAAATGTTGATCTAATAAATTGTTCCTTGCAATCAAAGAATCAAACCACTTAACCACAGATACGGCTTCAGCTGTATTAAAAGTATCGTCTACTATGAATTTTAGAAAGAATGGATTTGAGGTGTCGATTAATAAGGCAAAAGATTTTATTTTTAAATATATTTTCGCGATTCAATGAACAATTTTCAATCTGTTTCTCCTCTGGACTTACTAACTGTATATTCATGATTACTCCTTAAAAGACGTTTATCTTAATATTGAAATAACACTCAGATTATTTTTAACCACACAGGTTACAACTGCGTCGTGTGAAAGAGCATTCAGTAAAGATGATCAAAAATGATCTAAGATCGGCAATGAAACAGGAGATGCTGGCAAATATAATATCCATTAAACGCGAATTAGCAGCAGAAATTAATTATGATTTATATTATTAAAGAATTTGCATCAAAAAAAATGTATTATTTATAAATTAAACATGATTTTATATGTTTTTTTAATTGGGGGGGGGTATAAAGATAAGGTCGCAAAATCATTGATTTGTCAAGAGCGCTGATGGACCCTCCGTATACGAATTTAAGTGTTTTTTGATTCGACGCGTTCGTTTTTTTTTCTATTATATTTTAGCTACGAACGTTTTAGTACATTTTACCTGGAAAATAATGCGAATAACAACTAGAATCGTCGCGTTTTCCGTTCCTATAAATGTTGGTATTATTTATCTGGTTCACCACCGTCGGCATCGGCTCTCGTAGTGACAGCCGTTTTTGACGATAAAACGTCACCGTTCGACTTATTTAATGTATTGCGAGAGATTTTTTTTTCCCCGACAGCGGCGTCGACTAATAATGCTCATGGCTGTCATTTTCGACGTTATCGATGGCTGGCGTCTAACGTTTCTCCAAACGCGCGTCTATTCCTCACTTCTGTCGCTTTTTCAATTCTCCCGTACAGAGCAATCGTTTCAATTCGTCCAATTACCGTGGCCGAAAACTGCCGTGTTTCACCCCCTCAAGCACACGACGTTCCTTCGCCGTACACGTTTCGCCTGAACGCAATTTTCGTCAGGCGGCACTATACCAGCGCAGGCCCAACGCAGAGAGATTTATCGACGGTGTCCTGACAAATAATAATAGATGGATCGCACACGGTCTCGCTTCGAAAAATCTCCTTTTATCCTCCCCTTCGCAGCAGAGCGCCCGTAGATCTATTTTCACCAAACATTACGTTCGTTAACGTCTTTTCTTCTTATGAATTTAACATTTTTATTTTTTTATCAATAGAAAGGGTTTCTATTTTTTCGGTACCTTCTCGTGCGTCGATTGGAAATAGACAATTATAAATCGTTTCTCGGAACGACTTAAAGTGTATCCATTATTTTTTATCTCGTTATTGACCCGGGTGTTGTATCAATACACACAATAGATTTGTCGTTCGTCTTATACGACTTACTAGTTTCCTCGTTTGCTCCGACAACAACGTCCCCCTATTTTTTTCTTCTTCCTCGAATTCGATTGATACTATAATATACGGTCCATTGACCGCAACCCTTAACTCATTCCTGACAGGACTGTGCGAAAACGTGTTTGCTCCAGTACGTTCTTCCCTCACTTGTTGATACACAACTCACGTCACCTGTACATACGTATAGTTTGTATCGTGTAGTTTTGTTGTTACAATCAATTATCACGCACGGAAATCGTAATCACTTCATGAATCCGAACGGATTACATTTTTTTATATCGATTTTTTTTTTTGTTTTACACAAAATACTCGTAATATATTAAAATTTAAAAAAAAGGTAAGCGAACAACGGGGTATTGCAGTGGATGTCGTCAAAGTGAATTACTTCAATTAACATAGATTATATAAAAGTCACTTTAATATATTTTCTTACAATAAACAACCTATATAGCTAAAAATGTTGAAAAATTGTTTTCGTTAATATAGTACAAAGTTACTTATTTGGTAAAAATTTCAAGACTCTAGGACCATTAGTTTTGTACAAACGTAATTTTCTACAAAAAATACACTTTGTAGAAAAATTTGAAATTGTGACAAACGATTTTCAAGGTTTTTTTTTTTAGTACATATTTGACATTAACGCACGTCTGATATTGATTTACATTTTTAAGCATTTTAACCAAAAATTACCTCTTTTATAAATTATATAATTGCTATAAATAGCTAAAAACTGAAAGAAATGTTTTGAAAGTATAATATAAAATTACATATTTGGTGAAAATTTCAAATTTCTATAAACATTAGTTTGGAAATTACGAAAAAGAAATAACACGCTATAATCGATTTCTCTACTGCGTTTTCGTGTAATTATATTCGGTAGTTTTTGAAGTTTTTTTTTAGGCGCTTTTGAGGAAATTGAAAAACGGACCTCTTTAAAGTATCCACAAGATGCAATTTGCTACCGGAAACCTTGTATGACTGTAAAGATCGGAGCACTCCTTTTGGTAGAATTTTTGGGTACAGACGTCATTTCAAAACCAATACATCCCGTTCAGAATCTAAAAAAAAAAAATCGTAATCGAATATTATTCGAACGTTAAAACCATAGTGTCGTTGTGTATTCGTTTCCAAAAGTATAGTTTTGTGTGTTACATTCAAGTAATTATTATGATAATATTCGTTAAACCTGTTCTATAGTTTGAGTTAATGGGAACATCTCGTACAAATATAATGAAATTAAGTTTACACCTAAATGATGTACGTTTTTCGTCATTAAATAAATTTAATTTCAATTTAGAATATATATATATATATTTTTACAATTAAAAATAAATAATAATAATAATAATAATAGCGATTTATATACAGGGTTGTATATAAATGCTAAATTATAATAACGACGTTAAACCGATAGTATTAGTATTCGTTTATAGAGTACTTATCGTCATTAATCAGAAAGCTTTATATAGGGTGGATGACAAGACGTACGTATATATATATAATAATACTCATCATTCATCGTTATAATATTACGTACACGTTATTATTATATAGATGTATATCTTGCGTTCGTCGACAGATCAATAAACTTTATTACCATTGTACATTAGTAGGATTAATCCGCACTTATACGAACGGGTTTCATAATCATTTTTTCGTTTCGGTTTTTTTTTTTTAGGAATATTTAGAAGCGAAAATCGTGCAACTAGAATCCGAGTTGGTTACGGAACGGAAAATCACGCAACGGGAGAAAACGCTGAATTCCAAGCTGCAAAAACAATTGGCTCGGGTGAGTAAAATACACTCTTATACCACAGAGTAAATCTGTTATAGTTCGTCTCAGATATTGCGAAACGCGTAGTATAATAATAATAATAATAATATTCTTTACGGAGGGACGGTGGTGGTCAGTTATAAGCAAATGAGGGTCATCCTCACATCTCGCTCCCCCGTTGGCATGACGACCGACAATCTGTGCAGTCTTTTGTGAACTTCGTACGCATACTTCGTAGACGGGTAAATGGATATTATTGAATTCTCGGGAGGAAGGGGGTATGGCAAACGGAGATTCACCCTCGTCCGCACGGTAAATATATAATAATATATATATTAAACGGGTAAAAAATAAAAGGGATGCGTTTACGACCGTGGGACGATTTACGAGTCGCGGAACTGAGACTGTGCAGGTTTTCGCTTCGTATTAATAACGGCACGCTGTTACGACAACGAAATGTTGCGTTTCTTCTATTTTGTTTCTCTCTTCCATGGACGAGCGGAAAATTTAAATATATATAAAAGCGTATATTACACGTACGTTTTCGTCGTCGTCAAATTGTTTTGTATAATTCAGTCCGATACGACTATATTGTGAATCGTAATCGATTAGAAAGAGGAAATTAATATTCTTTACATTTAAATTTAATAAAATTTTATTAATCAAGTCGGAAAACAGGCGCGCGTCGTATATGGTTATTTCCGAAGAAAAATGTTTAGTACAATGAAACGTAAAGTAATCTCCAGAGACGTATCTGTACATTTTTGCATTCCCATCTAAAGACAATTTAAATTCAGCAGTGTCGTAAACTGTCAACAACGTATGATTTATATTTTTAACTTTAAAAGAGATAAATGTAGAATTCTCTGGAGTAAAAACTTTCTTTTTTTTCGACAATAGTCACATTCCGATTACTCAAAAATCCGATATCTTTTCGTTAAAACTTTGTTTGTCTCGTTTCTCTCGGGTTTTTTTTGTGCACATACAATGACTGAGTATCACGGATTTATCTCGCTAAATTTGCAACGAATCGTTATAATCATTACCAGTGGCGTAACTAGAAAGGATCGCTTAGACACTTAGTAGGCCCGTCGTTTGTAATATATACATATATATAGATTTTGGTTTGAACTTGAAACACGTAGTCGGATTTTATTTTAATCCATTAAATGACTATTCTCGTTTAAGCCGAAGAGTGCGTTTTAATTTTTTTGCTTTGTGATTGTTTTCTAAAAACGAGAAAAATAAAATATTATGAACGAGAACGTTTGATACGATTAAAATATTACGAGTTATGGCCAAGAGCGCCCATATGGGGGGGGGGAAGGGGCGAAGTGTCCCCTCCACTGGAAAATATCGAAAATCATGAAAAACTGTTTACTGTGATCAGAATTTCTTTATTTAGGTAGAATTTGCAAATATTATAATATAATATATGACAATCTTTAATTTGTTTACGAAAAATCGGTTTATTTACTCAGTAAATCAGCTATAGATAATATCACGCTTTTTATTCTTGGTCGGCGGCAGTTGTCCGAAAATGATAACAGATTTGAGATCGAAAATGGCCGTCATCGAATTTGTACCAACATAAAATTTTCAAAAACGTAAAGACTACTCTTTACACGTGACTACTCTTAGACATAACTTATGAGTTATCTTTGTGAATTTAGTAGAATAACAACACATTTATTTTCGTTATTTTATTACAATTTTTTTTTTACTTTTTACGTTAAAGTCTCAGCTACTAATATATGGCGTCTATATGTGGTGGACCATTGGAAATTTCGCTGCCGGGCCATAATTTTGTAGTTACGCCACTGCTCATTACGCGTGTATGGTTAATGATGTTTTCCATATTTACTAAAGCGGGTGTGTTTGGTGGACATTTCTAAAACGTGTTCTCTGTGTTTAAACTAATGACTATCCCGTTCTGGTTAACGTTTCACGGCCGACAACAGACGGAGTGACACGACGGTCCTTCGCGCTTTCCATTTCCCCCCTTTTAATTTTGAAAAGTGCTTGCATTTCGTTTGTCCGAAACAAAGAGGTAGTGAGAACAATGTCAAAAAAAAAAAAATCGACCACTCAAAAGAGTATGACGGAATAAAAGAGGAGATACTGCAGCCCTTGTTTGATGTACACTCGGTAAACGAGTAATCTTTTCGATCAGACGGAAATATGTATAGCGTTTACGCAAACACAATCACCCGTTGACTTTGTAAACAAAATCGTTTTCGATTTTTTTTTTTTCGATTAAAAAGTATCGCGCGACGGCCGAATTTTTTTATATACCCGCGGAAAATTATTCCGTGTCCGAAAATGATAAATGTCTCTCGGACGGGTTGCCAAGAGTGAAGGTGTCCCGGGGGGCGCATAAAGAACTTCAAAAGGGGAAGTTCTCGTGAAATCTTATTTAACCATCTGAGACCTTTGCGTTACGGTTCAAGTATCGGCCAAGAGTGTTCGGCTTTAATTGGACGTTACGCCTGTTGGTCAACTCAATTTTCTTCGGGGGAACGAAAAGAAAAAAAAAATGTTTACAAATACCTTCTTATGTAAACACGTACACCTCCATAGTTTCGGGTAAAGGAGTAAATATATTATGTATAATTTATGTAGTTCGTTATGTTCTCGTAAATATTTCTTCGTACGAACAGTGTATTAGATTATATAATGCACCCGTATAATATATGAATCCGTTAAAAAGCTCGCGCAACTCTACTTGCCCGGCGGATTCAAATTAACCTTCCGCGGTTTCGATTAACGGCTATACTCGAATTTGGCCATAAATTTCACTGCGCAAAACAAGGGACAGCGTATTATAAGTAAACTCACTGTAATAATAATAACATAAATAATTGGGGGAGGTAAACTGTTCTAAACAGGGTACCTACCTTTAGATCGATTATCGATATGCACGCAATATAAATCTCTTCGTTAAAAATTCCTAAACTCATTTTTTTTTTTAAAAGAAAATAGTACAATTTTAATATATATTCGCCCGTGATTTTTCGACCAGAAACATATGTATATTATCGGGGTTTTTAACGGTTCGGTCGTACCTAACCCTAATTAAAATTTTACTTTGTATGTGGGGCGTTTTCGTTATACGTATTATAAGCCGTTGATCCACGTATGTTTTTATGGTAATAGGAAACCCATATTCTCCTAAAACACAGTCGAGTATTAACATAATAAAATAGAATTATAACAAGGGAAATTATGACAGTTTGGTAATAAGATCTGCAGTGAGGTGTTCGGAACACCCCCGGATACCAATCAGTTTTTATTGTTGGTTGGTATAATCTTACTCATTTAAATCAAAATTGATAGGTAAAAACGTGAGCATATGATTTTAATACGAATCGTTAATGTTTTTTTAACCTCTCTCGAAATATTTGAATTCAAACGATCAATTAACGAGAAACATTTTCATATTTATTTGTCGGCGGAGATTTCAATAATGTATAATATACGCGTCGCCAGTTTTTATTCACACTCGGTCGATTTATTTTCTGTAATATTGAAAATTTAAAACGAAACACACACACACATATTATATATTTCCGATAAGAGTGGGGTATCCAGGTGGCTTTATCCGCCCTCGTATACGCGGAAACGCCGTGTATTTTGATTTACGTTTCGAAAGCAATCCCGTTTTTAAGAGTCGAGTCTCGCGTTCTAAAATTTATCGCATCCTAACAGGAAGCCAGCGAACCGCGGTATAAGCCGGTAAATACCACTCCTCTCCTCTCCGAAACGGTAACCGCCCGCCGCCGCTGCGTGTATCGTATCCGACTCTGGTGGAATTCCTTAAACATCCGGTATAGGATTTTCTCGGAAAAACATCAATCATCAAAGGCTAACTTCTATATCACAGCTCGGGGAAAATAAAGGCTAAGAGAAATACAATCGTAAGTCGTTCGAATCCCTTCGTCTTTAATATAAATTACTTATTTTTTTTTCCCTTTCTTTCTTCGGACTTTCTTCGGGGTAAAATACGAGGGGGGTGGTTGAAACCGTTTGGGTTCTAAACACCCTAGGTCGTTTTTCCCCGTCCGGAACATGTACTTTATACGCATGCCGGTCGGCCAATCCAATTTAAGGGAAGAAAGGGGAGAAATTGCTGTTTGCAGCGCGTTTTTTTTCCTCTTTTTCCTTTTTTTTTTTTTTTTTTAGAAACTATAAATATATCGACCGTTAGTGGTGGAAAAGGAGAAGGAGAGCGAAAGAATTGTCATTCGGTATCTATTATATTATATGTTTCCAATTATACCGCGATGTTTAGTTTAAGGATATTGCAGCTTACCATGACATCGCGTCGTTTAGACAATGATTGAAAACGTAAACGGGGACCAGTGCGAAATATCAATAGAGCTTTGTCACATCATAATTATTTACGTTTCGGATCGCGACCCATTATTGCTGTTTACGTCTTTAATATAACGATTTTATTGATTGAATTGAACGCGTTACGTATTGTTGTTCAACGAACGAACGAACGAACGAGAATAAAAAAAAGGATTTTATTTCGGTTTGTATATAGAATAAAGATTGGATAAAAGAAAGAAAAAATTGGCGTTCTAATTTTATGTCGAAAAAATACAAACGATTAATAGCAGTTTACGATTATGTCATTTATAATAAATTATGTAACTTCCTCTTATTTTCAATATGAGATTCGGTCGATTCCAATATTATTATTATGATTAAGCACGTCAATCCGTTTATATACGCGTAGATAAAATAATTTTAAAAAAACGTATATTTTTATCGTTTATTTTTTTCCATCGTTTTGTATAATATAAGCGTATTTGATGTATTAGGCGACAGAATAATTATTGTATCACGTAATAAATATCGTTCAAGTCAGTTTTACTCGTTCGTTCGTCAACGGGGTAAATTCGATTAACGTTTACCGGTCTGTTTGTATAACAGTGAAATATAGAAAATAGGATACGAAGAAATTTCATTTCATTCTTTTTATAGCGATGAAATGACCACGTAATGTGAGGATAGAGAGTACGGGTAACGTACGCAATCTTTTAGAGCTTTTTCACGGATTTTTTTTTTCTACACCCGCGAAACACAATAATAAATCTTGTGGCTATTAAAAAAAGCTTTTTTCCCGAGTCTGTGTTCTTTGTCGATTCGGACCGATTTCACGCGCCATCGACCGAACGGAACGTTTAAATCTTCGTTCTGTTTCGGCAAAATAGAAAACCTATTATAGCGACTTGTGCGCGCGGATAAGAAAAGCCAATTTAATCTTAAGAAACAACAAATAAAATAGAGACACAAAAAAAAAATGCCAAAGTCGTGTTACACCAACTCTATATGATTGTACATCGTTGTCTTACCTGTGTAGACGGTGTTGCGTATTGTTTTGTGTAACACTCGATAGGGAATAGCCCTTTAAACTGACCAACACACGTGTCTCTCGTTCGAATACATCTTAAACGTTCGATTTTAAATTTAAATTTGGTATTTTTGGAAACGTTTATACAATATTATAATTTGTTTTGGATTTTCAGCTAAAATGTCGACGGTTTATTTTTTTCTCCAAAAAAAAAAAACTGAGTTTTAAATTATTTTTACATTTGATTCGAAAACCGCATCCCATTGTCTAAATATCATTAAAACCACGTTATCCAACACACGTGTGCAAAACGTATTTACTTTCACCGTTTTGTATTTTACGATACAAATTATTATACATCGAGAATACTATAACGGTATCGATTTACTTTGTATGTTATACGTATACGAGCACGCCTTGCAATCAACTCATTCGTCACAGTATATACAATATTGTAGTTGAAAGTCAAACGACTTTTAAAGTAAAAAGATTTCGATAATGACATTATTGCGTAAGTCGGTCTTAATGGGGTCGCATAAAGGCTTAATGGCCCCTGGCTGCTCGATCTTTGTTTTTGATGTGTTTTTCTAATGTCATATGTGATACAATCATACATATTCCTACGTTCAGGAACAATAAGTATTGGATTTTGCTAAATCAAGTAAAAAAAAAAAAGAGGGGAATACGTACATTTCAAATTTTAATTCTACATTGATACATTATCATGAATAAGTGAACGTAATATCAACAATTTATCGAATATTATTGCACTTATTTTCCGTTGAAAAAAGCATTTATTACTTTTACCGTACAAAATAATAATGACAGAAAAAGTACGTTAGTTTAATATCTACACTTGTAAATATTGTATTTTATATAAGAAATAAAAGTGATAACGTTACGTTGATAAAATATATTAAACCTATTATACTGTACGTAAAAAATACATTGTCGCCAATAACGTTCAATACGTTAATATTGTTAAGGGACCACCACACTGAAAGTAAAACGTATTCAACGCTCCAGAGATGGCGTTGCTCTCCGTAATTAATTGGCGGCGGCAATTCGTAACCACGCCCATTGTCGCGTGAAATGGGGCCTAGCGACAGTTATTACGTGGCAACGCATTTTATTATATCATTAACGGTCGTGCTGCACACGCGTTGTAATGGAATTAACGTAATAAGTAATAATAATAATAGAACCTATTAATAATAAAGTATTAAGGTGCCCACTGCCCACACAAATAAATTATATACTTTTTATATATATATATAATATATGATAATAAAATGTATTATTATTTTCGTTCTCCTGTGCGAGAAACTCCAGTAAATGCATATTTCGTTGTTGTAGCAGCGAGCATTGAACTCAATACGTGGAACGCGCATTCTGTATAATTCTCGTATGTGAAATATGTATCCCTATAGTGAGCCGCCATATGCATTCCGTTTCTATTTTTCTGTTTTTGTTACCAACTCCGTTATGTAAAAATAACCGATTTTGGTACTAACATCGATACTATATGAGCACGTCGTTTTGTGTGCTGTTATCTCAAAGTAAGTAATAAAACATGATAAATGTCATGGAAAAAAATTGTATTTCATCGTATCCTCCATGACTTTTGTATCTCATAGAATGCATATGGCGGCCTCCTATCTGGGATCATATTCTGATTGATACATACATACGCGTTCCATGTATTGAGTTTAGTGTTCGGAGGCTGTGAGAGGTGTTATGCGGAAAAGAGGAAAACCGAAGAAGAAGTGGCATAGAGGGCGAGATATAGCTGGTACAATGAGCGCGTACGAGAGACGGGAGATTGTGCTTTACGGAGATGTAGGACTAGGACTCCGATTTAGTCGGTAGTGTAAGAAGTAACGACGGTCTTGTAAAAAAAAAACCGAGTATTTTTTTAAGAGTATTTATTTGTCGGACGTATAAACCACGGCGCGGCCGTGTTGTTGACTTACGAGACAGCAATAAGTAGTAAACGACATATAAGAGTATATAAATCGCTCGCGTCTTTCGGTCGTGGGGTCGCACCGCCGTCGTCGTAGAGTATGTGACTTACACATAAGTCTAAGCTGAGGCACAAGCGAGATAATTTTTTTTATATTTTTTTATTCGCACGTTTACACACACACACACACACACACACACACACACACACACACACACACACACACACACACACTACACACACCGTGGGAAACGACTTTGCTGCGGAGATCGGCGGACAACGCGCGAGGCGAGCGCGTGATGGAAATCGATTTCGCGCACTTGTTGCACCACACGCACAGACGACTCGTATAGGAAACGCGCGGCGTTTTCCACGTACGTATATTACACATTACGTTACCACCCATCTTCCTCTTCGGACCGTTTTTATACACGTGTGATAACCGCAGAGATATCTTTCTTAAGTGTATACAGCATGTCCCAACTGCACCTTGGAGATTTTTTTCTTCTTCTATATTCGATATATTAATCAGTCTTTTTTTTTTTGCCATAGATACGTTTCAGGGCTGTCATTCTAAAATCATAGTGTTAAAAGGGTCCGTTTTACAATTAGGTCTGAGTTTTAAGGTCTAGTTCAAATCGAAAAGTCCATAATATTACGATTCACTGAACCTAGGTTGAACTAAAGTTTACTTGATCCGCCGATTTCAGTGAGTTAAACCGAGTTCAAAGATAACTAGCAATTTGATTGGTCGTTCATCAATGTTGATAATGAACACTGGTATTGCGATCGACAATTATTTCAAAATTGTATTTATCGTTTAACGAAATCTAATCTCTTTAGTTATAACCAATTGTCACACACACACACACTATCATCCAGCTATTCCATTATCGTAGATAACAACCACGGTTCAACAGAACTGAACCAAATCTTTGATTGTTAAACTGGCAACAAGTTAACGTGAGATCAGTTTCTGAACCAGGTTCAGCTGAATTCGAGTGGAATCGAGAATTGTAAAACGGACCCTAAGACGGTTAGCGCGACAATTTTTTCCCAAAGAACTTTGATAATGTACTATTATCAGCTTTCTATACTCTTTGTATACTACGAAACATCGAATTGTCTCCAACGATTTTTTCGTTGTAAACAAAAATCTTAAATACGAGTAGCGCGAGGCGAGGCGTTCAATCGATTGTTATTATACGAAAAACAATTTTTTTTTTTTAAGAATAGAACAATTGAATTTGTGGCCGTACATTGTACATCCTGTATATTAATGTCGCGTAGGTATATAAAACAGTTAATATCGTCTGGAATGTACGCACTTTACGTACAAAATAATACGTGTTATTATTATGTACGTATATAATATGTACACGAGTTCGGACGGCAGTGAAATATAATAATTTGTAGGTATACACACATATAATGACATAAACACGGTCTATTCGTGTACGTGCAGTGAAAAAGAAAATGTTATACGCGTGTAATATACTTTTAGAAAACACGCTCGCAAGACTATACACGGTACACGGTTAAGGATTTTTAAATTTACTCGTATTTAGTAGTTTACCGTGTAGATCTCGTATACGTATATACCACCTACACGTTATTCGAACGAAATGAATATCGTATATTATGTTATATAATGAAATTATTCTTACACAAAGAGTCATCAACTGGTCAGTGGTAACGCGCGGGGTACCTGTTGCACACACAAATTAAACATTTTTTTTTTTTACATATATGATACAGGCTTACGTTTTGAAAAACTCCGCATATTATTAAAAGTTAAAAACGAATTTCGGTAGATATTTTCGAAATCATTCGTATGTACGAGTAATGTGAAACCGCGGTTTGAATGTTTGAAATCCAATATACCGTACGGAAACGTTCGAGATTCAACATTTTTTTTTTCGATTTTTTTCTAACGCGGAATTCCGTTTTCAACTGGTAAATGACCACGAAAAATATATTTTCGGTACAATTTTTTTTTTTGACATTTTAATTTAAACACAGAATGCTGTTGTAATTCAAGATTTAAAGAGAAAAAAAAATTACACGATTATAAGCCCGGTATATAGAGGAGATATTGAATTGATGTGCAGTTTCGTCTGTATGATACGCCTGGTGTTAATATCTCTGGTAAACGTATTACGACGACGGTGGTTCGTGCATAAAACATTTTTTATTTTTACTTTGTTCGCTCTTCCGACGTTGTAAATCATTTTATCATTTAATGCCTCTATAATAACACTATTTTAAGCTGTGTGGATGATGCGTGTTATCGGTGTATCTATAATAGTCGACAGTTTTTTTTCTTCTAATGTCATTTGCAGTGACGGTTATACCGCGCACTATTTCGTTATTTATTTTATGATTTTTTTTTTTCATAACGGTGAAAACGATTAAAACTTGATTTCGTCAATACTTACGGTGTATACGTACGTGTTTCTACAGGTTAACGGGTTGACGGCGAATATTCTCACTGTTCGAACGTTGTCTTAGAAAATATTTACTTTTTTTCCCGATATATGTATATAAAAAACAAATTATTATTATTAATGTTTTGAATTTCTTTAAACGACTATTTATAATCAGTGATGTTCCCATAAAATTTGTTGAGGGTATACGCAGCACAATTTTAACAATTTCAAAAAAAAAAAACTTTTAAGTTTTTCCATATGCCAGTTCCAGATCATGCAGATTGACCTTGATATAATAAGTGAGAAGTGTTAGTAATAACAAACAAATTTTCATTTGCATTATTTTTATTTATTTCCTCGTACATTTTATTTAAATATATTTATAAAAAATTGTTTTTTATCTCTCCCTTCCGGGTCTGTTTTCTCGCGTCCTTTACCACGTAATGCGGAATCTACCGATCGGTGGTCGTGGACTGAAGTCTGAAATTGGAGGGCCATTTATGGAGATGAACATCAAATCCGACACACAATAGTAAAAACGAGTTCGTAAAGCAGTCATCGTGAGGTTTATATTGGAAAACCCTCGTTCACAGTCAGCTGTTGTTGTGGTGTGGGGAGTATGTTTAGTGTTTTTATTAGAGTAGAATCAAGTTAGGTTTTCAATAAAGACATGAATTGCCGACTACAAAAAAAAAAGCTGTTTTACAAGCTTTAATTTTTTTCGCAAGTTCATTATGACTTGAGAGTATACGCAGTGTACTCGTGGTTTTTAAAAAGGATCTTGAGAGTATACGGCGTATATGGAGTATACCCTATGGGAACACCACTATTTATAATAATACTATACGAGTTTGATATCAGAAAAAAAAATGACTACATAAAGATTAAAAAAAAAACGAATAAAAGATAAACTTTAAAATATAATGTCTTTTAATTTTATACTTTTACACCGACGAGTGTTCGCGTTGAAAAGAAAAACGCTGTGTGATTGTAAACTTAACGGCCCCGTTGCCACTGTATACATACTTCGCGGTTACAGATAAGGCGTTCGTTTTACTGAACAGTTAATATTTTTTTTTTTTTTTTACTATTTGCTTTCGAAAAAAATAAAATATATACATTCGTATAGCGTAACGTAGCAGATAAGGAATTAAAATCTTATTATTTCTCGGTTAATTAACACAGTTTATTTTTCACTTTTAATCTCTCGCGACCGTATAATATTTTCATTTACGCGGTCTATATTTATTTGCATGTTTAATTAAATCGCCTATTAAACGTACGAATATTTTTACAATAGTAGTTTTATTTCTTACATGGACGTATATATTTACGTACTAAATTTTATGCATTTTAATTGTTGAAATACGCTCAAAATGTTGTTGTTATTATGCTTATAGTTTTATACACGCGTAATTATAAAATATTTATGATTCTCGTAAAAGGCGAATTGGTTTACGATAATATTGTTTTCCTCGAGGTTTATAATTTATTAAAAAAAAAATGTTTAATATAACCGCGCGTTGCGATAAACTGTTTTGTTGTTGTTTTCATGAATTTCTTTTTATCGTACATTATATTTTTACTCGAGTCTACAGCGATATTTGCGCACTACTGTTTATACACTGTCTTAATACGTTATTATTAATATTTCTACTCGCTTTCAAATAATATTTAAGATTTGGTCGCCGTATAATATGTACTTTTATTATATGTCGCACGTACTGGATTATTGTAGGATGTTATGATTCTGTATACGCGTATAACATTCGATACACACGGTTATTATAATGTTTAAACGATAACAAATCCAATATTTTCGTGTTATATTCTTACTGTAAATTGTGGTTATGCTCAAAAGTGTTGAATTCAAATACAAATTTTACGTCTGTGTATACTTTATATATTATATAAAAGAAAAAAAAATGTTTATAGCCGTTAACAACTTATAAAAAATTAAATTACGTTATTCCTCCATTTTTAACCGTTAACTTTACTGTAATATAAAACTTTTTTCGTTATTTCCTTATGCATATATGAGAGATTTTATAATCCAATTTTCGATTTTTTTTTCTCATTTTTACACGCGTTTCACTAATTTATGTTAGTATACTCCGTACTGGATGCTTTTATGTGTGAACACTATTTTAGTTTTCTATCTTGTGCGCATAACGGACACGAGTATTATTTGTTATTTTCTATACACATAAAACTATAATGAACTTCTTGTAGCCCGAGCACGGGAATCAGTTTTTATTGTCTCGGAAGTGTTTTAAGTACCGAATAAAGATACTTATTTCGTGGACCATAAATCGACTATTTAGCTGTAGTTATTTTAAGTAAATATAATAAACAAATCGCAAATATATATATATATATATATATAAAGTTTGACTGTGCTCAATATTATACTGTCAAACCGAATTACATTTACAAAAATATGTCGTTATTATTACAGAAAAAAAAAAACGTTAGACACTAAGAAATCCACAAATAGAAAAAGAAATTACATACTTTTACTTTATATAATATGTAGTTGTGTTCTGTTAACCGCACTGAGAATAATCGTGAAATCATTTTCGCCGTAAAATCATCATATAATTGAAAATACAAATCTTGTGGTTTTATGCAAACACGTTATATATATATATATGAAAAACAAAACGTAACCGCGTTTTCTACTTCTTGTTCTAACGGATCAAATAAATTATTAAAAATCTCGTTAGATATTATCATATAGTGCGGAGGTTCTTAAATTGTGGGTTGCGAAAAATTTTCACATGACGAATATGAGCCGAAAAACAATAATTATTGTTATTCATCTATTTGAACCGTAAATATTTAATGGACTTCTAGTTGTATATTCAACATACATAACCAACACTTTTTGCTAAAGGCATAAAGACTACTAAATAGTACGTATAATAAGTCATTAATAATAATAAGTTGAATTTTTTTTAATAACAATTTTTTTTTGTCAAATAAATCATATTTCATACAATATTATTTACTATATAAATTACTATCATTTTTATTAAAATACTCGTATATCGTTAATATTTTATTTATCATTATATAATAATAATAATAATAATAATAAGAATAATATAATAATAATAATAATAATAATAATAATAATAATAATAATAATAATAATAATAATAATAATAATAATAATAATAATAATAATAATAATAATAATAATAATAATAATAATAATAATAATAATAATAATAATAATAATAATAATAATAATAATAATAATAATTAAAATAATACGTAATATGGATGAGCCCTACAGCGAGCCGCCGTATGCATTCCGTTTCTATTTTCCAATTGTTGTTACCAACTCTTTTATGTAAAAATAACCGATTTCGGTACTAACATAATATAATCACGTTGTTTCGTGTCCTGTGATCTCGAAGTAAATAATGAAATATTATGTATAAATATCACGGAGAAAATTATATTCCGTCGTATCCTCCATGACTTTCGCGTGTTACGGTATGCCCGTCATTCTATCTGGGGTCATGTTTTGATTGATAATGCATTGAGTTCAGTGTCTAAACTCCGTCACTGGTGGACGAGACTTTTTAAAGTCGCAAATAATATATACCGTCCGGTGCAGGCCACGTCCCAGAACTTACTACACCGCACTCGGCGCGCTAGGGCACAAATTTCAACGCACATAATAACACTGGGCCGTTTGAAATGCCATGTGTGACGCCACGCACGAAGACCGTTTCCCACCGCCGACGACGACCCCCCCCCCCCAGTCGTCGTCGCCGCCGCCGCTGTTGGAAACCGCACACAAAGTTTTCGGCCGCCGCACCGCGCCTAGACGTCGTCGGTACGCGGTCGTCGCTGTATTGGAAACGTTAGCCACGATCTGCTTTTATGTCCGTTATTTATGCTGCACTTTAAAGGGATCTCGGTAATCATAAACTCTCCAAAAACAAAACGCGTTCGGGTGGCGTGTACGCGTATATATATATATATATATATACGTATAGTCGGGGCGGAGACGGTGTGGGCTTAAGCTTATTTCGCAGGGCGGTGGAAAGCGACGAGGAGCGGTAACGTTTTGGCCGGTGCCGCCGCTTGCTTTTATGGTATCGTGACGGCGGAAGGGAGAGAGAGAGAGACGCGGGCATTTCGCCCCGGTTATGATTTCGGGCGCCAAATATTAAAGCGACTACTGCTGCTGCACGAAAGCGACGACGGTGCCCAGTGCGCCGGCGCAAACTTTTAATCTGCCCGGAGGAGAGAATGCCGATCGGAAATCCGCAAAATTTACTGCGGAACGGAACACAAAAGAAATTATAAAAACTTTCCGTCGACTTTTGCGACGGTTCCGGCACACACACACACACACACATTCAATCGGGACGTCTTGCGCGCCACGCGTTTTGCGGACACAAAAACGGGCTAATTATTATTGATTCGATTTTATCGGCTGCAGCGCAAAAAAAAAAATGTAATTATTTCAATATTACATTATTTAAGTACAATATTCCTTATTATTCGTTTATATTCGATTTATAATATATGTAATTGATTTTACAATATTTGCACGACGATTAGTCGAGAACTTATACGGTCTATCGCGTGACTACTACTGGAATTTTTTTTTTTTTAATCATACGAATTAGCGGATTGTTAAAAAAGTATATTCGTTTTATTACGTTTTTTTCGAATTTTTTATTTATTTTTGTTCTTGACGTTCCGGATCCGTTACATGGACCGTCATGGGAAGTGTAGTGCAAGGCGTTTTTGTTTCACTGTGAATATACCGAATGCGGTCCGCTGGGTTCAGACCGCTGTCTATACAGTGATTTAAAAAGTATAGCTTTTAAAACGATTTCCACGATCAGTAATGCGATTGATTCTCTAATAAAATATGATATTTAATATTTTTTATTTAAGAGCCCCAACTAAATAGGTTATTGCCTTTTATGGCTTACAATATTAAATATTACTATATTTCCAAAAAAATTACTAAAATTTAAATTTAAATATTTGGGCGTATATACAAAGTAATAAATTGAATTACACAATTTTGTTAGTTTTAGGAAATGTATGAATTTTTTTATATTTTCCGGTTCAGATCCCAGTGCTCCGTTTAGCTGTTCTCTTATTTCTGCACATTTGCATTTGGAATATATTATCACGTGTTTGATGGAAAGAGTTTTACCACAAGTTTAACACTGAGCTGGTTCTTCTTGTCTCATAAGGTGTCCGCGTGTTAGCCATTTGTGTCCTACTTTTAGCCTTTATAATTTTTATTTTTCATGGATTGGACGTACCTATATGTTAGACACGTATAGTTTCACGGTTGTAATTTTGGTATTTTCTCCTATCTTGCCCATGTTCAGTGTCACATTTTTTTTTTTTCAATACACATTTTAGCTTGTATACTCTTTAATCGTCGTCATTTTATCGAAACCTACTATTTACTGCACAGACGTTTTCTTTTTTTGCAAGAAATTATCTGCAAATGTGCGGTAGAATTAAAGTGTGTTGTATATAACTATATGTAGTCGTTTTTCATGTTTTCTTACAATACCTACTATTTTTTTTTTTATTATTATAAAAGAAGTTTTGTCATATATGTATATTAAACTTCAACAATTATATAAATACCCACTATATATGTATATTTTAAATATTTTGTGCGAAAGTATTTTTATTGAGTTTTATTTAAATTCGATTTGAACAATATGTTTCGCATTTATTGCCTATACAATACGATTACCGAATAATTTTTCATTAATATTGCTGCGCCCGTAAACTACCGTGTGCGGCGGTGAATTTTTCGCCGACCACCCCTTACATACACCCATATTATTTGTCCTCTATTATCCATAATTTATGTTAATGCGATTCTCTCATAATCCGGTCGTTTAGCCGCGCGCGCGCGTATATATAGAACGTAAAACAGTGTCAGCTTTTCGGTCGTTGTGCGTATATCCCACGCTGCAGCTTTTGAACGTCCCTTCGTATATATCTTCTGGGGGGAGGTTATAAGTTTTTTTAATCAAGTCGGTTCGCGGGGAGAAAGTTTGGTTGTAAAAATAAAATTTTGAAACTTAAAACAAAAAAAAAAGTTACCGCGTATTATATCTCGTATTGATCTGTCTCTTTTTTTGGAGCTCCGATAATAAAACGAAACGGGAAACCTCGTTTCTTGTATAAAGTCACCACGGCCGACATCCGAATTCGATATCGTTTAACCGCTTAAAAGTAGAAGATTTCGCGTATATACATATTATATGACATCATTTTTTTTTATAATATAGTCATAGATAATAAATATATGGATGGGCAATTACATCTCATCTTCCGGTCATTTTATAAGGATTAGATGGGGTAGCTTATTCTTTCTTCCATTAGCAAATTACTCTTTCTCCCATGCGTAAAATGCCGCAATGTGATAATAACGTATGATAATAAATAATAAATATAAACATAAAAATAACCGATAAGCGCTTTTGTATGGGCGGGATTGATGTAATTAAGTAAGTATATAAGTTGTCAAGAAGTCAGGTATTCCAGTCATCAGGGAAAACTTCGACAATGTTACATATATTTTTATATAATATGTAATATCAAAATTTGAATATAACTGTTATTACCACGTATAATTTCCAAAGATAATAAATATAATAATTTCATTAAAAAACCTTAAAATATACCCCACGCGAGAAAGAGAACCATTCTAATAGTGACTTATCTTTTCTGTAAAATGAACCGCTACCTCATGCACATTTAATATAGAAGAGGCCTGTCCATATATTTCTTATCAATGATTATAATATATAACCGCCGTAGTCGTTGCCATGATTATATTTTATGCAATGGATACGATAATAATACCGAAATCTCTAGTCCGTAGGTGATGAAACAAGGTATTTAAAAAAAGAAAAATTTTTTTCTGCCATTTCACCCCTCGCATGCTTCATTTTAAATAAATGGAAGTGCACACAACTCCTCGAGGGTGTAATTCCGATGGTCATACCCCTTCGCCTCGGTGTCGTTGTGCTTTACCTACTGCAGCAGGACACGCTTTAATAAATATATAGTCACCGTGAAATGCGTGTGTGGCGCGCAGTCACAGCGTATATATTTACATTATTATTACACCGCGGCACGCAGACATATCAAAATTTATGTGCTAAAAAAATATATAGCAGCTCTACTCCCATTGTATGTACTGCGTAGGCATAGTGTACAACAATAATACACACACACACACAGGCGTATATTATATTATGGCGTTTGTAGAAAATTAATAATCAAAATGCGACTGAGAGAGAGAGAGAGAGATTCTCTTAACGAATTTTCGTTTTTGTGTTTTACATTTTCATCGTGGCCGGATACCCCGGAGCGTCGTATATATATATATATATATATATATATATATATATATATAGCGTCGTAGGTATATAGGATAACAAAAGAAACTGAAGAGCAAATGAACATTTTTTTAAAAAAAAAACAGTTGGAAATCATCTTTAACGATGCTGTTTGTGAATCGGGCACGATACAAAGGAGCGTTGCAGATAATGAAGGGATGTCCTTTTGTTACTCTTCCGTGGAAAACTGCAAATCTCTCTCTCTCTCTCTCTGCTGCACAGCTTCCAACTACTTCCTCCTTCTCCGATTCCGCCGTCGTTGTATATATATATATATATATATATATATACACGAGTATATTCCTATTGCCAGCTACGTATATATGAGCGCCTAAAATCCTATAGCGGATTTTATTATTTTTTTATACGACCTTTCGATACACACGAACAGTAGACACAATATATCGGTCGAGTGTAAAAAATAACTCTGCCGATATATCTAATAAAACGACGACTCGCAATAAAACGTATACGTCTCGTTATATACGAGGGGTAAATAATAAATTTCGAAACGTTTTTTTCGTCTGCAAAAAAATTTAAGTGTTAAAAGATAAGAAAACTTTCTCCCAGCTGGGAATACGTCGAAACGATTTTATATACGAGCGTATGTCGTTCCGAAATTTTCCCGTTGGTGCAAAAAATACGCGTATTATTATATAAATACGAATAGTGGTCGATCGGCGTTTAATACGTGGCTGCATCGAATTCCTCCTGTAATAAACAATAAATAACACATTTCGAAATATAAACCAATATATACGCGATTAAATCGTACGCGCGTTTCGGCACGATTATTATTATTATTATTATTATTATTGGATCGATTTATCGAAGAGACTATATACACGCGCGTATGAATTTAATAATTATTGTCCGACGCAATCCATTAAAATAACTCCGAAATACTGTCGATAAATCGTTTTTCTTTTTAACGCGAATAAATTATTATTATCGTTATTCGGTAGAATTCACAAAATGTCTATTTCTATGCGACTATATATGTTATTATTAACGGTGACGCGTTGTATTTCACGCGGAATATAGCGTGTCCTGACGGTGCACATTCTCGTTCAAAAATAACGATCAATCTCGATTCAAAAAATATTTTAATTTCATCATGCTTTTACCATTCCCTCCTCCCAATTATATTTTGCAGTTTTCGTAAAAAAAAAAAAATGCCAGTAAAAACATTAGTCGTATTTTCTTAAAACCTCGGAGTTACACGTACCTCGTGACGCGCGATTATTCTCATTCCTTTTTGCATATAAAGCCAACCGCTTCGTTTATAATATTTTTGGTGAACAATTAAAGCGCATTGTAACGGGATCGAGAGAGAGTAGCTTTATTGGAAACGATAACGTCATTATAACATTGTGATACGCGTAAAAACAACTTGAGAGAGGTTATACCCGCAAACGAACGAGACTATGTAGAATAGCATTTAAATATATAAGACGTGACGTACGGGTTTGTACATAATTTGAGTAGATTTCCACTTTTTTTTTGAATCCAAATATTTTTCAAATCAACGCAACAAATGTGTAATTCGATTCCGTTTTATAACATGATCCGACGGTTGATATCTTGCATATTTCCGAATAACTCGGTTTTCTTATTTTTTTTTTTTTCATGTCCAGTCTTCCAAGCGAATTTTTCTTGTCAATACTCAGTGATTTTTAACGCGTGCAAATAATAAACGATTTAAAAACAAAATTAGAATATTAACGCGATCATTATCCTACCAAAAAAAAAAAATCACTATAATTAAATACGTTTTCTTTCTTGTTTTATATATTGTACGATTTATTCAAATTATTATTCATTTATTTGTCTGTTTTTCCGTTTATACGTACTAAGTTTCTATTTGTTCAAATCCAATAATTAATTACGTTTTTATACAGTGTTACAGTCACACAATACGCAGTCATACTGTTTTATCTTATTTCAAATAAATACGCACTTAGTTTGATTTTACTGCTATTTGTACTAACCTTATTTTCTGATTTAGTGGTTTCTACACAGACGCCATACGCCATTAAATCAGGGGGAGAGCAGTAGGCGTCACAATCGTACACGAGAACGACGAGTCTATTAGATATATAGACTTTTCGACGTTCGTTCAATGTACAGGACAGGAGTAGTAGCAATACTAAAAAAAAAATTGTTGAACGTACAAACGGTAATTAAGGGATCAAATACCAAAACTGTGAACCCTCACGGACTCGCTGAGCACTATAAAATAACGGTACAGAAAACTCAAAAAGAAAGAAAAGAACATTCGAAACGCAAAGTATGGAAATAGATATCCGCACCTTCATTTGGATACTCGACCGTAGCAACATATAAAAGGAAACGAAAAAGCGGACCAAGACGATAAAAAAGGCAATTGAAACACTCTAGTGCTACGACCTGTACGCAGACACAAAGAACGAAATAATAAAAAAAAAATCAAATAACGTAACCCACTGGTGAAAACGAAATTCGAAACTACGGGAAATCAAAAGCACTACGTCTTCGAACGGGACAATGCAAATTTAGAAGGAAAAAAAACAATTATACTCAACAATACTTCAAGCCTCGACCAGCTTCAAGATCTCACGTAATTCGAACGCAACACTATAGGACCAAACTCGGGATACAACAAGAGAATAATGATTTTCTTAAAAAAAAAAAACAACTGTGTATACGTATATAATAAGGAAATCCAACGAAATTTAAGAAATGAATATTAAAAAAAAAAAAAAAACGTATTAAATATAAGCGAAATGTATTTTAAAAATGTAAAAAAAAAAACCTATAGAAATAACTAACGACCGTTGTGCAATGGGGAAGTTAATGAAGAACATAAACATCAATGGACCGCGGGAAAAAAGCGTCTTGAAGGCCGACTGATAAACGACGACGACGACGACCCTGCTGCATTGACGGACGACGGTCGGTTAACGCTAGGGACAATGAAAAATTCACACCGGGGCCCCTTAATTTAATGCGAATTTAACAGTGGGCAAAGGGAGGTTTCGGTAAAACGACCGCGCGTTAAGGTTTAATGGTCGGCTAAACGCGAGGCCGTATATCTGGAAAAGCTTCAAGCGAATAATATTATTAGATATTTCATTATTAATCGTCCTCGCCAATACCAACGTGTATGTGTACTGAATGAATCTTCGACCGCCGCTCTATACCCTCTCGCCCGCAACGCGTACAATGCGTATATGATAATTGACGTTGTGGGCGATAAACGACGCATTCCCATATAATATATAATCGTTGCACGGTAAACCGCTGACCTCTATTATACATCAGCCTATTCACGCTTCGTCGTCGCGATTCTTCTCAACCAGCTTCCGCCGAAGACGGTTTTATCGCCGCGGTCCTTTTCCACCACTACGGATTGGAAAAGCGACTCTATATTATCATGCATACGCTCGGCTCGACTCGGTGTGCTCTGACGCAGTCGTTATACAATTTTTTTACAAGCTTTTATTTAACTTGGACTTCTGTCTGGGAAAAGTATTGCGGAAGAATTTTCGACCACTTACCGACCATGTTGAAATTTCGCACGCACACACCTTTGGTTCTGAAGACAATACAATACAGAGTATATTCAATTTTACGGTAAATCCAATGTGGCGGCCATCACAAAATGGCGGATTACCTTTTCTTTACAACCCCCTCGACACGGGTATCAAATGAAATGATTTAATACAGGGAGTTATATGACGTCAACTTATTTATTTATACTATACTAAAAAATAGGAAAATAAATAAATATTTTTTTAAAACAAGCTTTTATTTATTGAAATATAATGTAGAAAATAATATTTTCTATCTAATCCAGCTGTATGTAATTATAAGTAAAAGCTTGGGGCGCTCAAATTAAAAAAAAAAATAAGTAAGTACAGTTACGTAGTTTAAATTTAATACAGTCAGTATTAATGATAGAAGAGCATGAGCCAGGGACACGAGGTTTATTAAATAAATAATAGCGAGTTGATTTATAAAAGAAAAAAAATGTACAATTAATCAAATTCTAAGTAATATTAACGCCTCTAAAAATTAAAAGCAAATCTCTTATATTTAAAATGTCTATTAATATCGTGAAATACAATGGAGGTCGGTCGCTGCACAAGTATCGCTGTACTATATACATAGAGAGGCACGCCTATTAGGCAGACGCCCCTATATGCGAAAAGAGGGGAGATGTCAGAGAATAGCCGTAAGCGAAGTCGGCAAAGCTACCAATATGAACAATAGGTTCAGCGTTATAAACATCCAAAACTAAGTACCCGAAGCTTTTACTTATAGTTACATACAGCTGTCTTAGATAAAAAATTATTTTCTACATTTTAGTTCAATAAATAAAAGTTTATTTAAAAAAAATTTTTTATTTATTTATAAGCGCATCTCCTTCACTTTAATATTAAGATGTTTTTTTTTTTAAAGAATGCTTACTACGTGTTCAGGCATTACGTTTTAGTTTTAGTTATCATGGGTTTGTGGAGAGAATTGCTAAAATTCAACGATCTATAAAAACCGCTTGTAAGAACATTTGTATTTTACTTACACACTCATAGAATTCGTGAAATTATTTATAAAACAAGTATTTATTAAGTAGGTGTTATAACTTTTTAAAAAAAAATAAAATAAAATACTATTCAAATTACAAAACAAATAACACCTTTTTAAAATAGTCAAATTTTTATTTTATTAAATATTAATTAAGCGGATGAAATGCGATTTATTAAGCCATGATTATGTGTACAGGGAAATGACGGAGAAAATTTAAACATTTTTAAACATTAGATAACAGATGGTGTTTAATCAGTGGTATGATAAATATCATTGATAACGTTTTTCGGCTACTCAAACGTGTGGTACAGTCATGGAGGTATTTAAACTGTACCTATATATAGTTTATATCAGCGGTTCCCAAAGTGTGCGCCACGGCGCCCTGGTACGCCGCGATGTCTTTAAAGGGGCACTGCGCCGCCGACCGTTAATATAAAATATATTTATAAATCTTAATAATTATAAGAATTTATAAAGTATACACTTATATAATTATAATAATATAAATATTTACATATTATCCACAGTTTTTTGTATTTTTATCTAAAAAAAAAAATTTTAAAAAGTCATCAATTTTATCTACGGCGCCGTGAGAATACCTCAGTTTTACCCGCGAGTCTAAAATGTTTGGGGACCGCTGGTTTATATAATATACATCCACGGGCACAGTGTGTTTATGTACATCATGCTCAGAATAAATAGTAACCGCGCGGTTAGGCAATATAATTTATTATCACTTTTATGTACAATGATATTAAAACTGATAAGGTTTTTAAAAGACAAAATTTGAAGTCATAAATTACCGAGTATAAATCATTATTTGTCATATTATTTTACGCATAAATCAATATTATACACTATTATACATCAATATATTTTAGAAATTAAGAGGACACCCAGTGAGTCAAATACATAATAAACACTCGTATTTCGTTACTGGGTGTCCAACGGATAACTAAAGCATTAAGCGTAGTTGTCCATCTACGCTTAATGCTTTAGAGAACGAATTACACTTTTTATTGACTGTTTATTATCGTCAAGTTTAAAACGAGTTTAGCGAGCGCGTTCTCTTTGTCTTTTTTTATATAAATTAACATTGTTTTAAAATTAAATAGTATATTAAAGTAAAAATACGGCCATAGATCACCAGGTCTATGGTTCGATTTTAAATTTCAGAATATTATATAGGTCGATCAATATTGTCGAATAACCGATACACTTTCCACTGTACACAGGGTGTTTCAAAAATCGTATTTGTTTTAAAAATGATAGACAAATCGTTCGTAATTATCGTCGAGAACGTAATATATCGGTTCAAATACATTTATATTACGTTCCGTTTCTGTTTTTCCTGTTAATTGTGTTACTGCGTTATTATATTATTTACTTCGCATGCTCGATAAATTCATTGGCGTCGCGCATTAAATATTTACGGTATAATAGGTACTTTGAAATCAATTACTATTGTCAAATGTAAAACGCATTAAAACTACCTCAATAAATTTCTGCCCTATACAATCTGGGCTTAATGTTAAAAAAAAATAGCGTTTCCAGTACACGTACAATCATTTATTAAGTATTTCCCTGATGCCGTAAAGTTAATGCGTAGCTGATTCAAAATTTAAAAAAAAAAACGTAAAAATTGTAATAAATAAACGTGTGTAATAATAATAGATATTGGAATTAATCTAAGACGTAAGAAAAGCGTACGGTATATAAAAATACAATAGTTACGAATAAAGTTTTCTAACAAAAACCGCGCGTATAGTATACATAAAATTATACAAACGTCTTTGGAATATTAAAATTTATACGGTTTTCTGTGTGTAAATTATATATTTTGTAATGGTTGCCAAAAACGATCGATTATTCCCGGGCTGTTAAACACACGAACCCGTCGATGCAAAATACATTATATTATAATTTCTTTTCGGGTGTAAATCTACTTGTCGTGTGTTACTCGTTAATCATATTCACGCACGAACACACAAAATCATTGTCGGTGCTAAAATCGTTTGTTCTCCGCCGAAAGCAGGCGAATTTGCACGTTTATATCTCGTAAATACATGTAATACCTATTTGTAGTTTTCGAGAGTGTAATGAATAGAGTCGAATCGTGAAGAAAATTATAAATCGTTTTAATTAATAGTATACGACAATAAATCGATCTAAAAAATATATGTTGAATTTCGTATTTTATTTTTGCGTTTGTGTCTTGTTAACTGAAAAAAAAACCCACATTAATGCATTAAATAAACGACAGTCTATTGATTTATTTCAATATTTTCGTAAACGTATTTTTTTTTTTCATTCGAATATATTTTTTAAACGTCGTCCATTATTCGGATTAAAAATGTGTAAATAAATCAATGTGAAAGTCACGGTTCGACGTTGTTAAAAAAAAAAAAATTAATAAAAATATGTATTAGCAAAATAAATATTAAAATCCTGTATAATAATATTTCCCGGAACGGCGAATTATTATTAAATTTTCAATTTCGTATTCGATAATACGATTCATCAAACATTCTCCGTTCGATTCAAAGAAAATATTAACAAAATAAAAATACACTTTTTTTTAGCTTATGAGACTTTCCACTCGCGATAATAATAATCAGCCAATTATTTGAACTCTCGTCTGTATTTTTTCATATTATCATAATGTGTTTTACGTTATTATACTCGGTGTTTTCCCCGGGGGCCTTTCGTCTCAATCAAACGTTGGTACAATCCGTTGAAAAATTCGAAAAATGTATTCTAATTGTCGATATTTCGAAAAAAAATAAATACGAGTACTTGGTTTACAGTTTACGGTGAAAACGAATTTTATGGTTTCATATATCGTAATATATAATCGGTACGGAGACGGTGCGATACCAATAAAACGAATGGCGATTTATTTATCTAAACGGTTTTCGGTTTGCTCACACTCTGAGTTATGTCTTTTATCCCGTATATACAAAATAATATCTCCCTTAGTTTTTAATCCGTGTTGTTGCAGTTCTCCGTGCTTCTCTAGT
The DNA here is from genome assembly GCA_032441835.1 of Slavum lentiscoides. Taxonomy (NCBI): domain Eukaryota; kingdom Metazoa; phylum Arthropoda; class Insecta; order Hemiptera; family Aphididae; genus Slavum; species Slavum lentiscoides. The sequence continues at coordinate 31,052,721 of CM063708.1, forward strand.
GTAACTTGTATTTTCCTTTATTCGTATACTTCGTTATTCTGCTCTTGGTCTTCCTCTTCCAACGTGTCCTTCAACGTCTCCTTCATTTATTGTCTTTAAAATGTCTGAAAACGTGTCCTATAAACTTGTCTGTCCTTGATTGAATACACTTCCATAACTATGGCTTTTATTTTCTTGTATCTAGTACTCCTTCATTTGCCACCTTCTCGGTCCAGGGTATCCTAAGAATTGAAAGGCCACATCTTAAAGGCTTCCAGCTCACTTTTTTTCGTTGATTTAACCCGTTTCACTGTGCATCATCAAACGCTTTTTTCAGGTCTACAAAACCGATAAAAGTGTTTCAATTCCGCGTCTGATCGGTTTTTCTATGTCCTTAGTGCTAAGGTCACCTCTCTAGTTCCTATATTTTGTCTGAAACAAAACTGATCATCACCTAAGTTTGCATCTATTCTATTTTTTATTACTCTAGTTATTATTTCTGAGGCATGCGTGTTAAGATTTAAAGTTCTACGTTTCTCACAATTTATTGTTTCCTTTTTTTTTGAGTGGGATTTTTTACAAAACATTCAAATTTAAACGTTCACTGTCAACGGCAGGTTTGAGATAACGACTTTAATCGTACACTAAAATACTGGAAATTATCTCTAGTTTATTTTGGTGTATCGATATTACAGAACATAACGTTAAACGTTTTTCTATAAAAATTTTAGTCTGGGTATTTTTTCGAACACGCCTCGTATTATTAGCAATATAATTTCGAAATTCCTATACACGCAACAATGTGTGTATTTATAGTTTTACATATTTCACGTATATTACAGTGAAATCGGTATCTTTTTCCTTCCCCAGCCATATATACCCCCTCCTTTCGCGTTCTTTTACCCCTTGGAATTTCATGTGCGGTTTTCTTTGGCAGCACAGTAACGTTTTCACTTTTAACCTAACGATTGCTTCGTTCCAACCCCCGGGTACGACGGCGTTGTTGCTGCACCGGTGGCGGACTGCGTCGTTAAACAATAACGTGTCGGAGGAGGGGAGAGAGAGACATCCCTCCCCTAGTGACATTATACACGCGTTATACGCGGCGCACACGTGCACCGATATTGCATACACGAGACGCCGACTTATCGAGCTCGCGCAAACAACGAGGCCGTCGAGATTTCCTCATACCTTATACCTATATACTTTGTATTATAATATATACGGTAAAGGGAAAGGAGATTAAAATACTTTCGGTATTATATTCTAATTCGCGGCACCAGACGTTTTCTTGCGACCGTTTGGGGGGCAGGATCAAATTTTTTTTACATGTATATGCCTTATGGCTGGGGTCATTCTATAAATTTGTGCGACACCGAGAGCGTTACCACGACGTCATGAACCCGGCTCTACTCACCACCCGGCTGGGTCCCCACTTCTATACCGTCGCTGCCAGTTACATTGGAACGGCGATGGCAGCGCGATCTATATATATATATATATATATATATATATATATATATATATATAGATACGAGGAGACGAGGAGACGAGGACTAAGCTATAGGTAACTTTTTGTCACGTGTAAAAAATAAATGATATATATACAAGACATATACATGCGTATCAATGTATCTGCATGCAGTGTAGATACTTTTGTTTTTTGATGGAGTAAATATACAATATACTCATTTATTTGGAGTTTCTTTTTCATAACGATAATATTTATATTATTGGGATTGGTATTTTGGCATATCAGCTATACATTCTGAAGGCAATCAGTTGAATCGTATAAATTAAACGGGTATAAGCAAATTGAGTATAATGGAAGTTTTAAATAATAATAATAATAACATTTCGTGATAGGCATATGAAATCAGTGGCGTAGCTAGGATTTTTATTGAGGGGGGGGAGGCTGAGGCTGATAATTATTAATATTTATAGAGGGTACCTACTAAAAACTGATTATTTATTCATTTCGGGGGAGCAGCGGCTGCAGCCCTGTCAGTCCCCTTGGCTACGCTACTGTATGAAATAATAGTATTGAAAATCATATACGCACAAGTTTTTAAACATTTTTTATAATAAATTAGTATCATGTATACTCAATTTATCAATTATTATTATACATATGATTTTTAATAATTTAAAAATTTTCCATAAACCCTAATACTCCTTTTTTTTTACTGTTCACCCAAGATACATTATAATAAAATTAGCATTTAATATTATATAATTAATAATTGCATCAAAATTTTCACTTTTGAATCTTTTCCTAGGCTTAAAACTAAATGTCTGAAACCAAATTTAGGTAGGGCACTTGCCCTAGCTTGCCTCTCACCCCCAGCGCCACCACTGAATTCAGGCAACGCACGACTCGCGTAATTTTTATCGGGGCCCTTAAAATACGTTTCTTGTGGTATTTAAAACGATAAAACTGTTTAAAAATGTTTTTTTCTTTTTGAAAACCTATAAAATGAAGTTTCTGACTTTTATATTTAACACGAAATAAAAAATCATTTCAAAACATTTTTTCTGGTTGACATTGACGACTTTGGATTTATTTTACACACTGAAGTCACACGGATAAAAGTTTTACTAAAAAATTACTACTACTTTCGGTAGCAGACATCGTGAACAGACATTTTCGCTTGTTAAATATGGAAAAAATAAATGATGTTCCCGGTTAAGTTGACAACACTTGAACGACGATGTCGGCATTTAATATAAAAGCGGATACAAACAAAATTAGTGGGAAATATTCAAACTCAAATATCACAATAAATATTTGTACACTTATGTATAACATTTTATTTTATTCGAGACTATTACAATAATTATTTTAACATTTTTTTTCCGTATAATATTTTTTAAATTTTGTTCTAAAAATTTATTTTAAAAATTTTTTCTAATATTTTGTTCGGAAAATGTACGGCCCGATGTTCGTATTATGATTTTTTAATATTAATAATATTATTAGTGTTATATTATGTAAAAATTGTATTTTTAATAATGATTATTTTAATGTGGCCCTCGATGAAAAGTCGAAAAAAATACGGCCCGCCTAAAAAGGTAAAAAAGGTTACAGAACCCCGTTCTAATTTATTAATTAAATTACGGATTTTTTTATTTATAGAACACATTATGAAATTATAAGTAATTTGTAATATTACTGGCACATTTTTTTTATGTAATTTTTCCGCCCCAGACTGTTATTATATATTTTAATAATATTCACACGTACCCGTTAAATATTTTAATAGTCTGATATTTTTTTTTTCTCTTGACGAATAAAAAAAATTAAACTCTACTATTAAAATAATTGTATAAACCGAGCAGTGTTCTGTGTACCAAATTTACTACAATACGTTTTCCTATGGTTTACTTGTAGGTACTTAATTGAACAGGGTTTAGTCCACAATTCATAACCGTACTTGACAAAAATATTATTTTTATTTGACATATTTTTTTTTTTAATGTTAACATATATTACGCAGTGCAAAAAATGTACCAATGTTTTCATAAAAATGATAAATACCTAAATACCGTGTGCTTCAAGCGTACACGCTGAAAAATCCGATATATGTAATGTAAGTCCAGATTGGTATTTGTATAATACACGCGTGTAGAGTCGTTATTTGTTACATTAATTCGACGGAGATAAAAATTTCAAAGGGTCGGGCACGTACTTCCAGTGTCCCTCCTTCTAGCTATGGCACTGTATATGTATAACGTGCTGAATGTCGTTCGTTTTGCGAATAAAATCGTGTTATCTACTGAAAACATTAATTCAAACAAGGGCATTCGATCCTGAATAAATATAAAAATTTTTTTATACCAAGTGTATAAAAAAATAACGAATTACTCAGGTGGCATTTTATTTTGTTGTAATTACATCGCGATTTAATACGGAACACGCTATAAAACAAAAATAAAACCGGAAATTTGCATTGCACTCGTTATTATGAGATGTGATAAAAACAAGTTCTGTTCGAATAAAAAAAAAAAATACTGCGTTTTTACTTTTACTGCCATTGACACAGTGAGCATATCATATTTTCTCTTGGATTTCTCGATATTTTAATAACGACAGTAAAACGACTGAATTTCAACCATAATATAGTATTTTTTTAATAACCACTTAAAGTTATATTTAAATGGATTAGAAAAAAAAAATTAATTATTTTTCTCTCGTTCTATTAAAATATTCGTACATTTTCTTTTGATGAAAAAAAAAAATTTCATTAAAAAGAAAAAGATCTGTTTATATTAACAATTCAAATTTAAATTTTGCAATTACAAAATAGATATAAAAATTTATGTTTTTTTTTTTAAAAATAAAATCGTATACTTACTTTATATTATTATTAATCCTTTAGCTGCAGTTTGGTATATTGTGCCGAATCGATACCGATAATATATATATATACAACATACCGGCCGGTTTCAAAGTTTAATTAAATAAAGCTATTGAATTGAAATTTATCGGAGTTATTCGAAACGTCGTAAAAACAGCAATTGCGATAAGGAGAGAACTTTCTTCTAAAGTATATAGTCGTTGAAGAGGAAATGAGATTTGCATTTTAGATTCCGAGCGAAGCGAGGGAACTATTGGTCTCGCAATGATGTGTTTTATTTTTTCGGAAAACGCTTTTTGGAGCTGTAAAAGCGCTCTGGAACTTTCATATAGCCCATTTATAGATTGGACAACGGCGATACTTTTAAAAGGTAACTCTTGAATTTCCCGCACCGTAATACTGCTTTCAAGAAAATTGCGAATAACTGTTAAAAAGCCGCGAAAACCTCGCGCAATTCGCGGTACATAGGAAAATAAAACGCCCGCGAGCTCCCCCAAAATATAGTGTTTTCCGAATTCAATCGTTTATCACCGTTTGAAAATTAAAAATAATAGTGGCTAGCTTTGAGATGAGCGAAGGGAGACTTGAAGTAGCCCATACGTATTCTTTGCGTAATTTTTTTTTTTAAGTTAAAACCTATTAATATCTGAATATTATTAATATTTAAAATCCAAATAGGAAAATCGGATTACAAAGCAGATATAATGATTTCTATAAATTAATTCGAATTCAAAACCTTTCATTTGTTTATATAATTTAAACATTTTTTTTTATCTCGAGTTTTATCCTTCGAATGGACAGAAAAAATTTCGAATAAAAAATAACGTTATAATAGTTTATAATTAACCGATAAAACGTTTTGCGATTTTATTTACCGCAACGCAGTGGCATTTAGGAATAATTATTATGAAATGATTACATTTCAAATTTTCATCAATCACGGGAGTTGACAAGACACTGTCCTGTCAAATCCGTCGAGTCTAAACTCCTGCACAAACAATAAATGTCTTATACATTCGCCCCGAGTTATGTGTCAAGTTCCGTTATGGGAAACGGATTTTCTACATTACTGTGGTTTATCCAGTTAATCTCAAAATATCTCAGCGACTGCGGATTTCGGTCTAAATTAATTATATCACAACCCTTTTGTCGTAGAAATTCATAGGAAATTCCTCACTACCGCGCAGCCAACAATATCACTATTTAAACCTTTATAATATACAATTACCTATGGGTTATTTGAGCCGTCAAAGCGACAACTAATGTTTTTATCGATTATATGATTAATACGACAATAAAAATTCACTCGTTAATATAAGCACCGTCTATTGCATACGTTTTTAACCTATTCTGGTTCACGGACTCCTTTCAAGTATAAAGTATAATCACGGATCATCCCCTCCCCCCAAAAAAAATCTTTTATTTAAATTATTTTTTAATGATAATACTGAGACTTGGTTAATACATTGTGTGAATAATCAAGTTTAGGAGAGATACGAATGATTTTTTTTTTTGGTTTTCAGTTTATTTAAGTTGTAATGTGACATTTGCTGATGTTTTTTTATTGTATTATTACCTTGAAATCTAGGCTCGTATGAGACAAAGCGATAAGCAAATCATCTTTGATATCCAGCGGGTTTTGTAATTTAGTTTCGATTACTAAAATAATAAATACACGTTCAATAAAGTTTACAATAAAAATTGACATTATAAATATAACAGTTTTTGCCTATGGATTCGTCGAAGAATTTGAATTAATCAAATTTTTGTTTTTGTATCATTCTAAAAAACTCACGGCCACTCCGTGCACCCTCGAGTAACCATCTACGGAACTCCTAAGAGTCCACGAACCACTCGCGGTCACTATTATTAAAAGAGAAGAAAGAAAAAAACCTGAAGTTTTCCAAAGTATACGCGTAATAATTCGATAAAACGAAATTATTATTATTATTCGTTTATATATATATATTATAAAGGGAGTAATATAATACACAAGTCAAACAATCAAAGTCCCGAAGTACCCCTAAGAGGATACCGTATTTTTTGCTTCTCAATTTTGTCGATACTTCGTAGGTACGTACACACATTTTTTTTATCGTTCACCAGTTTTAGATTAAAAGATCCGCGTCTTCCCCCTCGTTCGCGACGTGATGTTTCTCGCGGGCGTATCGCCGAAATGCGATTCCTTCCTCCCGCCGTTCCGACTCGCAGCTTCTTCTCATATATATATATATAATATGAGTATAAGACTTTCCCCTGCATCCCGTTTTAATAAGGTGAAAGCGAATTCCACGTGAGAAGGTACCAACAGCTACGCGTCGTAGCGGTTCGTCGTCGCTCGCACCCTCGAAACGTTGTCATCGTATCCGCGCGAATACCTTCGGCTGTTTCATTGCTTTCGTATACCATGCGCCGACGGTGTACGCGTGACAAAAAAAATATGACATTCGCGAATTCGCTCGAATCCGAAAGAAAAAAAAAATTTTAAAACTGTAATATAAATATTCGCGGGCGAATAAAAAAAAAAAACACGTTTTCCGCCACAAAAATGAAATTCGCGGACCGTCGTTATAATATATGCGCGCTTTTATTGCGTTCGTTATTTTTTAATATTGTTCGTCCTTTCCAAATGGTATACGTGCGTGAGTGTACAGTGTGGTTTTTTTTGTCGCGAATCCGCTTAAGGATTTTAAGCAATTTCTTTTTTTTTTATATTTCAATGTTTTTCATTCATTATTAAATCGTTCAACCTTCAACGATTATTATTAATAGATCATTCTTAAAAAGTCACTATCCCCACTCCTCAAATATATGCAAATTTTTTTTTGTTTCCAAATGGCAACCTATGGCTCGTTTCCGTTTGGGAATAAAATACATTTTTTTAATTCGATTTTTATTTTCAATAATCCGTTTAATTATTATATAAATATTGGTAAATCCGCGTTGCGTATTTTCATTACAACAATACATTTATTTGGCTTGACAATTTTCGATAAAGAGTAAAGAATAGTCTTTTTACCACAGATTAGATGAATACAGATGGATCACTCGGCCCGAGAACAAAATAATTGCAAATACGCTCTTCTGATTGGTCCTCTCCCATATCAATGTAGGCGCACACGACGATATAAATTATTGTGTTGGTATTATACAATATTATAGTATAACTTCTTTATTATTTCAAATAATAATGGTTATCACGCGCCGGTAAAAATTTAACGTAGATTAAGCACCGATTTTTTTTCAACTGTGTACAAAACGAGTATATTTGACACGATCGCCAAACCAAAATTCACTATGTAAACAACACAAATATATTACCTCACGGGAAGGATACCCGTTGTCCGAGAAAATGGAAGGGGAATAGGATTTATCAGTCCGACTTATCACTGATACCAACTTACATTTTATTTAAAATTATTATGAAGAATTTCCGTGTATTATAATTTGTGTCCCTGAGTTTAGTTATATGTAGTTAGAATTAGTTATAATATTATCACCGAAGATGATTATTATTTTCAAGGTTATTATTTTCATTATTTTCATTTAAATATTATTTTTAAATGTATATGAAATAAATAAAAGTAAATTAATAATTGATAAGAGTTAGTATTGATAAACGGTAAGTAAGTATTTATTTATATTCTGGTCAAATTCATTATTATTATATTTTTCAGATTTTAGGTTTCTACAGTTGGTAACAGAAATGTGAATTTTTTTCTTATCAATCTCTGCCCCCACCAATCTGTCGGACAACGGGCTTCCTACGTACCTCACGGGAGTAATATATACATTTTAGGTAAATATATTGTGCTATCATGCGGTAACACTGATATGGGGGGGATTCGAATGACGTCATTTTTTTGTTTACATCGCGAGTGATCCATCTAATCTGTATTTTTACCGTGTCTTAAAAGCTATTTACTCTCGGGAAACGAGTATAATACGATTTTAAAGGCTATACTTAAACTCCCAGAAAAATATATATTGCTTAAGAATTTACAATCGATGTCATAATAATATATTGGTTGCCATTTAAAACTCAAACGTTTGCTTCCAAAGAATAACGGACAGGGTTTTGAAATATTTAAAAAGAAAATAATTTATATTTCCCGAGATATATAGCCCGACTCGTGATCACCCTGTGTATACGTGTCGGTTTTGTGAACACACGTTTTTGACACATCGCGTTATTATCCTTTTTGGTTTCTTCGGTGAGAATATATGCAAATGTACGAGGACTGTGTACACCGTTCGTCGTCGACTCCATGTATGCTACACTCTCGTTAAGAGTTTTTGTCGCCTGTAATGGCGTGTAATAAATCCGGAGACTGGAAAGGACAATAAGACAAAAATACGCACCGAGTCGTTTTACAAAAACAATAATAGCCGAGCAATGGTTACTCGACGATGTGTTTAATATTTTCTACGGTTTTCTTCGACGAACGTTCGATAGCGTCCCAAAACATATACTGCAGACATTACAACGTTTTATAACGCGCGTCGCAGTACGTTTCAATCAGTGGCGTGCCCAGGAATTTTCAATGGGGGATGTTATAAGTAAATAGTGATAATACATTTTAAATTTTAATGAATTGTCATTGTTAATACCAAAAACTCAAATGTTTATGTTTCAAGCTCTCCAAAATCGTTTTTAGCTTATAATTGTGTATATTTGTAAATTGTTCTATAATTTAAATTATAACACACTAATACCAAGTTGTTCAATTTAATATAACATATGTTATGTATAGTGAATGTGATCTAAAACTGCAGATCATATAACTAATAAGTTGTTTTCTGTAGGTCGGCAAAAAAAACAATGGAGGGGGGATATAACCCCCAACCTCCCCCCCCCTGAGCACGCCACTGGTTTCAATAGTATCTGCGCGCGGAAAAATATAAATAATTGTAAATATCAACACGAGAGTGCAGCGCAGTTAAACGAAAACTATACTATCCTTCTTATTTTTTTCGTCTCAATTTAATCGCTCGGAGAGTTTTTGTGCAGAAACGTTCAACGATAACGTTGCCTAAACGGAATTATTTTTAATACGCGTTAAAGTTTATTGAAACGGTAATTACACGAACTATATATACTACGACAGCAAAAAAAAAAAAACGTCAAAACCTGCAATCTGTGACGGTATTCATCAAAATAATCGCGCGTCGTTCGATAAAGGATAACTTTTAATTGGTTTTTCTTACGCGAGTTTCGCCGTACACTTTGATTAACTTTTATTTTCGTACTTTGTATATAGACATTTGTGTTTGTCCTCCGCAGAATCGTTTTGATCGTTTTTTTTTTACAGCTTCTGCGCGCAATGAAATTTAACATTCATATTTTTATTTTTCTTAAGTTCCCCGTCGTATATAGGCAAAAAAAACACTCAATAAGTATATATATACCGTTAATCAAAAATTCGTTTTTAAATAATAAATTAGTAAGAATTTCGTCAACGGAAACTGCGATTTTACTATGCTTCTGTATATTGTGCATTCGCATTTCTTATGGATAAAATAAATATCGACTATAGTCGTTTTAACGCATAAATGTTTTTTAATGGATTTTTTTTTTGAAATTTTCAAAGAATTTCTAATAATTCTTGTATAAATATACTCGATGAAAAATAATGTATACAAGGCATTTTATTGCGGTGGAGAACTGGAATTCTACCGTTATGGCGTTAAAAGCAATCACCTGCAGCCGATAATAACGTAATCGAACGTTTATGACTCACGCGCATGGGGTTTAGGAATTTTATTAAATCATAAAAATACACCATAGTTATAATAGCAGCTATTATTACAACTATAATATGTGCTTTATACGTGTACGTCACACGTGCGTATTAGCTGGTGTTAATAAAATATATTGCATTTTTTTTTTTTGGATTCCTTCTGTCGAGTTTTTAATTAAATTGTCGTGCGATTATTACATAATAATAATTGTTAATATACCGTCAAGGACGTTATTTAGGAAGAACAAAGGACGTCCGGTAAAAAGCCACACTTTATCGAAAAAAAAAAGAATACAGAGAGAGTTTTCGAGAAATATTTCGGATTCGGATTGTAATTTCGGCCTAAAAAGTAGACTAAAAGCGATAAAATAATTATTTTTTTTATTCGCGCATAATTTGATCGAGTGATAAAAAAAAACGTGTATACGTCCGTAATTGTTTCATTATATTTTAGTGCGTAATTAAAATTAAAATTAAATTGTACAATTCGCAATAATCTACATAAAATGTATTATTTTTAGTGCCGCGCGTACACGATATGGCCATTTCGACTTATAAATATTTAACATTAATGAAAATTAATAATTTACGACGGGCGGACAAAAAAAAAGAAAAAACTTTTAAAACACACCGTCGCGCTATGCGCCACTGATTTTTGTTTATTACGCGAATCGAAATAAAAGAGTTTTATTATATGGACGAAACATTATTATCTACTGCAGTTGTATTTCTGTCCCGACCGCAGAATGTATGCGCAGTAGTAATATTATTATATTATAAATTTGATTCGCAATAAAAGTCACTAAAATATGTTTATTTTATTATTTAAATATTTTGCGATCTTGAGATGTCGTAAACCGTGTATAGAACATTATACTTTACACCGAAAACTTGATAAGAACGGCGAGCGCGATAAAAAGGATTTCTGCACCGATCGAAAAAGAAGGAACATATTTAATAGTCGTTCAGAACTTCTGTCTGCGTCTGAAAACGTTTTATCATAAATCCGACGGACCGGCACTACTCCATCTCTAACTCTTTCCTTACACGTATAATAAAAAAAAAATAAATATTTTCTATTAAATTTACTCGATTTTCAAACATCGGGTGTGCAAATACGCTGGGCGTTGTATTGCTAAGGCGCCAAAGTGAACATTACTTTTTCATACTTACAGCTGCTCTAATCAAACGCGGTCATCAGCATCGGTCAATATCAACAGAATTGTTCGTTTTGTAATACTATTTGTCGCATTATGCGTCGGTTGACATTCGTTTTTCTACATTATAAAAATGCTCTTTTCCCCTCAGTTTTCGTTACCAAACGAATCGCATAATACACTTATATTGTATCTATATAAATGTTCTTTAATTTCAAAACACTTTTCATATTTAATATTCTGAACACTCGCATAAACGATAAATTATCTCGTCTTGCCACCCTATATTGTTTACATATTTATGGCGGTTTGGTGCCGACAATATATTCGTATACGATCGGTTATATTGCACGCTATTGATCCACACGGAATATACATATACGTCGGAAGCATTCGTCTCGTTCGAAGTGTCTGACAATAATGGAATAAACACAGTAATGTTACGCGAATTTAGATAATATTCAAATACGAACAATATTTAATTTTATTTAAATCATTGAATTACAATTTTATATTTGATTTTAAACTAAAGTTGGAATAAATTCCAAAAAATAATAATAATAATTGTTACTATCGTATTTCTCGTACACAGCTACTCTATTTTATTAATTATTGTTATTAAAATATTGTATATAAATCGTTCGCATAATAGAATGATAAGGAAAACGTAAGAAAAATGTTATTGAACAGAATTTACCTTTTCTGATAGTAACTCGTCGGATTAATAGATACTTATCGAAAATATATTAAAATGGTCAAGTTAGAAAAAATTAATAACTTTGTAACCCGTCAGTGCGGTCAGTTTGTTGAAATAAACGGTCCTTATATACATACATACGTTTACTGCAAAGTCAGACTGTCATTCGTTCGCTTCTAAATTGAGTTCTACCGAACGGAACTATTGATATGGTAATTTTACTACTGTGTAGGATATTTATTCCGGATGGCTTAAGTGTATGGAACATTATCGTGAGTGTTAAAGTTACCGAGCCAAGTAAGTCAGTACAACTGTCACAGAATTTTCTTCGAAAATAAGATTTCGTTCACTCGCTCGAGAAAATATGTGGTTGTGTGTTGGTGGAGTGTTTATAAATTGTTCTCAGTGTTACACGTAGTCGATCTACAGTGGGCAACAACGCTCATTCTGCGAGCGATTCTCGGTTTCTACGCGTACATTTTTTAACATTGCTATGGCTTTGCTCTGTGCACATCTTAAAATTCGTCAGAAAATTCGACACGCTCCGGAATTTTTTTAACGATCCCGCACTTTCCTGCGGCATCTTGAAACTCGTCAATACATCTCACACTTATCAGCCACCATCGTTCTCTATTATCCATTTATCGCTGTACCCGAATTAACTCGTGTACAATAAATTCATCCATTTTCGTGTATAATTATTTTTTTCATATAATAAAAAAAAATGAACCTACACGTCACAAGCAAGTACCTAAGTTAAGCGGATACGTCTCAAAGCCATAGTCTTGTCGTTACGTACTTGTTCGTAGAGGAGGTACTAGGTTTTTTCACGTTTCCATCTCCATTATTGACGGCGGATAAACTCAGTGTTTGGAAAGAATGATGTCTCATGCGTTCACGTTTATATTTTTTGTTTCTTACTCGGAATAATAGGAATAACACGATGTCAACATGTTCTCGACGAGCTCACTAGTCCATATATTTTGAATATTGCGTTGGTAGGCGATAGCATCGGCGAGCATGGATTCTAATCGATATAGTTAACAGATCCTGATGCTCTGATGGTCTCGTGATGATGATACATACCTGACGGTCAGAACTAACCTAACCTGATGATCAGATGACCAGTAAAATTATTAAATTTACGATTTGTGGCGTACATTTACAATAATACACTATACTGTAATAGAAACAAATATCAAGAGCGTGTAGTGTAGAACGTCTACATAGCTATTTATATACGTTAAGTCGTTTTAGAATATATTCTTCTCGCGTTGATGTAATGTTTTTTGTTTTTTTGTCCAGCCCTCGGTAGTGTTGGTCGAGTATATATAACGCGCGCGCGCGCGCGCGTGTATTATCTAGTAAAACACGATCGTTTTATCGTGTAAACATTCCGGTCGTAAGTATAATATAATATTATAGTACTGTTTGCCGCGGCCATTTGGAAATATGAGCGTTTTATTGTTGGGCTAATGACTCTCTATAGTCTAAAACACGCGTATGTACATTGCACAGCTCACATACATTATATTATACGTATATATTCGAAAAAGAACGCCCTGATTTCATGAACAATTTTAACGGTGGAATATATACAAAACATTACGTTGATGAATACGTGTTATGAAAAAGAATAACTTATAGTAAACGGTATGGCTTCCACGTCGCGATACGATAGTAATATTCTCTCCAGGTGCAGTATTCACCGACACGACAGGTATGATTGACGCAATTGCTGCGATGATTTTTTTCCTCATAAATATAGTTGATGTCGCAGAGTACACTACATTTTTTAAAAGTGTTTCCAAAAAAAAAAGTCACTGCATTATGTGTTGCCATTTGTATACGAAGTCCAAGTCAATCTCAGTCTTCCGTCAAACAACACCGAACGTTGACTCATAAAAAAGTCGCATCGTCGATGCTGCGAAAAGTCATGTGGTGACTCTGTTCTTCTGCAGAATTATGTCTGTTAACTACAGTCCCATTTATATGTAAAATATCACAAAACACGACACTTTTCAAAAAAACATTGTTATTTCCGTGAAGTCTGTATAGGAAATCAATAGATATAATCAGTGGTCGAAGTGGATCAAAATTAGTGGTGGGATGGAAGCAGTGTCGTCAATTCAAGTTTTGAAAGTGGGGGATGGCAAGATTGTGAACGGTCTATATTGTTGAAAAATAAGCAAAAAATGCCTTTTTTAACAAAACGCTCTAACACCGGTCCTATTAAACTTGATGGTGAACTATACTTTTTATAGCTGTGATTAAGTGACGTTATTTAGATCTACTGAATGTTAACATTTTCGAAAACGAAATAGTTCTTACAAAAAAAAAACAATTCAAAGATATTTTCTCAAAAAAAAAAAAAAATAGGCAACTTAACAACTACACAAATTGTAAAAAAAATTTTTTTTTAAATCCAAGAGGGATAAATAAGTGGGGAGTATGCTAACTAAAAAAAGTGGAGGGATGGCATCCCCCCCATATCCCTTCCCACTTTGACCACTGGATATAACAGTTTTTTTTTACTGCTGTAGTTAATAAATTCGGTCCATATGCGTATACGAGGAAGACTTGAAGGGCTACTGGATATACAAATATAAAAACTCGAATAGTGTGTATATTAGTACGGGTTTTATTATTTATCGAAACTTCATTTACAAACACACTGTATAATGACGTAAGGAATAGACGCATAAGGTGCGTTCCGTTGTCGGTGTAAACACACTTCCAAAGTAGTGAAGGATAATGCTAGTACATATAGTATTATAACACTATAGGATAATACAAGGAAAGAAACTATAATGAAACGATACGTATTTGTGTGTGTGTGTTTGTGTACAGCGACGACTTGGTCGTAATATAATATATATTTAACGATATATTCTTAAAATTTTTATTTTTTTCATTTCCCTTCGCGAGTGGTGGGAAAAAGGATCGCTTAAAATAGTACACATCACGTCCGTATACGGAGTGTGTCAAGTAGGTAATGTTGGACGTTATTTTTAATGACTATATACAGAATGGTTTCGGTAAAACGAAAAGAAAAAAAAGAACTCGAGTCGTTTCGTTTGTGACGGGCAATTTTTTTTTTTTACGCCAATCGAACAATATTTTTCAAATACAAACAACCATTTCGTACCCCATAAATTCTTGCAATGTTTATTTTTCTGAACGTTTTCCCGGTGGAAACATACATTTTCGGTTCATTATTTTATTGACGGCACGGCCCTCGAAAGTCAAGTATGTATTTTTTTGTAGCATATATTGTACGCGGTTTTTTTTTAAAAATGATTACGGGAATGGAATAACAGGTGTTTCTGTAAGTGTTTTTTTTTAATGGGAAATTAAAAATTTTCCAAACACGCATGCGCGTACCGAAGAAAAAAAATTTACTTTTTTTTTTTATCGATTCTTGTAGTGTTTATTTTTCCGGAAATGTTGGTGTCCGTAATATAAACGAATCGATTTATCAGTTTATTAAAAGAAAAAAAAATCATATTAATAAACGTATACGGTCAAAAATGTAAAATAAAAATTAGCAAATTAGACGATTTCCAGTAATTTCGATTAAAACAGCAATTTCTTCATTTACTAAAATTTTAAACGATTAAAGGATCGTGTACTGCAGTGTTAATAAAGTAGTGAATCGAAATTTTTACTTTAATCACTACATAAACACACAGAAAAACGTACACTATACAAGAATCCCATGAAATGTCATATTGTCCGTAAAAAGAAAAAAATGAAGAAACACTTGTTTTACATTTTATCATTTCACGATTATTAAAAAAAAAACCTTCCGTACAAATTACACAAGTAAGCTGATATATTTCTATGTTTTGTATCTTTTTTTTATCGGTTAGTAAAAAATAAAAAATTGCTAGTTCATATCGAAATAAAATTATATTTTCAGCTTATTTTAGATTTTTTTTTAAATTAAATGTTATAAATATTAAAAATAACGCTTTATTGAAAAAAAAATTTATGTGTTTTTAAAAACTTAAAACATATTATGATATAAAAATCACCTACCTATTATACAGCTGTATAACTCGTTACTTCCTGCAGGATTAAAGAGTTATTATTCGAATGTATATTTTTACAGGTATAATAATAACAAAAAAAAAAAAATTGTATGCGTTTCAATGATTTTTTTTTATTATTTGAGTGAAACGTCGATATTAAAACCGATTTTGAAAACGATTGGATTTATAAAAAAAACATATATATTTTGTTCAGAGTATTTTCGGATATATCCGAGTCTTCAGTTTTTTTTACTGCGAGTATAGTTACAACCTCGGACCAGTAACTATCGCTCCGGTGATGGACTCTGCAATAAGTCCGAAACGTCATCCAAAAACCGAAGACACGGATATATTAATTGAAAATGCTCCGAATAAAAAAAATCGACAATCCATCAAAGCCGTAACGCGTTCATATATATTATTTCTCTTTGTTTTAGAACACATTTCTGTAACATTTTTCTACGTTTCGCGTAAGTTTTAAGGACATATTCATCTCTGTCCTTTGACGTATAACAAACGCGCCGCATCCTGCAGTATATACTATCGTGTGCAGTACACTATATAGCGTGTCCCAAAAGTTCGGTCGGTGCCGAGAAAACATTTGGTTCTGTACGCCGCGTATCACGCGTATAACAAAACGGTATTTACGGTCGCCGCAGACGGTTCAAAAATAAAAACCTACTCAAAGACGGAACCGTTTGATTGATCGCACCCTACGGCGCGGAGCCGCTTCTCTTCCGCCGCCTGTCCCCGGAGCCGGCCCGACGATCCCTCGGCGTTTCCCCGACGTTCGTGCAGACCGCGCACGCAGCAGCAGCAGCAGCAGCAGAGGTCACGGCTGTGCCAGACCTGCACTGCAGCCATTACCGCCGCCGTCTCCGTATAGCTGGCTCGCAGTCAAGAATTACACGCTGTTATTAATACGCATATTATAATAGTTCCACAGTTCAAAGACATATTTCTCCCGGAAACACGGCGGCGTATAGGTATATTAGAAAACGTTATTATTATTATTATTATTATTATTATTATTATTACTATTATTAGTATTACGGCTGATACAACAAATCGTCGCGTATATTATTACAGGTTTATTTACGGGACGAGTAAAAAAAAAAAGAAAAAATTCGTGCGCATGACGAGTACGCGCGGAACAAGCGAAATCACTCGACCGGTAGAATATTTGGTTTGAATTGGAATAAAATTTTTAAAAAAATGCAAAAAAGCTGCTGGTTTCCTCTATCGTGGTCGACCGCTTCTTCTTTTTGAGTTAATCGGGCCTTTAACACCATCACGTCTCACAACCGAGCTTCCATCCTACGCTCTGTCCAAAGCTAGATTTCTCCAATTGGCTCCATCACCTCCCACATCTGTTCCACGTCCTTTTTTTATTAAACATCTTTCCAGCGCATTCTATGTCTTCCCAAATGTTTTTCCTTACAGGATTTTTATACATAACGGTAATTCTTGGGTATTTAACGTAAATAAGAAAAAAATAGTTGTGATCCTTTGGCACAAAACAATGATATACAACACAAGTAATTGCCTCTATGTCTATCGACGCTATGTTAATACATCCGTAGATGTATAAACAGAAAAAAATGCGTTTTAAAAATCTCCGTGTTCAGTAAACACTTTTTATTTTTCGCAGTCGAAACATTATCGATTTTCTTCTTTTTTTTTTTACTGACGTAAATATGCGAACAACACTCATACGGGAAAATTCTGTTCGTTGCCTGCGGCGTGGCGATATTTTAAAGTGACGATAAGAAGAAAAAAAAACGTACAAAATAAAAATATTACTCGTAATTTCTGGGAGACGTGACGCGAGGACTGTTACAGTGTAATTTTTCCATTTAATAATGTGCTCGGAGACGAGATGGTCTTCTTCTTGATTCGTTGTATATACACTCGGAATGCAAAACGTACCGTCATATAACGTTCGCGTAATATGTGTGTAAAACTCTCGCCCTCGCAGCTTCCCAAACGCATTACGTCCTAAATAAACGCTTATAAACCTACGTGCAAACAAACGAAATATAAATCCGTGGGGATACACGAGTCCCGCTTGTATGGTGACGAATTCTTTTTTTTTTTTTTTGTGTGCACGTCGAGCATTCAATATAAGTACACGCGGTGTTCTCGCGCAATTACGGGGGTTTTTTTTTTACAGTAAAAAATTATTTTATATAAACGCGAACGAGTGAAAAGAAAGAGTGGCGCGCGCACGCGAAGAACTAAATCGCAGTAGCTTCCCGGCTTCCCGAGGGATATGTGCAAAAATTCGCTAAATAATAATAATAATAATAATAATAATAATAATAATAATAATAATAATAATAATAATAATAATAATAATAATAATAATAATAATAATAATAATAATAATAATAATAATAATGATAAAAGAAACAATATTATGGCTATAGAAATTAACGCTCTAAACAATATACTTACGGATTAACCGAGTGTGGTGTATTCTATCAATAACGTAATTATTGATCGCTGTATTTTTTTTTTCGTCGAGGCGTATTCTTATTTAAAATTATAGGATTTTTTTCGAAAATTTTTTATTTCTAAAATACACACACATAAAACAACGACGACCGTCTGGGATATTTTCGGAGGAATACATTTTTTTTTTTATTGACGATTTAACGATAGTGAAATATTTCGTTGAAATAACAAATACTTTTTATTTTTTATTTATAGAATATCAAATAATGTTTTATTATAGTAAATTTCGCAAGTCGTCTATTTTTTATAAATCAATAAACATATAAAATTGTATAAATGGTTTTTTTTTTGTTATTTACTACTGTTATTAATATAATTAAGTAATTAAATTTTATAGAGCTTCGTAAAAGGCGGTTTCGATAAATTCGTCGCCACGAGACGGCCATTATTTCGTGGCCGACGTCGAAAACTATATATATATATATATATTTTTTTTCCATATACTCTTCTAGGATATACGATACAGATAAGCGTATTTATTATTATTGTTTTAAGAAGACGCATCGCGTAGAAAATATTAGATAAAAAAAAGTTTCACTCTGCCACACTCGACTTAGAAACACGATTTAAAGAACTACGGGAAAGGTTAAAAGTTCTATAAATGTTTGGGAGGAAATAGATTTTTTTTTTAAATATCGTAGGAAATAGAAAAATACGACTTATTCAATTTCAGTAAAAGTCCGATTATTTAGTTGTTGATT
The DNA here is from genome assembly GCA_032441835.1 of Slavum lentiscoides. Lineage (NCBI taxonomy): Eukaryota > Metazoa > Arthropoda > Insecta > Hemiptera > Aphididae > Slavum > Slavum lentiscoides. Next base: position 31,071,905 of record CM063708.1, read on the forward strand.
TCAATCAAAATTTGGCTTCCGTCAAACATTCGTGCCAAATCTTCTATCCTACACCGGTTTTCAAGTACAGCAGACACAATATTGGAACTACGAAAACGATATACAATTAGTTTTGATAATTTTTGCCGTTGTACGGTGGTGTAAGAATGGTAGGTACTGAAATTAGCTATAGTAGGATGTCGTCCGTAGACGAGACAATGACGATTAATTAAATTCATCGGATGAACAACTGTTATGACGAAACCGTTTACGAAAACGAATGCGTTTCGCGTGAGGGACGTGCTCTTAATCTTAGCGACAAAATTTATTGATTATTTTCAATACACGCGTTTTAATTATAGCTACACAAATCGCAGGAGTCCTTCAAAACGTTCTCGTCGCCCTATCGATAAATACATCACGTACAATCACCGCACGTTGAATACTTTAAAACGGGTTCGAGTTTACGGCACTTTTAACGCTTCAAAGGGAAAAAAAAACTATTGAAGGAACTTCGAGCGAGAGGGGAAATTATCGCACACCGGTGTTTAACGAAATCAATTTCAAAACTGAATTTTGAAAAAGACAAAAAAAAAAATGAATAACCTACGGTCGTTTTTTTCCTACCAATATAGTTTTATATTCGATATAGCGGTTAGGCCAGGTTAAGATATACCTCCTCCAGCTCGACGCTATTGTCGCTATTGTCGCTTTCTAGTCGTATACACGTCGACCGTATGATCCTATTATACCGGGCTCCCGTGTCTGCTGCAGACGGGAGGTTTAAGATCCACCCGCTCTCTCTCTCTCTCTCGCCCTATCTCGGTCTTGGATATTTAGTTTCATTAGACTTGGTTTCGTAGAAGGAGATCCCGGAAAATGGGGCGTCGGTGTGACAAGACTATAAATGCCCGGCAAACAATGTCTATATATATATATATACACGTTATGTACAATAATAATAATGATAATATAACAACAAAAACGACTTATACGCAGTATATTTACAAAACGCAACGCGGCGTATCATCAACAAACGGTTCTCCTCGTCCTTGTCCTGCGCCGCGCCGCCGCGAGGAGTTCGCTCTCTTTACGTTTTCGCTCAACTCGCCGAATTGTTTAGTAACGGTTGAAAAGAGCCGCTACTCGTACGTACGCGGGGTAAACTCCACAGTGTCTCAATTGTATAATGTATGCGCGGGAGACGACTTAAAAGAGACGTAGTTTTCGGCCCCCCTTTGGCCCGTGTTGACGTTTTTCTTAATAATAATTAGAGATTTTTAATTATTTATATCATTTTTATGCGCAATAAACGATTAGCTAGATCTAACGCGGAATGCCTATTAGTACATAGGTGTCTCATCAGTGGCGTATTTAAGGGGGAGGCCTTCGTACATCTCCTCTCAATCGCTGTATTTATATATCAAATAATAATTTACATTTTAAGAACGTTTTATGAATGCAAGTCAATGTTTATTAATTCAATACCGAAATTACGACTTGTATAATCATCAAAAGGTGCACTAATATTTCATATTTGTTTTGGGTTTTATCAATCTATCATTATCGGACACGGACGTATATTATAATGTATTATAATATACTCTAATAGTCTAATGTACTCTATTGGTATTGGTTCATTGTGTCGCGTGGTAGGTAGATATAAACCACGGTTGTAAATAATTTACAATAATTGTGATATTTACCAAGATAGATATTTACTGCTTTTGCTGATAACATCATTATCATAATACTGAATACGTCGTTAATTAGTGACGGGTAATAGTAAACAATTTCGTAACAGTGACAGTGACGGAAATGTAACACTTGACGGTTATTTTTTTAAATAATTTTTTGCTGAAAATTTACAAAAATGTTCCTATTTTGTTGTATTTTTTTCACCGTTGGTTCGACGTGTTAATAAATAATAATGAGTACGAAACTAAATACGCCCAACAAAGAGGAAAACAGACTATTACAGATTTTTCTTACGTCTACAGCTATTGATATAATATTTAAAATTATTACAATACATAAAAAAATTTTTAAAGTTTAATCAAATTTTGATCGTTAGAAATGCCTTTATTTTATCGTTAAGTCCGTAATTTTTTTTTTTTTTTTATAGAAATGTGATTATATCCATACACATTTTAAATTTTATCGGTGACCCTCGTTACACATTTCTAAATACGCCCCTGTGTCTCATATCCCGTAACATCCCGCGGTCATCTCATCGCTGATTAACGACATATAAATAAGAAATATCAACGCGCGTTATATACCTTCCACGGACATTATAAATATGGGAGTTTTATAAGTACATTTTGTTTTTTTTTTTTACATTCTCCCTGGCCGGTTTTGCGAGTTTGTCAAAGAGGGCGACATTTATAAACGCGCGAACGGTCGTCGAGAGGAAAATTTCCCCTTCCCCAAACAAAAAAAAAAAAATACAAAACCGCATCCGGCGGTTACCATGGTTATATTACTCACGCGTTTTACCAAAATAATACCACACTCGGCGTGCTGCAGGCGATATTGTATAAACTGATACACACCGCACAAGATAAACAATGACGACCCCCGGTGAATCGTCCGTATGTGTAATTTTAACCGTACGTACGGGTGCACGTTATAATAATATGCCAAAGTATATAACCACAGCGCGGTGGACGTGCTGCACGTGGATGGACACATAGTTCGCACGCCCCGGGACATGTCCCCGAGAGACTAATTACCGCGATAACCGCTCTGCAGACACCGATGACACGTTTGACCGGCCATTTCCGATTTGACTCCCTGTTGTTCCGTGCCTGGAAACGGATGTAGCCCCGCAGCAGTTTAACCGTAAAACCGTGCGGATGTATCTTTAAAACGCGCGTGTGCCTTTTCCCTTAGATTTGTCGATAACCACTGTACATTTGTTATTGGAAAAGGCTATATTGATATTATATAATAGGAGCCTCTAAACACAGACACGCACTGTTGATATCAATGTTATCACATTATGTCTTAACCAATATACGTAGTGCATACATTAAATGGATTAAAACTTGGGTTATTCTTTCATACATTTTTTTTTTTTTATCGAGGTAATAGTGATCAGTAATTTGTGAGACGCTTTGACTTTATTAGCTACAGATTAAGGAGTTTTTCCCTACCAAAGTCTTTTGTTTCATCACCAAACACTGCAGATATAAACACGGTTCAATGTGTTTGCTATTCGTCAAATTTTAACTACAATATATATCCAATAAACTCGCAGTTAATTTTCATTATATAAAACGATAGAAATCGTGAAAAAAAAATTAATAAGCAATATAAAAAAATGTTTTAAAATAATTTTCGCATAATTTTCATTTATTATCATTTTTGTGTCCATATCACGCATTATCTCTGCACTCTGCAGTTTAGACGCTCCTCTTGCAGTTATGTTCACATATAACGAAGTGTTTTTCAATACACGAGAATCTGTCTAAAAATTTTTTTGATATTTCTATATTTACCGGAAAGGCATTATAATTGTTTACTCAATTCCACCACTGATATAACGCCACTCATAACTGAAGCTGCATTATGGTGTACGTTTGAATAATTTAAAATTATTTTTATGTACTATACTTATACAGAATATTACGCTGTTTGGTATTTAAAAATGTCCCGTATCATTCTACCGGCGTTTTTCGTTCACAAAATCATAATTAATTTTAACGGTAAACGATTTGTTCAAAATATCGCTGACATAGATTCGTTGGCTGTATTACATTACCTGCAAATAATTCGCCTTTTATAATTTTTTCCAATAATATTTTATGCCGACATACATACATTAAGTGATTCAGTGGCGGTTATAGTGTTATACATAATGTTCAAGGAGGAGGGTGAAAAATAGCCAACCCCCTCTGCCAATGAAATATCCACATCGACGAGTAATAACCAAGAAGAAAGGTCTATTGATGTACGGAGACGAGAAAAAGGAAGAACAGCGTGCATGGCACGTAAACGAAATAACAATAAAACGAGAAAAAAAAGTAGTCACCAGATAGCACAACACTGAGGGCGTGGCAGAAAGGCGCATATAAATAGCGGTCACTTTCAAACACATAAAACGCGCGCGCACACACACCGCAGTCAGACGCGAACTACGTTGTTCACGCCTGACCGCCGTGACTACACTAAGCGGTTCGATGGTTTCGGACCGCTATTTATAAGCGCTTTTCTGCCACGCCCTCTTTGTTGTGTCGTAGCGCTATCTGGTGACTACTTTCTTTTCCCGTTTTATTACGGTCGGCTGACGCGCCGTGTCGGTATATATACGCGTTGTGCGCTGTGCGGGTATTTAGTTTGACGCTGACAATATATAAATGTCTGATTACAATTAATATTTCGAAAAACCGCATGGGTTGGTAAATTTCATTTGCTGTTCTTCGTTCTTTTTTCTTCAAAACCTATGCTTTAGACAGTATTCGGACATACATGATACATACAATTTCAACCGGCAGCTGATGACGTTTAAAAGGGTATGGTTTATATATATTTTTTTTGAATAGCTACGGTGGCGATAATCATTTAGGAATACTCGCAGGCAATGGTGCTACGCGTATTGTTTGGTACAATGAGTATAGTAAAAACGTCTTATTGTCTTTCTGGAAAGGAGCGGAGTTGAGAATAATTTTAAATTGTGCGTATACCTAGGTGTTTATAGCGTGATGCAGTGTACAGGTGTTACGACGGCGTTCCAAACGAAAAACAAAAGAGTTTATGTAGTTTTCGTCGTTTCAAGAACGCGCGCGATACGTAAGAATATAATTAAAATATTTTAAGAAAGCGTTGCAAATAAGCCGAGTCGTTCGCAAACGTACACACGCGCGGGGGGTGCATTTACAACACGCACTTTATTAGGTACACGATTATTTTACAAAACTAATTGGAAGCGAAACAATTTTAAAACTATTAAAGTGAATTACGCGCGTAATAATAAAACGTACGCTTCGGCCGCTGCAGCAGCAATGCGTTTACAAAATATCGGCCACGACGTTTTATTTCGAATATTTTATTTCGCCTTTCTTTTGGACGAGACACTACGAGTGATGTGTAAATTATAATAATATAATACGCAGCTGTGCATGCGTAAAATAACGAACACATAAATTATGCCTCGTCGTTTGCGGGGGCGTTTGATGTATTGAAACAATGGTCGTCGATTAGGAATCGCGTTCAGCACAGTGTACTCGATCCAATTTCCAATGTACTCGAACGCAGCGCGTGTATCATTAACGCTTCACCAGTGACAACTGTCAAAATAAAATAAAAATACGTTCTAATAATAATAATAATAATAATACAATCAATACGGTCGACCAACTGTATGGTGTACGAATATGTATTTAGGACCGTATAATTAGGGAGGAAGTCCTTTTCTTGGCGGAGCCCCGAAAAAAGAAATTTTTTGTTTTGTATACAAACGACTAATGGTATCCACGAATGTTTGGGACGAGTGGAAACAATGGTAAAGTGTTAGAAATATATAATTTGATTCTGTCATTATTGCGGGTCGACTGTGCGTTTCTAAAGAGTTTAGGATATTATATATTATGTGCGTCTTTTAAATCTGTCGTATTTAAGTATTAAAAATGAGAAATATATCGAGACTACGCGTAAACGATTTTGTGAAGAATACAAAAATTATGTCCAAAAACCAACTTTCTGGTGAAATAAATACTTGTAAAAAAAAATCCATCGTAGGAATACGAGACGATTACAGTTAAAACCACTAGGACTACCGAATAAAATGTATATAATAACACTTTTTCCAAATTTGTGTACTGCTCTTCGAATATTCTGTATAAATTTAAAAAAAAAATTATTTTATTCTCATCTTACAATCCGTAAGAGAATGTTATACCAAATACAATTTATAACGAATACAAATTATGTAAATACATATTTATTTTGGAGCTTGGAGAAAAATTCGATCCTAATCCGGAAAATCCTCTCTACGGTTCTGTATTACAGTGACCCCAAGAAATTCATGTACTAACAAAACTACACGCTGTTTCGTATAATATAATGTACGTTTCGGAAAATGATTGGTAAAATATACCGATTTTTTCCGAATTCGTTTGCGCGCGATTTCAATGTGATGGAACGGACCGTGTGTGTGTACTCGTATAGCCGTGTGAATGTTCCTAATCTCGAAAATGCGTGTGAAATGAACACAAGTTTTCTCGTCCGACACTGTTCCGCATTCCCTTTAAAGTCTCTAAATCCTTTTTGGTCCGTCTCGCGTTTCATTCCATTCGTGATTCGATTTATCAGCAATCGAAATTGGCTTTGACGCCGATGTTGATTCAATAGTGTTCCTATAACGCGCGCACGCACATATTATATTATACGGTACGGGGTTTTATGTATATGGTATACGCGGCCGGTGTTGTACTCAATGAAAAAAATCGTTAATATGAGTACAGAGTAATTTATTCTATAAAAACGGTAAAAGTCGATTTGTAAATGGTTTTATCGTATAATCGGATAAAATTCGGAAAAAATATGTATGAAATAAATTTTCAATTAAAAAAAAGAAATTAATTGTGTAAGTACGATGTACATATGATGTAAAAAAATAAATAAATAATTAAAAAACTCGTTCGTTAATCGTTATTTGGAGAAATGACGTGTACGTACGTAAAATATCAATCATCAATCATCGTCATCGGGGAAAAACAGTGTTTACAGGGGTTGGTAAACCCTTTAAGAGGATGCTACACGTCTCAAATAAGAGACTAAAAACGGGTTTACGCGAACACAAAACACCGGGGCTACAGTCAAAATAATACGATCAAATTTTGGTAGGCGTAGGTATCACATAGATAGAGAACATAATCTATGTCGTAGCGTTTTTATTTTTATTTTATAAAGTCATTTTAAATTAAGTAATTAACTGTTAAACCTTTATGAGTCGTGTTTTTTTTTTACAATACAAAATTGAAACAAGTTATGAAAAAAATAAAAACGCTACGACATAGATTAAGTTCTCTTCTATGTAGTTCCGAAATTTGGTGTTTTTATTTTGATTGTTGCCCCGGTGTTTGCGCAAACTAGTTTTTACACAAAGTTACGGTAAATTGCACGTGTTTTACTTTCAGTATAGCATCATCTTTTAAAAAGAAAACAGTAATCTTCCACTGTAACCGTTGTGTATCGTACAGGCGCGTTTAAAAAATGATCAAAGATTCAAGAATGATATTGGTCGGCCAATAAATTGTATGAACCAAATTTCGCCTATATGAGTGTTGACAAAGTAAAAGTATAGTAATTTACTTTCATGTATATAGACTGTGAACCTGCCGAGTTCTTTGAATTCGGAAGTCTTATTGATTGAAAACGAATTCAGAAATGATTTTAAAACGTTTTCAGTCAATTCCACGTCGAATTATTTGTATTAAAATATCCGATCAAATCGATATACGACACACACACGTTTTATTTTCGTTGTTGTACAAACAATCAGTTTTTTATAGTAAAAAATAAAACGAAAGTCAGATTGTCGCGAAAGATTGTTACCGATTTACATTTAAACCGATTCGCATTGAAATGGTCTCGGTACGGATTCGTACTACCACGAGAAATTACGAGCTGCGAGTCAACATTTAGAAAAAACGTTTCGTATTTTACAACGAGCGTGTGTAATAATCGGTAATAACTATGTTAATATCTGTTTTTCGCGTTATGAATTAGTGAAACAAAAAAAAACAGCGATAGGATAAAATTCAATTTGTTGTGTGCAGTCCACCACCACGCGCTGTAATCGAGTTTATGAATTTTTTTTTCCTCGCATTCGTTTCGGTTGGAAAATCGTCGTCGCGTAAGTCGCGAAAAAGGTTTTTTAAGCTAAAAAAAATAAAATAAACTCCTGGAATGCGATGTGAAATCGATAAAATCCGAACGGAAAACGACAACGACGTCGCGTTATCGGGTTAGGCGGACTCGGTATTATTATTAGTATTGGAGTTTATATAATAATATATACGCGTAGTCGTAGTAAAATACTCTTCCGGTAAAGCAATCGAGAGGAAATGAAAACGTCCTATATATTGATATTGGATTTAGATTCGGCCCGTGGTATATACGACACGTATACCTATATAGTACACGTGCCGAAGTAAAAAAAAAAAAATCAATCGACAAGCCGGTAAAGAGATTTCATACGCGCCTTATTCCTCCCGATTTCCCGTATAAACGTCATCCTGTATACATATGTCCTGTGTTTGCGTATAGCCGGCCAAATTATCGCTATTATAATTTTTAATATTTCCCCGGCAATTTTTTTCTTCTCCTCACTATATTCGCTGCGGATGCGGAGAAAAATGACGGGAACAAGTTGGATAGACCATAAGACGAATGAAGCAGTATTGGACGAGGTGGTAAACGAGAGAAGAGCGATGTCGAACGCAGTAATGAAATGAAAAGTAAAGCTGATTGGTCATCTGATAGGACACAACGAGTTCATCACCATCGTCACGGAAGGAAAAATAGACGGCAAAAGAACTCGAGGAAAACCGCGTAAATCCTTCTTTGAAGAAATCTTCCTTTGGATGGGTTTTAACTCTTACCAACAATTAGAGAAGACGGCAAGTGACAGCTAGACATGAATGAATACAACGACAACGCTTGGCCTTTAGAAGCTAATAATAATAGTCGTTGCAAATTTTAGAATTATATCTCTGGTAGATTTTAAGTAATAAAGGTTTGAAGTACTGACAGAACTTATACTACGTACTCGTATTGAAATAAAATTGTTTGTTGGTTTTTCGACCAAAAGTATGTTCCTTGTCCCCGGTGAGGATTGTGACGTCCTTTTCTCCCTAAATTGAGAACCATTGCGATGCCATCGACCAGTGGTGGAGCCGCATACGTATAGAGCTCTGATTACGATCGTTTATACCCCGTTCTCCCCCTTTGTGTTGTATATACGCAACGCGAGTATATTTTATGTGCTCGTATCACCGAAAGCGTTTCAATTTTAATCCCAAAACCAAAAGCGGCGTTTAAAATATTTATTTCGTACTTAAATAATAACGATTATAACAATATCGGCTATTGAAACCGTCGTTTATTGCCGTGGATTCGTTTTTAACCCTCTAGTATTCCGATCCAGCCGTTTGGACGATATTGTACAGATATCGACCGCGATCGATCGCCGAAATTCGATCGTTTCGCCACTATATACCACGACTATACTATATATAGTGTGCGATAGGTCGTCACGAAGCGGATTGTATGACATTTTCTCCATTTTAATTTTCTATTCCCCCCTCCAAAAAAACAGGGGGGAAATATGTCGTTGAAATGACCCTATTTAAAGTTAAACCGACTATAATTAATAATTAAATAATACTTTATAAATACGCGCCGTGTTGTTACGTTAGATCACGAGGTCAGATGAAAAACGTATTATTATAATATTATAATACCCGTGCGGCCGTGCATTCAATCTGCAGAACGGTTATATAATATTGTTTCCAAGTATGACGAATTTATTCAGAATATTTTCAGATATATCCGTGTCTTCAGTTTTTGGCTGACGTTTCGGACTTATTGCAGAGTCCATCTTCAGAGCTATAGTTACCGGTCCGAGGTTGTAACTGTACTGCAGTAAGTCCGAAACGTCAGCCAAAAACTGAAGACATGGATATATCTGAAAATATTTGAATAAATCAACAATCCATGATAGCTTTAACACATTCATATGACGAATTTGTTGACGAAATTATTTCATACTTTACGGCCGTTGGTCATAATTTACAATCATAATATTTTTCTTTTTATATATATATATATATATATATATATATACCTACATATATATTCAAATTTTAATAATAATAATAATAATAATAATAATAATAATAATACATATTTTATTTTATAGGGATATTTATTTGCTTTTTTATACACAGAAACACAATATGAAAACAGGACTTTTAATTAGTTACTATCATTGTAAAATCAAATAATGAATTTCTTGTTATGTCTGAAATGTACAGGGCTTCAAATAATATAGTCTTAATATATATTTTTTTCCACAATTGATTATTCTCTATATGAATCTATTGATCTAAATAATTGGCTGAAGGGTTTTGGCTATATTTGATAAGTGATGATATGGTGGTGATAAAAAAGTAGGTATGATAAAATATGGCCAATGACAACGCCCACTCTGTGACGTTTAGGGATTCTTATATCGCACGTGGTGCTCATTTACAACCCGATTTATTCATAGTCCGCGACTTTCCCCTTTACATCGTGTAAAATATAAATAACGGTGGTTTAGGATTTGTTTCGACCGAGACCATGCACACATATTATATTAATCATAGCCATCCCAATATAACGTTTAAAAACTTAAATAGTAACTTTAATAACGCTCGTATAACCGGAATATTGTCCGGGATGACGAAAAAGAAATGTCTGTTTTAACCCGAATAAATTGTAATCGGAAAATAACGCGAAACTTTATTTTCGCGGCACATTTGACGAGAATCGTTTATGATTTATCTGCAATAGGAACGCACAGCTACGATGTAGCATTATCACGCACCAGGCCCGCGAATATAAGATAAAAATTCAACTAAATATCTAAAACTAAATACCTACACGTCAATGTATGCTGTATCAACTTTGTCACCACATTTTTAATTTTAATTTTGAAAACATTTTGTTTGTTATTACAATTATAACAATCACAATTTTAATTTTATCGTATCCCTCCTATTTCTTCCATCGTTGCTGATTGCATTCACTAGATATGTAAATTCATTTACTTGTTCAATTAATTGGTCACTTCGTAAATTCATCCGTACTCTGGTTTTATTTTTTCTTCCACGTACAAAAGACGTATCTGTTTCTTTTTTGTACATTTATTTTCATGTTCAGATCCTTGTTAAATGTTTCATCGGTGGTTATGATTAATTCTTCCAAGTCTTTCTCATTTTCAGCAATTAATTCTATGTCGTCGGCAAATCGTAACATACTCAATTTCCGACCATTAATCTTTATCCCTAGATCGGTCTCTTCTTTTATATTATCTATTGCTTCCTTGATATATGCATTTGGGATATTGTGCATCCTTGTCTAACTCCTATGTTTATCTTCGCTTCTTCCACATAATTCTGGATTTTTATACGTGTATATATTTCTAAAATTAGGAAATTGATTGGATTTGTCCACAGAACACCCTGTATACATTGTGTTATATTTACACACTGTATAAAATACATATTATGTAGTTTAAATCCGTAAAATAATAAAATTAAATGTAATTATTCTTCTGTTTAAACATTTTTTTTTTTTACGACCTTTTTGATTGCTCGGGAATATAAGCTATTTATGGATATCTCCGAAACATAAAGGGTAGCGAGTTCGGATATAAATATATTTTTACGTCCGAAGTGTACGAGTATACCTCCAATATATTTATATACGAAGGTACTTTGGATTACTTCTCCCCACACTGTAAACACTATTGCGTTAATACTCTATGAAAGTTTTTCTTCCGCTCGGCTTAAATACTTTCTTTGGAAGTTTTTTTTTTACCGTTTGTTCGTTTGTACACCCGACGTATGTAAACCAAACCACGCGTATTAAGAAATTGCCTATTTACCTTTGAGATCTCGTTTAATGTATCTGTATACATTTTGATCAAATTGGTCATATTATATTTTATAAAATACCCAAAATATTTTTTCCCGCTTCAATAAAACCGATTTTCGTACATGAGTCGTAGTTCAGTAGTATTTTAAGTCCGTGTTTTGTTTTGTTCGCTTTAATTTAAAAAAAAAAATTAATGGTTATATACGTATATATGATATTAACTGATTCGTCCGGGCAATATTTTACTGTATTTTTTTTTTTGTTTCTTGCGTTCAGTGAATTTTAATCATATTTATCTCGAAGATAAAAATTATTTAAAACGTAAATTGAGCTTGAAAAAAATCGTTTGTATTTTTAAAGTTTATACGCTCGAACACTATATACAGATCGGATTACTTCGGGACTATTAGGTTAAAACCGAATTTCGCGTTTCGTAAACAGATTAAACGCGAACGGCTTCCGGTGTTCGCGCTGTTAATTCGCCGACAGCGAATATGAGATATATACGGAGATTTTAAACTAATGAAGCGCCTAATAGATTTTGACTGGCCTTTGAACTGAGAGAAGTAAGGTGGCCGTCTGCGATATTATACATAAGAAAAGGAAAAAAAAAACCTCAGAATATTCCGTTATTCGTGTCGTTTTCGTTTAAAACGTTTGTTCGAGTAACGCGAACTGACGCGCTGGGTAGAAGACGTTTATTTCGCCGCCGTCTGTTTGCTGGTCCTACGCGAAATCGTTTCCCAAAAGACGAAAATTGCGGAGTTCAATTTTATGCTTTTGCGCGCTAATGGAACAAAAAAATAAATAAATAAGTCGGGAAAAATATTTCGAATTAATTTTTCATTGAGACGTCGAGGCGTTCCGACTTGAACGTCACTGGGAATTATAGATTCTGTATATACTACCCGTTTTAGAAGAGAACGAGCATTTTATTTCCACGGCGGGAATTCAAATATGAGAAATTGTTTAATTTTTTTTTTTTTTTTCATCCGTACCAAGACCGCCCGTCGCGATTTAGTTATCGTGTCGGCTTTACTTTTGACTTTCAAAGTTTCGAGTGTTCCCCTCTCCTTCTCCCCCCAATCGAATGTGGCAAACTTTTTTTTTTTAATTCATTCGGAAACTAAACGAATTTGCATGAATTATTTTGTCGGTGCACGAAATGTATACGAATTCGATACGAGAATTTCATTTATACGGATTCGTCAAAGAAAACATTTCGTATTTGTTTAATTTTTATTGTGTTATTAAAACAAAAAAATAATATTTGCTTTGGAATCCGTATAGAAGTTCTGTTGTTAATCATATACGATATATTCGTATTTATACGTTAATTTATTTATAACGAAACGTGCAGGTTAATGTTTGGTTTTAAAACCGAATTACTGCGCTACATTATAATAACTCTGTAAAAAAAAAAATGTATATAAAAAATCAATTGCACACCGTATACGCTTGTGTGTTTCAATAAATCCGACGAGATATCCGTTCTGTGTAATCCTACAGGTTTTGATAACGACGAATTAGTGTTTGCAGTGCAAGCGCGGTAAGAAAAATACGAGTTTAATAAAACGGCAATTATTAGACTCGTAATTTATTTGTACACAAATTATATTTTATAAATTATACAATAATATATGTTACACAATTTCTTTGTTGGTTTTGAGTTTTTAATTTTTATTATTATTATTATTTTATATATATATATATATATATATATATATTTTTTTCGATTAAAAACTCCATGTCTGCTTATTGTAATTTTCATAGTTATCTCTTTGTAATTTATTCATTTATATTTTATTTTTATTTTTTCTTTCTGTTGTTGTATTTTGCAAAAAGTAATTTATACCTGATGATGACTTTTAGTCGAAACCGGTCAAAATATACGTATTTATACAACAACTTTATATTTTTTTCATTTTTTACGTAATACTCATTGGCAGTATAGTATATTTAAGTATACATTTATTTATATATATATGTATATTTATTGTTTTATATATATATATACATATACAGATTTTTTAATTATAAAAAATATACAAGACAAAATTTTCACGCTTCTCGACGAATTCGCACGAACTCAAAAATATATTACGAACACAGTACTTATTTTATAATATAATACTGATCTGATATATATATATATATATATTTTATATAACGGAACGGTACCAATAAGCAGCATATAGAATGTCGTTGACAATATTATTGTGAAATGAGAAAGAAAGGGCAACAGAAGAATGTGAGAGATGCTTTATTGTTTTCGGAGACGAAATGTACTCTTTTCGAAAAGGGTTGTGCAACGGCCAATGAGACGAGTGAATATTGAGGGGCGCCCGTTTCATTTGTCTCTGTACAGCTATACACGGTTTCGAATTCTCTGTCGACAGAACGGCAGTGTACAATAGTATATACTGCACAGCACGGTTTATGCGAACACACAATCGAGCCGAAAAATATTATGAAAAATAAAGAAATATAATTTAGTAGTTGTGTAGTATATTAAATTTGTTTATTTACTACCGCGGTTTCGACAAGAAGTCATCGTCGCGGCCGGTATTAGGCGAGAAATAACGGCAACGCTGCAATAAAAAAATAATAATTATAGTAAACACAGAGAAAATTATGTGTATAACGATAAAAAAACAAATAAAAAAAATTGCGTACTTATAGAGAATTAAATTACAAAAAAAACCGCGCTAGTAAGTAAACTGCGAATTTTATATAAAATAACATTTTTATTTTTCGTAATATTATTTGTCTTGATTGTATATTCGCATATACGAGCATATATAATATATTTATTATATATATAATAATTCGTAGCAAGGCTGGGCAAGTCAGCGATTTTTAAAATTTATTAAGTTAAGTTAATTTACAATAATTAAGTTAAATTGAGTTAAAATTTGACTTTGAAAAAAAAGCAACTCGACTTAGTTAGGAGTTAAAAATTTTGTGATTATCAATAAAAAAAAAATAATAAGGGAAGCCGCCAAGATCCTTACAGGGCCTAAAATATATTATATAATCATATATTTATATAAAATAAAAAAAAAAACACTGTCTAAGTGCATGTTATAATTTATAATATAGCTTGGATTTTATACGGATAAAATTTAACTCGGGTGTTTTGTAAAAAGTTAACACGTTAAGTTTTTGAAAAAAAAGTAACTCTTCGAGATAAAAGTTAATTCGAAAACAACGCATTAACTTAATTGAAATTGACTTTTAAACTTAATTATTAACTTTTAACTCGTTAATGCCTTGATTCGTAGGTCGGTCACGTTATTTTTAATCCGTAACGAAACGCGATGTTAAAATTTAGGAAAAACATCGGTGTTATATATTATGACTGCTGATGGAGCCAGTGGCGCCCATTGAGCTAACCATGTAATGTAACTGCATGTCCACTCAGTAGTGGGTGGGTGTGACCGTGGGGGATAGTATGTCATACCTATCATATATTGTTATACTGTCATCTAGTGTCTATAAAAGTATTGTAGGAAATAGTATGTACAATAAAATACAATGCAATAAACATTATGCATATTTAGGTATTAGGTACTAATTAGGTAGTAAAATTTGGTGGGTGGGTATAATTTTACCTAACTGCATGTGCTGTTGTAAAACCTCTGTGCGCCACTGGATGGAGCCATTGCCGCGGCGCGTCGTTTGCTCACAAAACAAACACGAGCGGAAATCAGCATAAACGCCATTTCGAATTTGAATAAATCCTAATGAACATAACAATACGAACGGTAACAGAACGCTCGCGTATCCCGGCAAAATCGCCGGTTTAATTTTTAATCCAATAACAGCTAAACGTGTCGACGGCGGAATTCGTCGTGTACAAACGAGGACGCGGTTTTCGAATTTGGGGTGGAACGACGACGACGACGCCGCGGGGCTATGGACGGTGCGTGCAGAGTATTATAGTACACATATAAATGTTTTGTTTCTGCTCACCAGCTGTTTCGAGTAATATAATGTTTTTTTTTCAATATATATTTATATAATAAAATACGTATGTTTATATATATATTATGACGTACACGGTTTACCATCCGTCTAACTGCGGTCCCATACATAATATTATTATTATTATTGTTGTTGTACGCATAGAAAACTAAAAATATTTTCGCACCATAAGGGACACATTAACTTGTCATCGATCAATATAGATACGCGTTCGTGTGTTTCACTGGAAGACGGTCTCCTTCTATACGCGAGAGCGTAGATAAATAATTTTCGACCGGCAGGGGACAAAATCGTTTTCTATTACAGGACGAAAATAAATTTTACACGGCACGCATATACGGCGAAACGAATGACATTTCAATATTTATTTTTCTAAATTATTATTATTTATAATTTCAATTATTTTTCGAGCTTAATTATTTCGTATAGCTCGAATACTTTTACGATTTATTGTATTACTCTACAACTATAGGACTCGTATGCATTTGCGTATTTGTTTTACTCAATCAAAATCGATCAAATAGCAGATTAAGAAACAAATACGTTTTATGCTAAAACAAAGCTAGATTTCTAATTTTATTTTGCACATAAATGCATATTTTGAGTTTTCTGCGGGGGGTTTTTTAGGGCATATTTCTTCTATTTTATACTTTTTGAGAAATATTTAATAATTTTCTCAATATTTTCTCCGTCGACGTTTTTATTTCATTTAACATTACAACCAACATTGATGAATTTTAATTAATTTTTAATTTTTATCATATTATATAATATTGTTGTTGACCGTTCGCGGACGCACGTTTTTCCTAGAAACGCTTGTCGATTAGATTAATTTTAATTCAATAATTAATTATTATTTGATATTATCAATGTACATATTAATGTCTACTCTCTAATTAAACCAATAAAAAGTTATTATTTAAAATTAAATTTTATTAACGATTTTGTTAAAAAATTATTTATATTTTTAGAAAAAAATATTCATTTTGCATATTTTTAGTGCATATTATACGGGTTTTAAGTGCATAAGTGCTTGCCTATTTAGTGTTTTTTTAGAGCTACAAGTCCTCTGCCCTACTCATAACGCACAATATCGTTGCGTCGAGCAGGGACGAACCGATGGGGTATCGTGGGGGGCTGTCACACTCTATTAGACTTTCAGTCGGCGGTCGGCACTCGGTAAATTTGTTCGACTGAAATATACTAATATTCCAATTATATAATAATATTTCCATATTATATGGTTTTATAACGATTAATTAATTAATTATTATTCTTGTCAACAAAAATTGAGTACTTTAAATTCTAGTCGGCAATTTTAAAAGACTACAACCCCCCTCAGGATTTTTTTTCTTTAAAGATCGTCCCCCGAGGGTCTTCAGCAAAATCTGTACAGTATTTCTTGTAGCAGATTTTCCCTTTTTTTTCACGCGACAACTCTATTGTTGTTTGGTACATTTTCAAATCGAACGGAAAACGAGGCGATTTCTTTTCATATTCATTTTGTCAGTAAGATTACAGATATTGACGACATTGTATACTATTTTCGACTTTCTACACTTATTTTTTTTATAAATTTTTCAAGAAAATTAAAAAAAAAAATTATATTATTTGATGAAATTCGTAGATTCGTGTTGGGGACTAGGAAAAGAGACGTGCCCTATAACCGTTGAACCTATTCAGGTGTTTGTACCAAACAGTTCAATAAAATACGTTTTCGTTTCGTTTTAGGTTAAAATTATTTTTAAAGTTTCGAAAAATAATACGAGTGATACGAACAAACGTATGTTTTATATGTTTACTCCTTTCGGTAATATTCTGACCACCATTGGTCAACGATATTTATCGTATGCCATATTATATTATATTGTTGTATACGTGCGCAGTGTGTATGATTTTCGGGTTTGTCGTTCGTTTCGCGTATGATTCTACGCGTCTTTATGATTACGAATTACTTACAAACGTTTACCGCAGTGTTTTTGGGGGGCGATTTCAACGTTTTCACATTCGTTTTTCCACGTCCAACCCGTTTATTCGGCAGCGAAAACGTTCACGACTATACGCGCATATAGCTACACGAATAAAAATCAACCGTTGCCGGCATGATACGCGTATCATGGTACATGAACACGGTCATGACGCTAATAATTCGATTACACGCGCGATCCAGAAGAGAGTGAAAAAAGGTTTCCGTTCGCGAGATCAGGTCGTTGAGCGGGTCGGATAAATCGGTTATTGCGCCCCGAAAACACCTTGTCATTATTGCTCGGGAATCGATCCGCGAGCATTATTGGTACGGGCTCTTAAACGAGGCAAAAAAAAAAGACTCCGACTCTCCTTTAATAATATAGTTACGAGCGGATTTTTATATTTTTTATTTTTATATAGGTTATTCGCCCGGTTCGTATAGAATTTTTTATAATAATATCCGGGGATTCGAAGAAACGCCGCAGCTTTTTTGCCCCGGAGACTAAATCATTAAAAAACGAAATGCCGATATAATAAATTATAGAAATAAACTTCGATTACTTACACCGTATCACTTTAATACTCAGGGTTACCAGATTAAATTTCGGACAAAATCCTGGACATTTTGTTTTAATTTTTTTTTTTTGGAATGCCCTTCTATTTTCCTCTTCACTATAATATTATATATTGAAATAAATAATAATTACTTTTTTTTTTTTTATAATTAATCGAGCAGGTTAATATATATGTATCACGTAAACACGAGTAATTCAAAATTAATAATTTTAATTTATTTATTACATTATATACGTGTAGGATCTACAATTAAATTCGTTTAATACTGAACAATAATCGGAATTTTCAGAGTCCAAGTTTTCTGCGTTTTCTGGATTTTGCTAATCCAAATAGATTTGTTTTCCATTATTTGGACAGATTCGCAAGACTGCGATTATTAAAACTCGTTAATAACCGGTTTTTATATCTGGTTTATTTCTTGAGTTTGTCCCTGCAGTATTGTTCATTAGAGAAAATACACGTGCTACAATGTTGTATTTGAACCAGGCAAAAGAAAATTAAATTCGACCGCTTTCAATCTGCATGGAAACTGCGTATTTTTGTTGTCTGCGAATGTTTTGAAAATAAGTACAAATTTATATTTTACTGCTGGACGTTGTCACTCATCGTTTTAGCGATGAAAAATTTGTTAAAAAATTTTAAGTTGTTAAAAAAAATGTTTTTTTAATTATTTGATTTAGACATTATATTAAAAATAATATTGATTTATTTATTTGTATTTTAATTATTTAATTAAACATTTTAATGATGACGATAATTTTTTTTACCACGTTAAAAATTAGTAGTATTTTATCATTTCAAATTTGAAAATTGGTAGTACCTATCTCGGCGAATCCGAGACGCGTGGCAACCCTAATAAAACTGCCGTTGCCGTCAGATGCGTCAGATAAGAGTTCACGTCGACGCAATCACACTTTAATCCGAGTCCATAGAAGGATATTAGGGAACGTGGAACTTTGGAGGCTTAAGTCCCGACAGCATGTTTTCAAGCCCATTCTCCTAGAAGGTTTTAGTCCATACACAAATACTTTTAACAATAAACGCTAATAAATAATCAATAATCTGCAATACCGAATAAATTTGACCAACAATTTTTTTTTTGCGCAGTAAGTTCAAGTTTGAAGCTTGACTTCTAGTTAATAGCTATTATGAAAATATAATATCGACTCTCTAATTTTGAAAAACTATAGAATACTCATGTTATTCGTCCAGAAACACGTGTGTTTTTATTGACGCCAAAACAGAATCTTTAATATTAACGACGATTATTATAATTTCTAAAACACCAATGAAACCCGACTTTATGTTATAGCGTGTAACTCTGTAACGTCATAATATAGTTATAAGAAATCGAAAATTGCGACTTGCAGAATTTTCAATAAAAAAAAATATTGAGTCGTCACGGAGTTTTTAAAAAAATTATATTTTAATTAAATAATACCAACACGTTCTAGTAATTTAAATGAACGTCTTGAACGTAACCGAATTATGTTTGTTATTATTTTACATAACGCGATAAAAATAATTCGATTAAAAATTAATACAATATTCACCAAAGCAAAACGGATCAGAAAGTTTCCTATACTTTAATGATCGAAAAGGAGTTAATGTACTTTGTTGTTTTTCTAATTGATATATTTATACGCTTTTCGCGGGTTTGCGAACAATTACAATTTTAATAACAAATATGTGGGAATAAATTGACTTTTGAAAAAATATATTACGAATATATTTGTTTTATGTAAAATTAAAATATGAAAGTTAGGTCTAAGATATTTTTGGTATATATATATATATATATTGTGTTATTTGACGTTTCCAACAGAAGAGTACAAAAGAGATTAGATGCCGTTGTGCTACAGACGAACGTCAAGAATGAGCTGGACCGAGAGGATAACGAATGAAGTGATGCTGAATAGAATAGTATCGGATAGAAGAACGCTATATGGAAAAGTATTTGATAAAAAAACGAAATGAGTGGATCGGTCACAGAATTATAGACACGGAGGTCTGTTGAAATCGATTGTACAGGGAAGCGTTGAATGGAAGAACCACGTAGGAATATCTCAGCAGACTGAAATAATTTATAGAACAGATCGTGAAGGATCAATTATTCGTATTAACAAGTGAAAACAGAAACGGTTGGAATGAACAGCTGTAAACCAATCCGTGGATTAATAAAAAGGGAGATTATTACTATAAATAATTTATAACAGGATCGATGCGTGTAAAACATAATGTCCTGCGAGTACATTTCAAGGTAGGTGAAAAAAAATCGGGACATTATATATTTGTAACAATGCGGTAGGTATAAAAAAAAATGTATATGAATAGACTGACGGTAGTGAGACGAACAGCAGTAATTCGTGTAGTTGAGTTCTATTTTTCCATTTACTCGATCGAGTGGGTCCCCTTTTCCCGAATTCGATCTCTATTGTCCAGTGCGAAACAATATAGTTGCGTCATAAAGGACGGCCCAGATCCATATTAAAATCACAAATTTTCATTCGCAGCGCGCTCGCCTCGCTTATATTAATTTATTAATGGATGTTACGTGTATGTATACAAACGGTAAACACTGATAGAATCGGTAGTATTCGGACTGTGTTTAAACTAATATAATACAAATAATTATGATGATTAATAATAATAATAATAATAATAATAATAATAATAATAATAATAATAATAATAATAATAATAATAATAATAATAATAATAATAATAATAATAATAATAATAATAATAATAATAATAATAATAATAATAATAATAATAATAATAATAATAATAATAATAATAATAATAATAATAATAATAATAATAATAATAATAATAATAATAATAATAATAATAATAATAATAATAATAATAATAATAATAATAATAATAATAATAATAATAATAATAATAATAATAATAATAATAATAATAATAATAATAATAATAATAATAATAATAATAATAATAATAATAATAATAATAATAATAATAATAATAATAATAATAATAATAATAATAATAATAATAATAATTAATAATAATAATAATAATAATAATAATAATAATAATAATAATAATAATAATAATAATAATAATAATAATAATAATAATAATAATAATAATAATAATAATAATAATAATAATAATAATAATAATAATAATAATAATAATAATAATAATAATAATAATAATAATAATAATAATAATAATAATAATAATAATAATAATAATAATACAATTAATAATAATGAAAAAATAAAGCACCGGCGCTAGGCAGTTTGGTGGTACGCCTGTGTTCCGTGCCGGCAGCGGCGTCGTTTGGAATAAAACGCGGACCGGCGGCGACCGACTGTGGCAGCGGCGGCGGCAGCGACGGCACGGGCTTCAGTAGGTAACCGACCGGTCGCGCGTTCGTCCGTCGTATACGTCAACGCGATCGAAAAAGCGATTTAAAAAAAAATAATAAAATAGTTTCCTACCCCGCGTTTTAACGTACACATTTTTTACGCGAACCGAGCCGTGAGAATCATATTAAAGTTTTTTTTTTATAATTTTCTACACTCCGACTGGACGAGACGTCCCGCGATCGCAATAATATAAATAAAATAAAAACAATATATTTTCGTCACGTCGAGAACGCCGCAGCGCACGGGTATTATAAATAACGCGATTCGTCGGCAATGTGAAACTGGAGCCGAAATCGTCCGCGCACGCGACAACACTCATGGCATGGGAACTAACTTGTCCAAAGGGAGAAACGTGAGTGCCGTACCTTGTGTAGATATTTTGTTCACAGTACCTATGATTTAATATAGGCCGTTTGGGCACCACGTGTTTTATTCAAGTTCTTTTCGGGTACGGTGAAAAAAAGAAAAAAAAACCCGACGGTTACCTACCGTACAAAACTCGCGGTGCTGTCATGTCTAACACTGCCGTTGGCTTGTCCAAAAACCATACGGCGGAGAGGTCGCATATAATCCTAAAAAAAAAAATGTGCGCACTAGTGAAATGTGAAATTGTATGCAACGCGAAATTAGAAAACGTTTTTTTTTTTATAGATTTGTAAAAAAATCTATCGTTTTATTCAAAGGTCGCTGTCGATTTTGCATTTTTAAAAAAATAATCGTTCTTAAACGATTTATAAATTGTGAAAAAAAAATATTGTTTAAGGTTTTTTACTTCCCCCCCCCTCAGAATTCGTTTATTTCTATAACATCTTTTTTTGTACGAAAAAAATAAACATTTTAGTAGTGATTATCTAAAAAAGAAAAAGGTTGACAATTTTTAAATTACTGCGAAATTCTAACGTTCTTATTTCGTAAACGCTTTCATAAATGGGCCGTATTAAATATTGAATTTATATTTTATTTCAATTTTTCCTTCCTCGGACAATTAACGTGGACACTTGTCTTTATCTGATATTCTTTCTACACTATATGCAATTAAAAGGAAAAAAAAACCAGTTCCTTTAATGCAATTCAATGTGCTTTGTACGTTTCAACGTACCCGAAGGATTTCTTCATTTTTCCTATGACCGCGTTTAAACGTATTGAGTTCTAAACCTTTTTGTATCGTATAAACAGGCGGTTCTTAAAACTGTGGTCAGCGGCCCATTGGGAGTCCGTGATATTCGTTATACTCCAGTTGTCCATACTCAGTCCATATGTACTTTCCCGTTCCAGAGACACGAGTAAAAAAGCGAATTAGACACCCGTTTGCAACTGATATTCGCCTAACGAACGGGGACAGTCTTATGTAGAGATTTTTTACAGTAAGTAGAATCGGAATTTTTTAGAAAATTTCTGCTGATCGCACGTGCCGAAAGACTATCCAGAAATATCGAGTGAGAAGCTCTGAGCGTTTTAACTGCTCCCACAACTCGTTTACGCGAAAAACGCCTTCAACGCCGCTCTTGTTTACTCATTAAAAACTAGTTTTGAAACCGTGTATAGAAAACATTGAACCACGAAATAAAGGCTTTCCAGTAATATTGAGCTCGACGTTCAAAAACGGATGTCTAGAATGCCACACCGTTTTTCGCGCATTGAACAAATAGAAATTTGCACAATTCATATTTTTATAGTATAATAAAATTAACGTATTAAAAGTGTATGTGTTTTTAACGTAATACTTTTTATGTATCCTATTTAAAATATAAAAATATTTATTATAATAACGTGAGATATTTTGTAAAAAAAAAAAAGAAGTTGATCGGAAGAAAATTTGGTTTGAAAATTTCGTCATTAAGTGTCTTGCTGGTAATTGCTGGTACTACCTGTCTTGTGCAATTTTACAATAGTCCGTTTAAACACGCGGAGGAAACCTATAATTTTGATAATAAATCAAATAAATAATACCGTCAGTGGCGTTTTCTGGACGGTGGTTATACATTTCATTCGAATATTTAATTAAACTGTTATTAACACATTTTATGACGTTTTGGCGTGTACAATACCGCGATATCGTGCGCGTTACGTAAAAAGCGAAAACAAATAAAAAAACGGTAAAAGTTGTTAATTCGGGGAAAGTATAAAATACTGCGAATTCCGCGGGAACGTATTTTACAGAGGAGAGAGGGTCGGGTTTAAAGGGTTGGGAGAGAGAGAGAAAAAAAAAAGTCGCATATTTTATTGCTTTGCTTCGAGCGCGCTGTGGCGGACTCGGTATTTTGCACGGGACCGGCAACAGCTGCGCTCACAGGACACACAAACCGTTAAAAACTATACGCGCCGTTGTCGTCGCGGACCTTTCGATCGAAATCGTAAAATTTTACAACGGTTATTATACAATGTGTTGTAATGGAAACACAAAAAAAAAATAAATAAAACCCGTATAATTTATCGGCGTTTCTCTTTCGGCCGTAAAAAAAAAAAAAAAAATCATATTATCCTCGCGTTTAATTAAAAACGCATATACGCCCGGTAGTCGTTTTCGGCTTTTTACGCCACGAGAAATAAAAAAATAATAATAATAACGACATTTCGAATTATTTTTCGATTATCTTATATATATTTTATAATAAATATAATAATAAATAATAAATATAAAATATTTATTATATATATAATATATATTTTTTTTTGGTACGCGCAACTCTCGACCAACGGGGTCCAGAACTCGAGCTCCAGATCTTTGCGCGTACTGATGCGCCCCAATCTCCTCGTACACTATATTTTATTTGTCCGTTTGTATACAAGCGCTTTCAGTCAAAAAAAAAAAAAAATTAAAACGACTCCCAAAAATGTCATTTTAATAAAACCCGAGTCGTTTTTAACGTCACGTTTCCGTTTGCGACGATAGAAACAAATCCGAAAATGAAATGATACGTTGACTTTTAGTACAATTCCGTATGAAACATCCAAATTTCAACGCGACTTTCTATATAATTTTTTTTTAGAAGAGCGTTAATGACAGTTATAATATTCGCGTATTATAGTTTATTGAAACTACGTGTGCGATACATTATATTGTATAATTGAGCTGAAACTTACTTCGAAGTTTGAGTAAAACTTTCCATCGCGTGTTTATCGTCGATATATGAATTGAGACGATATATTATGTAGTCTTCTTATTACGCTCTTGTCGGCACTTCTTACTGCAGTGGCGCATTCAGAGTGGCCAATTTTTTCGATTCGAAAATCATTTAAATACATTCTTTCAAAATAGTCGTCTATATATATATACACTGCCTTACACACGTCTGCAGCAGTCTACAACACGATATTATGTAGGACTCGACTTTTATTTGTTGTCGGAAACATTAAAAAAAAAAAAATGTTTATTACTTTTATCAACAAGAGAGTAATCAAAAAAGTAATTTAAAACAATTTCTAACAATAATATTATAATTTCAACGAGTATTGCTAAATTTTATAATCTATACGGGAGTTTTAGTCGATTAAGACTTCTCTCGACAGTATAGCAGCACTGCCCGCGGGTATCGTACATTTTGTACGGAGTGTACAAATTTGGGTAGGACGAAACGTCATATATATCCATTAGTCTTATTCTCGTATTACAATTCGTATACGTTTCGAAATGTCATTGATAGTGGATTTTATATTCACAGTCCTTGTTTGAACGATAATAATAAACGGGAGAAAACGATTTATATTCGGATCAATATTAGAAAGTTCTTTAAGTAGACCATTTATATTTTTCCTTTTTTTCCTCCCCGGTAAAATATTAATTTTATTTTGGATTAATAGAACTTCAAACCGTTTGACGGTAGTCTTCAAATCGGTTTTTTTTTAAAAACATTTATATAAACGAATGCGAAATAACGTTAAACGTGTATTCTTTTTTTTCTTGTTTCGTTTTTTATAAAAATTCTTTAGTTCCTTTAAATATCTAATATAATACGATTTTTTTTTTGAATTTCCAAAAGCTTTTCACTAAAATATCTCGTGAATTTAATATTTCCCGAATTTCTACAACCCTACATTGAACGGATGTATATAATATTTAATAATTTTTTTGAATTATTTCTCGAACCTTTTGCTTTCGAGTAAATATATATCCGAGGCACATAAAAAGAGACCTGCAATTTTATCAGCAAATATTTACTGCGGGTCCAGCTTATATACACCGTGAACCGTCCCTCGTCCACAATATCCGCCACTGACTCGACGACAACGATGTTGAAATAAACGTATAGTTTTATTTTTACGTTTTCTTTTTGAAACCGCTTATACCGATTTATTATTAATTAACGTTAAACACTCGCCTATTAAAATTTAAATATTTACTCGATTAAAAATTAACGAGATTTCCGTTATTACGTCCGTTGTAATAGTCATAATAGCATAAACGTTTTACTGAATCGTTCGGTCACGGAAACACGACGTATAATTTATATTCTTGTGCAATGCGCTGAACTTGGACAACAAATCGGTTGACATATAAACAAAAACGCGTAGAGAAATATTTTTTGTTTTTGATACGTACAGTACGCCGTCGTTTCAGTCGATTTAATATAGAAAAAAAAAAAAAATTCTCCGCATAAATAATAATATTTCTATGCGACGAACGTCGTCTTGTGATACGCTTTCAAAGTTAAAAAGAAAAAAAAAAATGTTATATAACTCTAAAAACTGTATTATACCGCAGAGTATTTTTTTTTCACGCGTGAACGCCAACTGTTATATAACCAGTGATAAGTAAAATGTTTTTAGACTTTAATACAACGGTTTATATGTGGAGTAAAACTTTTTTTTTTCGGGTCAAGTCTCGCGGACTTCCAGCTGATATTACACAGTTTATCATTTCGATTGTATTATTTATACGCGTCTGAACGGCGCGGCCGAGTTGGACCGAAAAGTTTTTTCGGGAATTCTACGGCGCCCTTCGGACGCCCTTTGCGGCTGTATTCGCGATGACACTACGTCATACGAAATAAAGCTTTTATCCTTCTCTGGCCGTGCCCCGCTTAGACAGTAGACAATATCGAAATTATCGTTAACGATTTATTGATTCTCACAACGATTTAAATCCAATTCACCGTCAAACGTGTGTAAAAGCACCTGTATATAAGAAGTAAAAAAAAAACCAGCGAAATTGAAAAAAAATACGTGCGCAGTGTTTAAATCGGAAATTCAAATTTCGTATACGATTTCGTTTTTAAAATAATAATTTCCGCGCGATTTTGTTGTGTTTTGTCATACGCGGAAACGTGCAAACGAACGCGAAAAAATTCAAATAAATAAAAGAAGAAAAATTGGATACACGAAAGAAATAAGAATAATAGAAAAAAAAATACTCGTAAATAATAAATTTATATTTGTATATATTGTCGGTTTCGACAAAAAGTCGTTGTCTTTTTTTTTTTTTTATGCTATAATCTTTATATCGATAAAAAGAATAGAACGTTTAAAACAAATATAAATAACTCATATCTGAAATACAATTTTTAAAAAATGATAATTTGATTTAAAATTTTGGAAAAATTACACATATACACGTATAAAAAAAATCGAACGTAATAAATTTAAACATTTTCTTTTTAAATATACAAACGGATTAAAAAAAATATTTTATATCAATATACCTACGTATTAAATAATATTAATAACACGTCATAGTACTTTATTTTTAACAATTTAATTCACTGTGTGTACACAATTTCTTCTCTGTTTTTTTAATTTTTTTATTAAAACTCCATGCACCATTTTATCGTTAATATTCATAATTCCGTTATTTTTTATTTTTTATTCGGTTATTTTATTTTTCGTTTTCGTGTTTAATACGTGATGACGACTTTTTCTCGAATCCGGTAGTAAATAAACAAATTAAATTTAAAAATTAAAAAACAAAAAAAAAATATATTTTTTAAATATTTTTTATAACATATATTAATTTTTATTATATATATTGTTTTTTATATATATATTATTATATTATTATTATTATTATTATTATTATTATTATTATTATTAGTAGTAGTAGTAGTAGTAGTAGTAGTAAATAAACCCCTTTAATACTATACGCAACTCCTATATATTATAATTTTTTTATTCTTCATAATAATCTACGGCTCGATTGTATACTTACATTTTTTTTTTTTACATTCTTACAAACGAAATAATATTGTTTGTGACAAAGCGTTACACACCAACTCTGTTTCGCGTAAACTACTTTTTTTCTTCTTCCATATTAAGTTATATAATTTATACTGTAAATTAATTTACAACGTACAGAGTTCAGTATATACGGCCTTTAATTATAATAGGCTTTGTTTTAAATATATACGTACACATTTTTTAAAAATTCTTCCGTCCCCATTGCATTTACACCGCGGAGTAACCATTTTTCTATACGCGCAAAGGAATTTCGAAAGTGTTCATTATTTTATTCGCAGTGCCGTAAAACGAGTCGTTTTAAACATTTGTTTTTTTCAGCGGCCCTCCTTTTTTTTTTTTTGTGTTATCCATTTAATTTCTCTTCCTTTTTTTTAATCCTTTAATTACATTTGTACACTTTCGCATCGTATATATGCCTATATATTATACGAGTATTATACACGTTTAATTTGTACAAACATCATTTTCGAATAACTGCACGGCAGTCTCGTCATTATAATATTATAATATATAAGAGTAAACTACAGTTTACGTACACAATTTATAGGAGGCGGTATGATTAAGGACGAGTTTTGTTAAAGTCGAAAAAAAGTTTGCGTTTAACGGCAAGCCGTTAGTTCGGCTTGGAATTTTGGAAGAGTCAATTCGTTTATATACGCGCGTATACCTATACCGTGTGATTTATAATAAACGATTGTATTGTACGCCGAAGCGATTAAACCTTAGAAAATTAATATTAAACTCTCGGCAAACTCGTTATATTATTGGAATATACATATTTTTAAAAATATTTTTTTCTACATAGAACATTTCCAAACCGTTTTAATCACATACGTATATACGCGTATACTTTTTTAATTCGCCAATTATTATATGAGCCGATGTGTAATATGAAATATATTTTTAAATGTTGACTTTTTTTAAATTTATTTTTTAACGCAAATACAAAAAAAAACGGTTTTTTTTATTTCCATTCAAATAATGAAAAACAAACACGCGTTACTTTGATGTTAAAAACCGCTGCATATATACGTACGTAATAACGCGGGTATATATACGCATATAGTGTTTATTTACATATTTAAATTTTTTGCGCACAACTATATTTTCGCCTTTTTTTAAACAATGGGAAAAATAAATTTATGAATTCGCCTGTAAAACATATTTGTATACATTTTTTTTGCGCACATAATAATAACTGGCGGGAAACGGTTTTTTTTTTTTTTGTTGCTTTTTACAACCGTCCAAAAATATAAAACGAGTCGAGTTTTTTACTCGTGCAGTAAAGGAAAAAAATATGTTATATTTTAATTTTATTCGTCGTACAAGCTTCTGTACGAGCGATCGTCAGCTGCTGTCAAGTGAAAATATCATATAACGGCCCGTACGCATTATATTGTCGGTATTAAATTTAAATATTATGTTCGTCTCCGAACTTTCACGCTCGTTTTTCGTCTGTTCGCTCGACGACGACGACGACGACGTTTCCTCGTCCAGTTGACGTCTCCGCCGACATCGTCTCGCGTACATCACGGATGATTGCTGCAGAATCTTTCGTTTTCGAATTTCCGGATGAACACGAGTGAGAGGGGGTTGTATAGCCGACATTATGCGCGTAGGAAGTATAGTGAATGACGAAAGAAAAAACAAAAATCGTCCAGATTATTTTAATCGGCGTAAAATAAATGCTCGCGCATGTATTGTCGATAATACGATTTCCATTTCAAACTGCGTTTTCTTCCGAAAATTCATTCGGATTTCATCGATTCGCGTCGTCACAGCGTCCGATCACTGTACCAGCAGACGATATCCATAAAGTCCAGTCGATTACGACTCGATCCGCAATGATTTTCGAGTACATTTTCGGTTGATATAATTTCTCGTCTAAAGTTTCCGTTGTCTCTTACACGAATTTTCAGTAAACGAAAAGATTATCAACGATAATCGCGATAGAGTAATTTTCGTCTGAAAAATCTTCTTTTTTTCGTTTTTTTTTTTTTTGAGGCGTGAAAGACATATTTTACGCATCGTATATAATATTGTATCCTTACGACATTAAATGTTTCTATGTGTAAAAAAAAAAAATCGATTTTAAAGCGATTATAATAATATTATGGATAGCACTGTTTTACACTCATCGCACATTCGCCGACTGTCGCTTTGTACTGTTCGAGTATATATTCTGTATTGTTTTATCGCGTATATTTTTTGTATTAAATTTTTTTTAAAAAAAGAGCGTTGCAAAAGTTTCAAGTATATAATATATGTAATGTGTTTAATAATAAATGCTAAACAATATACTTATAACGTTTTTCCTCCGAACTATATTATCATTTAATTTTTATTTATTGCGAAACCGACAACATAAAATATATACATAGAAAACGGAACACAATATAAGCGGTCGATGAAAATTTTAAAACGGAAAATTTTTTTGTATATAATTTTTTTATTACTAGCTATACAAAATCGTTCGAAATTCGTAAAACGTGTGAAATACGTAACATATTGTGATATACTTTGCAGTGCGCATACACGCACTAGGTGAAGGTCCGATTAGGTCCGGCTCAAGTAGAAATAGGTTATATTAGGCGAAAGATCATTTTAGTCTCATAAAATACACGGAAAATACTTCATATTATTTTTATTTATTTAAAATAACCATCGGTACTTTTTGGTAAATTTTTCACATTTCACGTAGGCATAGGTATATATTGTAAATTATACTTATTTAGGTGTTCATATATATTATTATTTTTAAAGTTTTAATCTTACAAAACAAAACAAAAAAAAATACTTTTAACGTTATACACGATATTATTTTATATTGTATATAAGGCAGCCAGCTGTAAGTGTTTGATTTTTAAAATTATTTTCTTATAACATGTCGATAGAAATTTTAAATGAATTTTTTTTTTTTTTTGAAAATGCCGCCGTTTCGCAAATACCGTTCTCGGCACATTTCTAGCTCACCTACACACTAAGCCGGTACTTATACGTTTAGTAATAGTTTATGGAGCGATTGTGTAAAAAGTTTTTTGCCTTTATAGGGGTTTTTTCTCTCATATAAACCGCTCGCGTATGCGTTTTTTAAATACGACAAAAAAACTCTTTTTTTTCTTTTGTGCTATCGTTTTTATCCTTTTTTTTAAATATATAATATTATGTAAAACGCCGTTCGGACGACGGTGAAAAGGCGCATTATTATCTTATATAACACGGTCGATCAGCGATAAATTAAGTGCGCCACCGAGACCGTATACAGTAATAATCACACGATAGTGTGATATTATATACAGAAATAAAGCGCAATTTTCGACATTCGTTTCCGTCGAATTATTTCTTCTTTTTTTTATATACGAATCGCGTGGTAACGCGATTTACTTTTGTTATTGCCCAATCGTTATTATTATTAGTTTTTTCAATATTATTGACAACCGTGCTGTGTGTGTGTGTACGCTATTATTACTATATAATATTTGTATTATATATTTTATTATATTCTCGTCGTTATTCCGTAGCCAATTTGCGTAAAGCCTTTACGTAATATTCCGAAATATTATTAGAATATTCCAGTACGGTATCACGCGATTTCTTTTTTCCACTCTTCCGCAGTTGACAATAACTTTTTTATTTTTTGTACTTTTTTTTTTATAATATCTTTCCCGTGTTAGTTTAATCGCATCGGCTGTCAAAACGTTACGACTGTCGTTGCACTGCAGTTGGTTTTCGTCGATTCCCGACGGTTCAATTATTTTCGAAATCCGAAGAAGACGAAAAAAACTTCTTTTTTTTTAACTTAAATATAATGCGAATTATCCATCCGAACGCGGGAATACTTGTTAAATTTGTATCTTTTTTTTTTTTTTTTGGAATTTCGAATATTATTTAAATCGATGGGCGCGAACTCGAATTAAAAAACGTACGTCCCTCATAGCACAGGGAATTATGCGGTAAACCCCCAAGACTCCCAAAAGGAGTCCTGGGAGTTTCCTCATAAGCTCCTTATGTCCACGGTTTAATCCTCTCGTTAGGAATAATTCAGGAATTAGAACTAAAATCAGATAGTTAGGAACCCTGACGTCGCTTTATAGGACTCATAATATAGAATTATTTTAAAAAGTTCCCAATAAAAGTTCTGAATATACTTCTTAGGACTCCTAAATTAGGATTCCTATATGGGAGACTATTGGGACACTCCTGTTTATTCCTGGGACTCCTTGTGCTATGAGGGGTGTAAGTCAACTCGATGACGTTTCAAGTATATTTTAATTGCGTTCAATTTTTTTTTTTATATAAAGGGCTCGGATTTTATAGCACTTTACTAAAAATTACTGGTAAATATGAACGTGAAATTTAAATGCCCCGAAAACGGTAAAATAATATCGGAAAAAATTTGTTTTATTTATGAATTACACTGCTGCCACGTTAATTTAATACCTAAAAAACGGATCATAATAATATGAAATATCTAATGAATAAGGCAATGACGGTAATTTTTTCGCCGCCTTTTTAAAGTTACGAGATTTATAAAAAACGCGAAATAAATTAAATATAACGCGTAGATATATTAGAAAAAAAGCACCAAAACAGCGTTAAAAATCCTAAAACGCTAAAAATACGCGACATAGATAGAATTATATTAGGAATCTTTAATGCATAAAAAAAAATGTATAACTGTTATTTTTCTATCTGTGTTCAATAATAAATTAGTAAACGCTACAGGATCCGAGTCCTTAAAACAATTATTTCTTCCATTCGTACGCATATTATTACGTTTTTTTTTGTATATGTACATAGCAGTATCGTGATTTCGGTTAATTTCGCTTATATAATCAATTTTTGTTCTCTAAATTTTTTAACGTATTGCAGTTAGAAATCGGCACAGAACGCGTATTATTTTGGAGATTTTATGTTTTTTTTTAAGGACATTGTTTTATAACGTCGTATATTATCGTATTTTTGTTTTAGGACGTTTTTCTACTGAAATCGTATTTAAATATTTTATTTCGTTACTCGTTTAATTTAATTAAACGTAAAACGTTTATATATATATATATATAATATATAGCGACGAAGAATCGAATACATTTACGTTTTTTCAAATAATAATTTTTTTTTAATGTCCAGACATTTTTTAAACCCCCTTTTTTTTGTAAGTGCGTTATTTCGAAGTTTTACGTTAAATTTAATTCACATCATAATGATAAACGCGCTTTATCTAAATTATATATTTCGTTATTATTACATATAGTAACAACTATAATATACAATAATTATTGTAATTCATTACTATAGCCCGTGATATTAATATTTTAATATTAAACTCGGATAATGCTCGGATGATAACTGTTATTATTTGGAATGATTTAATTTTTACTACGTAATACGGTGTGGTGGCTTTCGAGTAAAACACACTCCGTAATTGGATATTTTCGGTTGTCAAAAACGCGTTTTAACCGCGGTTACGCATTACAACCGCGCAGTACATATATTTGCAAGGGGTATACAAGGAATATTGCTTTTGTGTTTGAAACGCGCGTATTAATTTCAGTGTCAAATATAAAGTGTATAACCTATATACATGTACACTTGTTTTCTAAACTCTCTCTATATATATGAGAAAAGCGTAATCGATTTTGTTTTTCGAAATCCGATACTATAAATTTTTTTCCCCTCCTTCCGAGTCGTTGTAACTCGAAATTTATACGTATATAATATAAACAATTCGGAATTTTTCTTATTTTCTTCGAATTTTATATTGGATTTTTGTAATAACGCGTTATACGCACAGGTAAGAAATATATAGATAGGCCACTCCTATATATTGAATGCGCACGGGGTCCATTTTAAAGAAGAGAGTAGTCACTATTAGAATGGTTCCGTTTCTCGCATGGGGTATATTTCAAGGTTATTTTAATGGAATTATTATATTTATTATCTTTGGAAATTGTACGTGGTGATAACAGTTATTTTCAAATTTTGATATTACATATATAAAAATATATGTAACAGTAAATATACGCAAGTTTTCCTCGGTGACTGGAATACCTGACTTGATTACTTATATACTTACTTAATTAGATCAATCCCGCCCATACAAAATTTGCTATCTTTTATGTTTATATTTATTATTTATTCTCACATGTTATGCATGGAAGAAAGAGTATTTGCCTAGTAGTTTCTGCAATAGTTGATCTTTCAAACCTCATCATTTCATTCATCTAAAATAAATCAACAAATTTAATATTAATAAATTGAATTATTATAAATGATTGGTACATGTTTTGTAGATATTTATATAAGATGGATTGTTATAGCACCATATATTATTCTAATATAGATAATTTGTGTTGATTAATATTGTATTATATATACAAAATTACATTACTTTTATTTTATATAAAAAAAAAAATTACAGAGTGTGAATTCTTAAACAATTTAAATTAAAAGTTACTACATTAAAAAATTCAAAATATAAGATATTACAATTCTTATTCCAAATACACACATAATCAACAAAATTAAAACAAATTTATATACCAGGAATTTATATTAACCTATAAGTTTGAAACTTCTATTTTTATTATATAAATTTCTCTTTATAAGGTTATTTTGATGATTTTTGCAGTATAAAGAAAATTAAATATAAAGTATTTTTAATATTTGGTCTGGGAGTTTTATTCCTTTGACAACTATGCGTGTGGACCCGACATTTGAAAGGTACATTAAAGGATCTCAGTATAAATTATGAAAATAAAGACAATTATAAATATTTACCATTTTCTTTCGAAATAAATTCTCATTTAACTTTTCTTCGAACAACTCCAAATCTTCAATTGTTTTAAAGGTAAATCCCAAATTAATTCATCACAAATTGAATTGTATTCATTCATTGTAGTGCTTAAATTAGTATAATTGTCAGGTATCTTTTGTTCCAGAAAGTAATCAATCTTTTAGCCAATTCTCTCACTTCAAATTTCAAATTAATTGTTGTACGTATTAATTGATGAATAATATCTTTAAAAAAAAATATATACAAATATAAAATATAATTAATGAATTGTTTATACGAGTAGTTAGTATGTTTACTTGTATGCACGAGAGTTTTAGTTGTATCTTGTAGATGCTTATCATCAGTCTTGGAACTTTTCTTACCATCTAAAAAATTGTTTAATATCCGAATTATTAATGAAATATTTGAAAATAAAACAGACAAGATTTTTTTTATTAACATTTCTTATAATGAGTTTCATTTATACGGACACCCCTAGATGTAATATATATGCCTATAAATATGAAATGTGAAATAAAATATTTTAATGACATTTGATATTTGATATTTACTTGTAAAGTGTTACAATGTTATACCTTGTTGTAATGAATTAGTTATAGAAGATGTACTAGGCAAATTTCTAATATCAGAATTTATCAGTGTGATGTTGAAATCAAGGCTTCTTCTACTGGAACTATCGATTTCCTTATTGTCCAATGAAACATTCCATTTTCCAGATGGAGAAGCTAAAACTATATCAGAATCTATCATATCTTTGTGTGTACTACCTACAAAAGTAAATAATTTTAAAAATATATAGAAAATTAATTAATACCAACAATGCTGTTCATTAAAATGAATGGAAATTAATATTATTAATACACTAATTACATAATTTATGTATTTATTTTATACCAATAGGTATATGACAAAATATTAATTAAATTCATTCATACTTGTATTGTCAGACTCAAGTAATTTAGTGGGGACATATGTTTTATCTTTATCACTGTCACCATCATATTCACTGTTTTCTTCATCACTACAATTTACTAGAACAAAATGACAGTATTGTATTAGCTATTTTTTTAACTACTGAAACTATAATACTACAGAAGAGAATATTATTGAAAATTAAAATATATTCTGAAGAATCTGCAAAAATAAAAACATTAATTTTATACTAATTTTATAAAATAACTTAAAATAAAAACATTGATTAATTTTTCATAAATAAGAGTAGATACACTAAAAATTAATAAAGAAAATAAATATAAATATTACCATCATTAAACGAAAAGGTTGGAGGATCTTCAAGAGATGATTTAGATGACGTTAAGGAATTAAATTTTTTGAATTATTTTCTTGGGTCGTTTTTGGATTATGCTTAATTCATCATCTGATAATTGTACGCGGTGGCGTTTACTCCGAGTTGATTTATCATTATCATATGATGAAAGGTCGGAAGTTTCTTGAGCACAAATTACTTTAGATCGTGCTTCATCAAAAGTTTCTGAAATCATAATATTTTTGAAAAAAAATGGAATGTAAAATAAAAATAGTTTTTTTTACATTTACCAATATCTTTAGATATAGGTCTAGCTTTATAATACTTGAAGTCAATGTCATTAGGATTTTTGCGATAAACAACAAATTGTTTAGCATTCTTTTTAGGCCATGCACAAAGTCCGTGTTTATACCAAAATGATGGGACAATTTCGACACTGTTTTCCTCAATAAAACACACAATTTTCCACATATTAATTATATATATATACAAATCTGAAAAATAAAAAATGTAATTAAAAAAAAATCATAAAAATAAAATACTTAGATTAAAGTTAAATTTACCTTATAAATACTACACGCTATATACATTATATACAAATTGCAATAATTTTTAGTTTTCAAGCGAATGAATTATTGGGACAACTATATTTTGTGCATCAAACTCAATCATCATCACTTTTTTTTTTATACTATCAAGAGACCAGTAAGAATAAGTAGATGATAAATGATTTACCTCATAAATATTTAAAATAGTTGAGCTAATTGGACTATTATAAAATGCATTTTTAGTTTGAAACGTTTTCCCGATAATAATAATGCCATTGGTATCATGTAAAAGAACTATATTTTCTACCTTAACTACATTATTATTTGTGGTTAAAATAAAAGAATCAACATTTTTATTGTTCTTTCACTTGTCATACTTGATCTAGAAATTTATTAATGTAGAAATAATTTAAATGATTATTTTACTTAATTTAAAAAAGATAGCGAGCCACAGGATGTTATGAATGTCACTTAAAAAAATTACTTGGGTAATGATTTAAGATTGTATTGTTATCACATATATTTAAAAGCAATGATAAATTATTACATTTGATAAAATGATTTTGAGCAGAGCTAGCTTCGGTGTAATATTTTAGGCATAAAACAAAAACTAACCATTTTTATGAATTATATATAGGTACTTACCAATATAGATGAACACCAATAATATAAATGTAATTGCCTCTGCTGTATCGCACCAAAATGTAAAGTGACTTGATGGTAGAAAATTGAAGAGTAGGTATATATTATAACAAAAGATGTGAAACACTTATTAGTATATAAAATAATATTTATATATGTAGGTATATGTATAATGAATAAAATATTCTAATAATTTTATTTTTTAACATGCAAAAAATAACACGCGCCAACGACAACCAAAAACGCGCACACAAATAATAAGTATACAAATACAATAATAAGTCATAACCTACAAATGCGAAGTTTCACACCGAAACAGCCAGCGCCCAGCGCATTCGGTATCGTAATAACAATGTTATTTTTAGAAATTAAAGTTTTCCCCGGCAGCGGCGGCGGCAGCGTCGTCGTTGACGGTGCGGGTGACGGTGGGGAATAATTTGCTAATGGAAGAAAAAATAAGCTAACCCAAATTTAGCCATGAATCTTATAAAATTGCCGCAAGACAAGACGTAATGAACCGTCCATATATTATTTATTATCTGTGGTTATATGACAACGATCGAATAAAAACTATTTGAATATAATACGCGTATAAATTATATACAGAGTTTTCCGGCGTTTCCTGTCTAATATCATACGAATCCGACACTGGAAAAGATACACAGACACAAATAAAATATTATTAAATATATGTAGTTTTTGACGTTGTTGTACAATATATATATATATATAGTTTTGTATGCGTTTATATAAAGACGAGGAGAGAATCGTCGCGGTACGGCGACGAGTTAATCAACCGAAACGCCGAGTAAACCGGGCGGAAGGACCCGATAAAATGAGAGAGAGAGAGAGAGAGGAATTTTTTTTTATATACGAAAAATACATGCTCGCGCGTATGGGGAAGAAACGATTTTTTTTATTTCATTTTTTTTTCTAGACTCTCGTCCTCGTTCCACCGTATGTCGGTGACACATGCAGCGCTGCAACACGATATACACTTTCCGGACGGGCCGCGGAATCGAGTTTCGAATGCTTTTTTTTTTATATCGTCTTGTGTGTACTTACTACTCATCGTGTGCTCACCATAAAAAAGAAATAAAAAAAAAAAAAGATTATGATTTTCATTCGTACGTCTCTCTCTGTATATAATACGTGTAAAGCTAACGATGAAATTATGAACGCGGAAAAACTTTTTTTCCGTGCATTTTTTTGAAGTCAGTTTCTTTTTTAAAAAAAATATTTTTTACATTATGAACACACCATACTTTCATATGGAATTTTCATTATCTATTGCGCTATTGATACTAGCTGATAATAATTAAAAATTATTATTATAAATATAATATACGCTGAGCTCGTACACCAATTGTCTTAGTAATACCACAGATTAGATGAATACAGATAGATCACTCGTGATATAAACAAAAAAAATGACGTCACTCGATACCCCCCAAATCAGTGTAACCGCATGATAGCACAATATATTTACCTAAAATTTAAACATTACTCCCGTGAGGTAATCTATATTCGTGTTGTTTACATAGTGAATTTTGGTTTGGCGATCGTGTCATATATATAATGTCTCGTGTCAAATATACTCGTTTCATACACACAGTTGAAAAACAATCGGTGCTTAATCTGCGTTAAATTTTTACCGGCATGTGATAACCATTATTATGATAATATTATTTCAGATAATTAAGAAGTTGTACAATAATATTGTATAATATCAGCACAATAATTTATATCGTCGTGTGCGCCTACATTGATATGGGGGACGAATCGGAAGAGCGTAATTGTAATTATTTTGTTCTCGGGCCCAGTGTTCCATCTGTATTCATCTAATTTGTGGTAATACCGTCAGAGGCAGCATCGAATATTACAGAAGTAACTGATTGAAAGAATCGAGTCGTCTCAATTTTCAATACATTTTCAATTTTGGTATTGAATTAATATGCATTTTTTAAATACAGAATTTCTGTTAAAAAAAAAATCTGAATATTTTGTTTCTGTTTATTTTTTTTTTGTATAGGAAGTCCGAGATTTATGGATTTTTCATGTCGCCACAATTCGCATCGAATACATTTATACATAACGTTATTTTCACCAAAATTATTACTAGTTCTTTTTTTCCCCTCTCTTATGTTCTCCGACACGTTTACATTCTTAACACGATATATAAATCACGCAGTTTATCTCACGTCTTTCTACCCCGTTACTCCCGCCGCACGGAGACGAGGACATCGAGGTTCGTCCGTTTCCAGCACCGCAACGCCATTTCTCGGCTGTTGAACGGCGATTTTCAACGCTTTACCTTTGTAATCCTAACCAGTCCTTCTAAATAATAATGTATATTGTAAACACGTGAATATTATTATTTAAACGGCGTGGAAATCCGCGCGTGTACACGGCAAATAGACGAAAATTTGGTTATTATTATTGAATTGAAATAACTGTGAATTCGATTCGTGGACGCGAGAACGCTGCGTTTTATTCGGTGGTCCGAAAATCAGTTATTCACCCGCGGTGTCATTGCACGCCGTGTTCGTAATATTAAAAAAAATAGGTAAACGATTAGATATTGTCGTTATTATTATTCTGCACCGAGGTTGCATCGAGTTGATTGGAACCTAACCAGACCTTCAGCCGCGCAAGTGTATCTCCTACGATTACACGTTCACACGCGAAACGCAGTAATAAACTCTCGTGATTTCTTTACGGTATGATGCGTATGTAATCAGGTGGCGCGCCGATATGGCTGCCGAAATATCTATGAAAAATTTCATAATAAAAAAAAACCTCCGTCCAGAATGGGACACGTTTAATTTTGAAGAAAAAAAATGTGTCGATTATATTCACTTTGGTCTGCAATTGTCACGTTTGCGAGTAATTATAATGCAAAAGGATATTTGATAACACAACACTACGCTGTCTCGTGATTTGCGAAAATCGTTTTATTCGAAAACGTAAAACGCGCGTTTGATCTGTCCAAGGAAGACTAGTAAAACGGACAAGTTATCCTTACTATCCTTTGTCACGTGTAAATATATTCGAATAATTCATATTCGTATTGGGTTCTGAGCGGAGATGGTTTCACGCGATGATGTTTATTTATTCCCCGTGTACGACTTTTCGACTACAAGGATAATCCGCAGTAACAAAGTCCAAGTCGGTATCGTTTAGATTTTTCCCGCGATAGAAACTTTCGTCCACACGATTAAACACATCCATCGTAATTTCGAAAATAACCGTCTTTGAATATCATTATTTTAGGTACTAAAGGGAAAAACAACCGATTGACAACAATTTGTGAATTACACCGAATATGAAAATAGCTGCGCTCGGATAATCGTTTATCGTCGCTATCGAATTCGTAATAACAAACACTAAAAATCTCCGTCTACTTACGAGTGGTTCATTCACTTAAAAAAACCGTTTGGCTAACCCCTTTCTATTTCGTGACGTGAATTCGTTGAAACGCGAACCCAACCTAATCTAATCTGAAGATTTTCACGGGCCATAACCGCGAATGGGATCGGCCGCCGCTGATGTACGAACGACTCATTTACACCGTGTCATCAGTTAAAACACGAGTGGGGTCTTGTGTATACTTCAAGGTGTGCGCGTGTAGCATAATAAACAATATACGACCGAGTGGCGGTACACAGATACGCTGTTGACCGGCTGAATATTGTACGATGACAATATTACCTACTGCGTGCGCGTATTAATACGAATATGAATTACAATGACACAAGCGAAATGTTATGTCCTGCGTATACGTTGTTTTATGGTCGTACCTACCGCAGACTTCAACTGGTAAAATCGGCCATTAAAACACAAATACAAATTACTGTTATATGAACGTATGGTGAAAAATAATTTAACGGCAAACGGTTTTCTATAAATTATTATTATTATTTTACAATAATATAAGAGTCTTCGGAATACGCGCTATTTGAAAGCGCGCTGTAGAACGGAAAAGAAAAAAACACTCGCGAGAAGGACGAGCGAGCACATAAATATTCATTCGTCGACACACACATCCACACACACACACACCACATGCAGTCCGGGCGAAACAAATAATAATAATAATAATAAATATTAATAAGACGACAAAGTTAATAGTAATATAATGTAAACGATTCTTTCGCATGCTGTGTATAGATGATACACGTGCGTTTGTACTCTTTATGTGCAGTCGCATTACAGCTCTGTACGGTTCGGTCTAGACCGGTTCGATCGGCTAAACTTAATAAACGTTTATTTTCTGTGGTGTATTTAGAAGAAAAAGTAAAAAATTCGGGTCGTTCCAGCGGTTTTAAACTCCCAACAATACTGTAATTTTACATACACCACGACATACGCGTGGTAAAATAAATATTTCGTTATTTTTTTTTTTGGACAACAACGTTTCGGGACACTACGTCTTACGCATTTATTTATAATAATTTTATTGTCGACGAACAGTGTAATAAAATGAAATTCTTCAAAAACTATTGTTCAAAATAATAAAAATAACTCGAAACATTAACCCATCGTTGATATGTGTAAAAAGAACGCGTGGTTATGAAATACGAGTACGCGCTGGTATCCGTCTCGTCCGTGATTGTTTTCATATTAATTATCAGTGTGGTTTAGAATTTTAGAAAACAGTATTTAAACGATAAATATTTTTTAGTCGAATAAAAAAAAAAACAAACATGGTCCAGACCCCCCGGTCCGTTTTCATTTGACCAGCGGTCTGAGAGAAAATTCTGGTGGTCCGCAGAAAAATTTGCAGTTTTATTTTATTCCACCGGTCCCGCGTTGTATCAATGTAGTGATGTACAAAAATTAAACTTTAAAAATTTAGTAAATACGAGATTAAAATGTAAGCATGTTGTATCATTTCATTGCCGTCTACTCTATATGTGTTTCGTATTTCATAATAATAAAATGAAAGTTAATTAATAAATGTATTTTTTTTTAAATTTGGTCTAAGCGGTCCACGGAATTTTAAATTAGGAATTTAGTGATCCGCGAGGTCCGGAATATTGGCGAAGACGTATTTTCGTATGATAAATGGTATATTATATGGACGCGCTCGTGTCATATTAGATTTCGACAGTCAACCGTAGTTGGTAGTACTTAAATTTGACACACGTTTTTCGATTTTCCCCGTGACTCCGTTAAGCGCGATCAAAAAACAACAGAAAAAAAAATTGCAAAAAAAAGCTCCCTCCTCCTCCGGTAAAATTCTCATCATCATCCCAATCGTTTTTCGAATATACTATGATTTATCCATGCTTTCGAATTGGAAATTTCATTCATTCAAAACGTGTGTCTGAGCCACTCGTTTGATCCGCCCCCTTTTGCTCGCTATCGTTTTTTTATTTAAATATATGTTATGTAAACGATTATTTTTTTTTTACCGTTTACTTTGTGTTTTCAGCGAGAGTGGCTGCAGAGGGATGTGGACAGAGAAAGGAGACTGCGTTTGGACACGGAGGCAAGACTCAAGGGTTCCAGTTCCGAAGCGGACAGATGTCGTGCCAAATTGTCGAATTTGCAAAAAGACTTCACCAAGTGAGTTTGTCGTATAAATATAATGATTATCGATTGATTTTCTACTCGACTCGCGG
Source organism: Slavum lentiscoides (assembly GCA_032441835.1). Classification (NCBI taxonomy): domain Eukaryota; kingdom Metazoa; phylum Arthropoda; class Insecta; order Hemiptera; family Aphididae; genus Slavum; species Slavum lentiscoides. Next base: position 31,114,525 of record CM063708.1, read on the forward strand.
CGTTATGTTATGTAATGATTACCGGTTATACGCATAATGCGCGCGTGTAATTTATCGCAGAGTCTTCCCCAATACGTACCACGTATACATTTATTTCTGTGTTACAACAAAACTTAAAATATTATTTCAGATTTCTTGGTCCGCCGTATTTTCGCGGTTGATATTGGCTATTTATTATTTTTCGATATACGAATATTAATCGCGGCTTGTGTTCTTTAACGTGATGCAGTGATCCCCCGCGTGTTCGCCGTTTATATAATTTATTGTCGTACATAAAAAAAAAAAAATATCGAAAAATTGCATATTACATACGACCACGTTTAAAAACGACGACGACCTTGTAAAATTGTAAAAGTAAAATTTATACATATATGAATGCGTATAAAGTACTTGGACGTCTCTCAATCCACTCGATAGGTTCCACCGTTAATAATAATAATAATAATAATGTGTATTAATATTATGATTGCGTATTGTGTATATATATAATAATAATAATAATAATAATAATACACTCGCGGCAGTGTACAACGCGGCACTCATTGTATATATTATTATATAGTCGCAATTCCTTTTATGATTATATTATTATTATTATTATTATTATAATTCGTCTGGGAGCTGTCTGGACCGTAATTTCGCATGATTTATCGCGATAAATTTCTGAGACGTAGAAATAGATATACGTATGTATATATGAGCGTGCTCGGTATATATATATATATATATATATATTATTCTCGTGGCCACATCGGAATAATATATGAATCGATAACTCGTCTGAATACGACGTTTTACGACGCGCGTATTTTATTTTTAGTGTTTTTTTTTCGGCGGAGAAAAGAGAAAAAAATAAAAAAATAAACATAAAAATCACCGTATACATTGCAATATCGTATATTATTTTAAGGGTTTCAACACCTCTGTTAAATTATTTACAGCGGTGTTCCGGCCACATTTATAATGTATACATATCGAGGTTTTGTTGAAAAATCGTGGGTGTACTGCGGCGTATACTCTCAAACAATATTCAATTTATCAAGAAATAATAATAATCGTTATGATTATATTATATCGTTGTCCGTTTCGCAAGCATACAGCGTTTAGATTTTTTTCGCATTGAGAGAAACCCGTTTTGATGAAGGAATTAAAAACGAATGTAAAATATACGCGTAAAAATTCGGCGAATGTAATGAAAAACGTGTATTATAACACACGAAATACCATTTTACTATAAATGAAAAAAAAAAAAACGTAAAATAATAAACAAAATAAAATTAACAGTCGTAAGCGATTCAACTAAGATAGACGAATAGACGAGTAGTCTAGGTAAAAAAAAAAATTGTATTATTATCTAATAAAAAAAAAAACGTATACAAATTAAGAAATGTACTCTTTTTAAAAAAAAAAATCGACAAATTATGCCGAAATATACATTTTTGTTTTCAAACTGTCCATTGTATATATGAAACGCGTACTGTTCTGGAAGAATAAGCAGAAAAACTCGCAGCAAATCCAACAAATTACCAAGCTCTAATTATTATTAATATATCTTTCCCTGTTAACCGCGTGAAAAATATTCAACGCTTCAAATTTAAAAAATAAAAATCGATGGGAACACCTCTATTATATATGAAATACAGACGAATTCAAACATATATTTATATCGTTTCCGTTACGGTTAGATACGCTCGGGTTTATTAACGCGCGATAAATCACTTAAACTCTTTTTTTTACATTTCCTCCCCCGTTCATTCTATTCAGTTTTCCCGTTCAAACGTATGTGTAGACAGCAAATTATTATTGCTCGCGCACGCTATACACTTTATTAAATATTTTCCCCGAGACTCGACTCGACAACACAGTTTTGCCATTACGCGTTCGCGACGATTGCGACACGATAACAAATAAAAAAAAAAAAGCCACGCGATCCTTTACTCGCGATACAATTTTCCTCGAGAATTACCATCTCACAATCGTATCTGCGGGATTTCGTAAAGAGTTATGTGCGTGGATAGGACGAATTTCCTGGCTCCTTTTGCTAACGTATTATTTCTCATTGATGGCGGACAAAACCGACCGCAGAATTATATTTCCGAGTGGTGGCAACCACAAACGTACACCCAAACCTAACCTAAACAGTTTAAATAATTTACAGTAAAAGAAATTGTTCGCATTGCTCGATGAAATCTGAAATTATCATTCGCCGTTGAATAAAAATTGCCCGTGTAGGTTCCGTACACGATTAATTCAATTGTTTGTTATGCGTATGCCAGTTATTTTACTAAGCTACTATGGGTTTAGTAGAAATTATAACCAAGATTATCTAATCACACGTACAAAACACCGAAAATTATTTGACATTAAAAAAGGGATTATATCGTCAATTTAAACAAACCGTCTTCTTCTTCTTCTGCGTATTCGACCATTAAAGATCACACTGTCAACCGTAATAATTCTTGCCACTTTCCACCATCGATCGCCAACCATTATCCGCCTCCACCATTTGAACATCCTTTTTCACATGGTCCTCCCGTGTTAATCGCGGTCGCCCCAACGATCTCTTTCCTCTCGGTGCACCACGCACCGGTTAAATGTACACAATTTAAACAAATACCGAATAAAATAGCGTGGAAGGGGTGGGGGGCGATTGGTGTCGGATACGGTGAGTGACGATCGCGGTTTTCTCGCGGGCACAAAGCCAATCGCCGCGTAACCCGCATTGGACAGCAGCTAAATAAATCCGTCCGCAGTCTGCTTTTCACCTACTACTGTATAAAGTGCTTTTTCAGCCTTTCTCCCCACACGCGTATACCACAGAAGACTCGTTATAATTGTCGGAAGACCTTAAATCCCACGGGAGTCTGCGTGTATTATATATTATACAGTTTGGGAATCGTAGACGGCGGCGATGAAAATCAAATAAATCGCGCGCTTAAGCCCATCGTCACGCGGACTACCGCCGGCAGCCGTCAGTATATGCCGTATCGGCTGTTATGCCGAGGCAATGACACAGCTATAGTGTATTTTCCGCGAGAAATCCCCTTTAAACCGTTTCTTTCGGTTTTTTTTTTTTTGTCTCTTCCCCTCGCCGACGGCTTTTTCTTAGCTTTTATCGCGTCTGCGCGTTCTATATCGCCGCATAGAAGAACCATCCGAAATTTACATAATTATTTCGCTGTCTCCGTATCGTTTCTTATACGTATTTCTTTTAGAATCCTTATCATCGGATACGGATCGAAACGAGTAGCGTAGATACGATTTTTTTCAGAGGAACTTCCTCATATAGCTAAAAATATTTATTATATATCGTTTATTAAATTTGTATTTATCAATGAAAGAATCCCATAAAAACAAAATCAACTCTCCGATCGTTGTACAGTAAAATTAAAGCTTTTTTTCCGCATTGATCTTTATTGTATTTACGGTTTTTATGAGAAGAATAGATTTTTTTTGAGAGATCTTCATCCGATTATAGAAACTATATCGAATTTCCTCTTGCAGGATTTTCTCGCGTTTTTGTACAATCAAGTGAAAACAAAATAAAATCAATATTCCTTATCATTTATATTTATAACTTTTGACTTGTACGCATTCACATATAACATCGTAATGTTCGAGATTCCGAATTTCATATAATTCTAGTAATATTGTTATAATACGTATATGCGCTGCGTATTACTTTCACAATCGACGAGATACAATTTCTACATTTTAAATTTTCAAGAACATTTTTTTGGGAGGATTTAGGGTGTAAAAGTGCATCATTGCATATTCCCCAGGTACCACTGTCCCGGATTCATTTATTTAAAAGAAATATAATAGTGGAATGCCGATTGTTTGCAATTCACGATTATTAATAAACGATTGATTGAATCACGCGGTTTCCCAGATGATATTTTAAGTTTCTCGTTCCTATACGTGAGCATATTACTAGAATATATTCGGAGTACGAGATGTTATTTATAATAATGAATTTTTCTTTTTCTTAGCTTAACAGCTTCGTTCATCACCAGCGTCGCCATCATCAATTTGTCCCTTTCATCATTGATACACGTTGTATCCGTAAGGACGCGTTCCAGTATAACATTGCAGTTATAAATATTTGGTAAAAATTATGTCGTTCAAGACGTCTTATTGTTTTATTTATTTTGTCGATTAGAACGTTTTTAATTTTATCTGGTCATCTGCATTCGTGGCCAAACCGTTCCGAATCGTTATAATGTGTATGTATCATATACAGCCTCTTTATATCTCTTTGTTTTTAATATTCTTCTTTCAAGCATCTCGATTAAAGTTTGATACGTATATTTTATTCGTAATACTTTTTTTTAAAAGTGATTTCGATCTCCTCTGATCACTGGCCGAATTTCACTAGCCTATACTACGTTATATCGGTCTCAGGTAAGATGTATGTAATACCTTTGCCTTTCTAGATAGCTGACGCAACTATAAGAGTTCAATGATAACATCAGCTATTTTCACTCTATTATTCCCCTATACGTTGATATTGCATCCTGCGAATATTTGAAATCGTCCACTTTTCCAAACATTATCTACTCTTATAAAATCTATATTCGGCTCTCTTCTTGGTTTTTTCTTCGTTCAGCCCACCCGTATGTGTTTTCCCGTGTCTTTTCAGTGTATATAACTTTCGCACGTTGTCGTTGTCCGTAACACGCGTGTTTTCGTTAACAGTAGCAGTGCGTAAATAATATTCTCGCGGCGAATGTCCGCGTGCCACGTGTGGGCGAAAAAAAAAATCAGAAAATATAAAATAAAAAAAAAAAACCTCTCGAAAATCTAAGGCAATCTCAATTAAAACGGTCGCAAACGTCCTCCTCGCAGCATCATAAATCGTGCGGTTTTTCACCTCCATCGCGTGTGCATATACGCGTATATATTATTATAATATAAACGCGCGGTGCACACTCAAAACAGTACAATACCAGAGCTGCAGGCCGTGTTCGTTGAAAACTCGACGGTACGCGAAATTCCGCCTGCTGCTGTTGCTGCTTTTCGTTCCCTTCCCCTGACTCGTACCTTTATACGCCTTGAATATTAATTATACCCGAGACTTTTTTCCCCTCCCCAATATACACGCTATATATATATATATATATATATATATGTGTGTGTGTGAGTGTAATGCGTCGTGAAAAGGTCCTCTCGCCGAGCACGGGCCATTTATTCGCGCGAGGAAAACAAACTCTCTCTCTCTCTGTCTCTCTCTCTCCGAGCGGACGTTTATCCACCGGAAAATCGGAATTGTTCGCGTGATGCGCAGGGCTGCTGGTAGAAGGGTAGGTCCGCATCGTAGGCAGGGGAAGGGGTAAATTATATCGAGTAAAGTATAAAACGCAAACACACACACACACACCGGTAGCTACCGTGTCAACGTTAAATCTCACGTCGTTAGAAAGGTGCGTGTCGGCATGTGCAGTGCACACTGTGTGCACTATTATATATAATAAATGTCATCGAGTCTGCCGTAGACGTACCCCTCGGTTGCCAGCGGTTTGCTGCTGTGCTCGTGTAGGGACGGAACACATTACACGTTTAGAAATAGAAGAAAAAAACCGAGCCGGTATTTAGTCGAGGGAAGTATTAGCCCTCCCGCTGCCAGCGACGTATACGAAACTTCCGAAGGGATACGGCCGCGGCCGACGTTCTCAAAATGTGATTCGTCGAAAAATAGAAATCTTTTTGAAAATTTTAAGTGTCTGTTATTTTTCCATTAAAGCGTTTATGTATTTCCCCCATCGTTTGACGACACCAGTTTGAAAATACCTATATCCTTTAAAGTATATGATACGCGTTTCGATCGAAAATCCACATTTCCTATGACTTTTTCAATCGTTTTTGAGACGAGTTCCCCTATAAATGTCGTTTCGATGGTCCGAAAACGTAAAAATCTGATGATTTCAATATCTCTCAATCGTTTTTTTTTTTGTTTTTTTTTTTCGGAATTGTGAGGTTGCATTGTCATTTCAAAGACGACAGATTTTTTTGTTTATTACGAATTTTCGTATAATAATTATTGTGTATAAGTAATGCGTTTAAGATATAATTCATTATTACAATATTTTTCATTCACACTGACCAAAACTGTTTGACATTATGTACCTATAAACGCATAAATTATTCGTATTTCTGAAAACTTATATCGTTGTCGTTGTGGTAGGTATAAAATAGTAAGTTTTGTTATTTGCATTCTGGTTTTGAATTTGTCGTTTAAACTTTGTGCTGTTTACAGTGTTTTACACAAAGGATGCCGTCCAAAAAGAAGTGAGAGTATTTTTTCTTCCGAGTTTTGACAATACTGTAATCAAGAAGGTTACAGCTATTTTCTGCGTTGCATATCGTATTTACTTTCGGTCTCTCATGTTTCGTATCCAAAGTGTTGTAAGTTGGAAAAAAAATAGTTTTTTGTCGTCCCCAAAATACATTTTAGACGGATCCTTTAAAGTTGAAAAACGATACACTTTGTACCGTTCGTTTTCGCGAACCGTCTCGGCGAATGCAGCTGTCATTATATAATTCACGCACAGCGAATTTAATAAGTTACTTCAGCGTCTCACAATGTGAATGTTAACACGACTCTGATGATTTTCGCAAAAAGATCGACATACAAGCAGCCATAGATAATACATAACGAATAGGCCATGTGTATACAATATGTGTAGCGGGCAGCGTTCCTGAATAAAGAAGAGAGATAGCAATATTAAAACCATATCTTCTATCTTACTCAGCAAGAACTTACTTTTCGTTCCATGAAATAATAATTTAGTCCATGGAATAATAATTGAAAAATAGTATATTCTGTTATCAACGTATCGGCAATCTAAATATTTGCTGAGTGAGACAGAAGATTCGGGAACGCCTAATAACGAATATGGCCTATCCATTATGTATTATCTATGCAGGCAGCACAGTCGACAAGTGATGAGTATTTCAAAATTAATCGTCGCTATCGTTTCGTAAAAAAAAAAAATAACAATGCAGTTTCAGACGCGTCGACACAACTCGTACAACAAAATTTGGCACCGGTAGAAACGACCGTTGGACATCTGTTAGACAACGTTGTAACATAACTGGGGACTGTTGGGAGGATTCGTGGAGACGAAAAGCCTAATGATTTTCGGAAGCTGATTTTTATCGTTGCAGGAGTTAGTAAAACGGCGTATAAAAGGTTCGGTGTGAAGACTTTGTGGTGCGCGATATTTTAGAAAGCTATTTTTAGGAATTTTATTCTGACTTTTGTTTTGAACACTCAATATACGGTGTCGTTCCGTTTAGTGAAGTTTTCAAGGACTATCGTGTTCCGTCCGGTTCTCCCTCTCTTGCGTGCGCAATGACCGTATACGCGCTATTTCGTCGTACCCTCTTTGCGATCGAGTGCTGTGTGTACTTAGTGTTTTTCGTCATGACCTGCACTTTCTTCACGTACACAGCCGCACACAGCGGTTCCACCCCATCGCCATTAAAGACAGTATGCGCGTACAACGTATATAGTCTTCTCCGGGATTAATTACACGGATTATTTCGTAAGATCTATATTATATACGTACCACGGTAATGGTCACGCTGGTCATCGTATCCGTCCGTTTTCCATTAGTAAAAACGACGTCGTCGTTATTCAGAAGATTTCGTGAGTCTTCTATAGTATCGTCGAATGACGCTTATTTTTATATGCGTTATTTTATTGTGGTTTGTTTTTTCCCCCGTGATGGTCACGGATATTTTTCAGGGTATTAAAAGTTTTCAGAGAGAAAGAACTCTGCAGCAGCAGCAGGAGCAGCAGCAAACGGTTTGTTTGCCAAAGTGCACAGCACTAGCGTCGTAATGTAAAAGTCATTCTCGCGTTCTAAAATACACGCACCGCGTTTCGTTCCCACCTGGCGCGCAGTGTGTAATTGCCCGACGAGTTCTCGGTGGTAATTGCCGTTTTGCGGTATTGCGCCAGCGATCGCAATACGTTATACACGTTTGAAGGAAACTTTCGTATACACTCGATAAATTTGTCCGCGAAGAAAATTCACGATGGGAAATTAACACCTCGTGAATTATATAATATATGCGCGGTGTGTTTGACGGTGATTAGAAAAAAGAAAATTTTAAAAACTAACAGATGAAAAATGCGGTATTTTGTAGCCACCTCCGAATCCGAATGGTTCGTTGCTGTGTGTTCGCCGAGTTCTTTATCGAGTAGACACTTGGAGGCTTTTTCCGAAGATCCGATCAATCGAGTCTCCAGGCGTTTGAGATGTGTGGATCTCTACCGTAGAATATTAACAATTAGCCGGGTCGATTGCGTAATGAATATCAACGTGTTACAACGGGTAAATAAAGATCTTAAAGTAAACTCTTTACGAAAACTTCAATACCTCGGACATGTTATCGGGCGATACCCAGAAGAATATCTTCAACTAAAATTAATAATCTAGGGCGAAAAAGTTCAAAGAAGAAGCCTTAGAACCTCAGAACGTGGTTCGATAACACATCATTCAGAGCAGCTGTTGATAAAGTCCAAATTATTAACATGACTGCCGCCATCGTTCGATGACAAATACGGCATTACTAGAACAAGAAGAAAAACGAATAAAATCTAGCGTAATTTTGAATTAATTCTAGCGCAGATTTTTTTTTTTTATAATTTCCGATTGAATAACTCCGATAGTTACATAAACGATCTCATTTAAACTACCGTTTCCTGCAGCGGATAGTCGAATTGTATCGGAATAATTTCAATTATTTTTAGATTTGCTGATATTTTTCACTGGTAATACTCGTATAAAACTTATTGCGAACAAAAATTCATTAAAACCGTTAAAATCGTATTGTAAATCGAATTATTATTTCATAGAAATGTCCGTTAAATTGTTTTAAATACTCGCGTTTACTTACACATTTTACTGGTGCTGTCGAAAACCCCGTGAAAATAAATGTCTACCGTAATAAGTGCAAATTTATGCAAATATTGACGTCGTTAAATACCGTAAAAAAAAAAAATTCTCAATAATTACCGGTAGAGGGGATTAAGTCTTTTTAATTTCCTGTTTGTTTCTATAAAGTATAATACAGAGTGTCTCTTTTAATGGGGTCGTAAAAAGAATAGAAACGTGTGGATGTTTAGTGAGAAGCCGCGTTTGCACGACAAATGATAAAAAAAAAACTCGCATATTATTCAGGGTAGTGTAGAGAAACGGGACACCTTGGCTTATCTGTTGTGCGGTGAGAAGTTTGAAGGGCTTTTTAGCTTGCAGAGGAAAACGGGAACATTTAGTAATCATGAAGCAAGGTCAAGAACGTGTTATTAATTTGGATTCGTCGATTTTGGACTTGATTGAGCACGGAAAACCCCTGAACAGCTTTACCATCGCACGGTTGCGTTATTCCAAAATCACTGTACGGTTTCCAGTCGTAGAATGATAGACCTGTATTTTGTCAAAAGCCAAGATGCATCGTAAACTTCCCGACGTCATGCCACGATGCTTGAAACGTTTTCGAATCCAAAAGTTCCAATGCGTTTACCAATGGTTGACGTTCAAAACACCCGGTTCGAATGAGACGGAATCACGCCGGCGCGTGGGCAGCACACAGACGGTTGGTTTAGCGAGTCGTGTCCAGGAGTGTTGCTGAAATCAGCTGGCCGTTCCGATCCTCAGACAAATCCTATATTTTCTTACGGGCGCATTCGAAGAACGTCGCCTACAAAAGTATACTCGGAACCATCCACAAAAATATTTGTTTTTCGATTTCCGATGTCGTATTACAAGGAGCTCCTTTTCCAAGGAAATTGCAAATGTTTTAAAATAATTCTTCTCGCTTATAAATATTATTATTGTTTCGAATAGTAAAATTTTGTATGACAGCCGCGTAAATAAATTAATTCGGGTCACCTAGGAGTTTTGGATCCTCATCTACTTATCTATGCTATACTGAAACTCATCAATTAATTTTGCGAATTTCAAAAAACAAAATTCAAAATTGTGCCACTGCCGCACCGGTTGAAAAGAAAGACAAGTCCGATCGCCACGACAGTGGTATACCGTGGTAGGTGTACGGGACAGTGTTTCGGTAGTGTAAGCACAGGTCGTGCGTACATTTGTCACCGTGATTGATGTATCTGCACGCGCGCTGATGACCCCCGCCGATACGCGCGTATTCTATGCGTGTACATCCCACGCGAGCGCTTCGTGGTGCACACCGTTCGATACGAATGATTGAACACACGCGCGCGCACGCACGCAAACGATATCATGCGATCGAGGCAATATTCGAGAAGAGAATGCACGTGCGTATGTATTATTACGTGTATACGGATCGATCAAACACACACACACGCGTTTACCGTTGTCGAACTAATAAATAAATATGAAAAAAAATTTTTTGAGCTCTACGACGTGGCTGTGATTTAATGGCGAAATTCGATCCGATTCTGCCGACGAGTCGTCATCGATTTCCATAATATACATATTATGTCGATCGTGTGCTACTCATAGTATACTCATAGTACCGCGTGCGCTGGTCGTTGTAGTTTTTTTTCCGATTTTTCTTGTACTCGCGGCTGATTTGAAGTCGGTAACGCGCACGAGAATCCGACTCTATATCGACCGATTATGCCGGTTAATGGTTATCATATAGAACAGAGGCATTCGAACTGTACGTCGCGGCTCCCAGGGGCGTCGCATGAGTTGATGTAGGGAGCCGTGGCAAAAAACCGGAAAATAAAATTAATGTAATAATGTAGCGATTGTGGAAACGATAATGAACACACAGACGACAATCATTTGAGCGATTATTGAAGCAATAATTAAACACACGCTGTAAATAAAACTATAATTAAAACAAAATATCGGTCAAAAGTAAACGTTGAGAAGGAGATGAGAATAGCTATTTCTAAACTAGAACCAAGATTTGAACATATTAATATATTATGAAACATAAACAAGCTCATCCATCGCACTAAATATTGATTTTTTTATTAATTTGTATTTATTTAGCATAAAATATTTAATTACAGTTTTTCTGTATTACCTATTTATTTTTTGAATTGATTCATACAGTCGTATGATAAATAAATAAATATTAATACATTGTAATAATTTACATACACATAATATCACCGTTGTTTTTTTGTCATTACTGATTTGAGAGCCGTTAAAATATTGTGAAGACAAAAAGGAGCCGTGGGATGAAAATGTTTGAATACCTCTGATACAGAAGGTACCCTCGGCGAGCGGATCATGCGAATTCTCCACCCTGCGGATTCTTGCTCTCCTCATAAATTTAAAACGTCCGGTTTACAATAGTGGTTTGAACCCAGTTCGTCAATCGATGCGATCTCTTTTATACGATATACTATTGCTTATCGAGTATTTATACATTTAATATGTAAAATTTTTTAAAAACGTTTTATACGAAACATAAATCACGTTCGGAAAACGTACGCGAAGTGAACGGGGCGAAGAAAAAATTCGTTTACCAATGTCGAAATCGAGACGGGCGCGTACTAATGTACGTGTATTTTCGTAGTGCGTTTTGAAAACTGCTCTCTCTCTGAAGGGGACTACGGGATAAGAAGAATAGTTGCGCGGAACGTGCACCATTTAACCGCGGTCGACTCCGGAGGCGGCAGGGAAGTGTGCGCGTACAGCGAAGTACCCTGTAGCGACGAAGCGAGCACCACACCCACTCGAGCTTGCAGGATGGCGCGTTAATACCGTTCCGCAGACAAATTACCCTCGAAATGTGTCATAAACATTCGGCGGCGTCCATAATTTAGATATTTTAGAAAGATGGGGTCTCTATATATATATATATATATATATATACCGCCGTATACAGAATAACTCTCGAGCCGTCGCCGGCTGCCGTTCGCGTGTCCTGCCGGGAAGAGGGAAAAGGACGAAGGAAAAAAAAGTGCTTTGGTCCTTTCCTTATACATATATATATATAAGAAAACGCCACTTAAAATCACGACCGATCGATCTCGCGCACCAGTCACTTTATTTTCACTTCTATCCCCGAGCCAGTATATCGTTCGCATTAATCTTCCGCGGCGGTCATTATACTGTTATTATTATCAATTTCGCCGTCATACATCCGTCTTTACCTTGGATTTACACAGAGTCTTTTTTTTTTTGTTTTACTACTAATTTTAAGGCCTAGAGGTTTAATTAAAGTTTATCCAAAAAAAATCCTGCTTTGAATCGTGTATTTTATTAAAATTTTTAAAGCGAAAATTACGCGTTCGATAATTTTACGTATATTGTTTTCGCACTCGGGCGAATCGTTCGGAAAGGAAACAATATCAGAAAGTAATAAAAAAAAACACCTCCCCTACGAGGAAATAAAAAATAAAGTACGTTTAATGCAGTTTTTATCGGAATAAAAGTTGATTACTGTTCGGTAGCGCGCGCACACGGTCGTTTCGCGTTTCCCACGTTCGACGAAGACGACTAAAAAACGCTTTCAGCCAATTTCACCTTCTCGTCGGTATCTCGATACGATGAGGGAAAATAATTATTATATTCGTTTTAAAATTCACAGTATTAAAGAAGAATTTTTGCGATTCATAAAATAACGCGCGCGTACTAGAAAACTCTACTCGTCTCTTACGTATATACGTATTTTTTATATCTGTAAAACATTTAGTAAAATTTGTGAAGCGATCGAAATTATTTTCGTAAATCCCTATTGAGATTTCAAGATTCGCTAATTGCACGCGAAAATAATGTAAAATCGTGGACGACGAAGTAATATAATATGCGGTGTGCAATGCAATAGGTATATATAAAAAAAAAAAACGGTACAGCCTAATGGGTAAACACAGTTATGTCCAAACTAAATAAATAACAAACGTATCCCTTTATCGTGCACGGAAACGCTCGACTACGTTTAATTTGTCGACGTGATGATACGCCGTTTCATTACTCCGTCGTTTCCACCGTTCGTCTCGTTTTTTTTTTTTTAATCGGCTTATCCCGAATAATTGGTCAAAGCCTTTCGCCCCGTCACAATATTCACTCGCATTATTTATTATATAATAAGCCGCGAACTGCGCGTTCACGATACACGCCAAACTCAAAAGTATCTGCACGAAACATTTTTGGAATTGAAGTCTGCAAAAAAAATGCCCAAAAAATTCTATAAAATCCAATTTATATTGGGTAATTATTATTTTATATTATTATTATATAATCGATAGAAATTATATAAAAAAAAAATTTTCGATTTCGAGAGAAACGTTATTGGATAATGCTTTCAATACCGGAACCGAGATGAACACGTCTGTCAATGTGGATCTGACAAGAGACTATTGTTTCTCTTGATTACCGCCAAACATTGGTCTTGGACTTACGAGAAATCGACTATTCATGTCATCAAATGTGCTCCTTAAATCTGAATGTCAATCAGCTGAAACTCTTTTTGCGATTGAAAAAAGAGATGAAGGGAAAATTCTCGTTTTCTAATCATTTGAAATCTTAAAACCTATTTTCAGTATTCAAATATCGATATTTCCCACGCAATTATTTTTATAGTTCATCTCTATTGATTTTCTAAGATCCACAAGTCGAAAAATCGATTGGCTTTTCATTTTCTAACTGCAGTTTTTACAATAACGTTTTTACGCGGTCGTTCATGAAGTAATTTTGTCTATTCCTCGCTGGTTCAGATTTAATCGTGATTCGAGTGTTTTGTTATATCGATCGAAAAACATAAGTCTTTTACGTATTTTACTTAATTTTCTAATGGCTTTCAAAAACACGAGCCTCGAGTTTGACGTGTGCCAGATGTACAATAATATCGATAAGTAAACGAATCCCGTTCGATACAGTACAGGTCGACTATAACGAATTTTTTTTCCTCCGATCCTTTTTAATTACAACAGCGTATTTCGCTTTTTTTCTCAAAATCGTATTTTAGTACCCGCGGATTCGTACAATATTTAAATATATTCGTGAAATAAATTTTGCGTAATTTGTGACATTTAAAAACGTCTCCGACTGCAGCACCCGCGGCGTTTCTCTTAAATACGGATACCATAAAAGTCGAATATTCCTGCGAGGACTTTCTGTATTTTTTCTCGGCTATATCGTCTCCGGAGGGCGAGTGCGGGAATATAAATTCCCGGCTAGTTTTCAGGTGCGCGTTTCGTGGTATATAGTGTATAAAAATAGAAAAAAGCGTCTTGTGTCCCCTTAACTGCTTTTCGAGAGGCCTCGTGTATTATACGACGACGACGTTCTTTTTTCTTCCTCTTATTTCTCCTCGCCGAGAGACATCAAGTGCCCCTCGCGGGCACTACGGTATTTTTTATTATTATTTTTTTGTTGTTGTCGAGCACTAAAAGCTGTATAAAAAACAACTAAAAAAAAAAACTACTTATCCTCATCGGATTCTCCGACACCGCTGCTGATGCTGACACGGTGATGCTGCTGCTGCTGCTGCTGCTGCCGTTTAATGGCTATCATAACATTATCGGGCTGCTCCTTCATTAACCATTCGTCTCGGCCCGGTCGACTCCCACAGGACTACATAATAATAATAATAATAATATTACTTTGTACCGTGTGTGACCTCTCTCACGGACTTCGGTGTACGCTCTTCCGCGTTCGGACACGGTCCTCCACGCAATTAATATTATAATAAGCGCCCGGACGCCGCCGTATATATTAATCGAATAATAATAATAATAATCAGAGTTTTTTTCCCCTCGAAATTATATCCGTCTCTTCGTGTATTATAATATATAGTAGCAGCCGGTATTTATGAACAATCGTGTGGCCGCACGAAGCCAATATTTTATTTATAATAATAATAACTTACGGAGTATATTCGAAAGAATCTTCCGTAATTCTCGATGCTCAGACTTGTATTTAATACGAGCATAAAGAGAGCAAGTCGAGATTCGTGTATATAGTACGCGGGTTCGAGAAAATTACTCTCGGGGGAAAAGCTGAACCTCAAGTGTGTCGTCGGATTTCGTACGGTTCGTGCCGCGGTATAGCACGGCCGCGGGATTTGTCCGATTGATTATTCACGAATATATCTATTTCGAACGTAAATGTTTACTGCTTATTCTTATATTATATAGTGTAACGTATTATTTATTTTAATCGACACGAATTTCGATATATAGGCAAAAATCTCTTAACAATATAAATTTTTTTTTATATATAATTATCAGCATTATTTATACGCGTATAAAATGTTTTCTATAATTTTTTTCTCATTTTTTTATTTTAATACTATTCGTTTAAAAATTTAAATATGAATTAACGATTTAATGTTACATTAGTTAGATTAACGTTTTTTTTTTTAATAAAATATCGATTTAAGCGTTTGCAATTTTCGATTTTATTTTTCTTGCTATTAATTAATAGAAAATATATGTAGTTTAATGTGTCAATAGTTAGATTATCGTTTTTTTTTTTTTTTTAATAAAATATCGATTTAAGAGTTTTCCATCTTTTCAATTGTATTTTTCTTGCTATTAATCAAGAGAAAATATATGTACGGATTGAAAACAAAATAGTCGGAGAAATTATATATTATTAGGTACATATAACATAAAATACAAATTATTTTAAGTGTACGTATAAAATGTATACGAGTGATAAATAAAATAACTGTTTTTTTTAATAATTAATAATATCGCGATTGTATAATATAATATAATATCTACGTGACAGCCTTTTTCTGAACAATAAGTCGATAATCGTAATTTAACTCTTTATACGCAGACACTAAATAAAAAAACAAATACGAAATCTGTTTCGTATATTGAAATATATTAATTTATCGATTTTCCCTATGTTTTCTCTCTATTAATTTGTATTTTTTTTTTTTTTTACTTATTGATCGTTTTATTTTTATTTTTCATTTTATACCTGACGATGACTTACACGAAACGGCAATAGTTAATGAACTAATTTTATATAAAACAACCGGCTCGTATTCTGTTTTTTTTTTTTTTTATAATACTCATTGGCTTTTATCAATATCTCTATAAAACATAAATTAATAATTTTATGTCATAATGAAGGAGTAAAAACAGTCAAGAAAAAAATGAAATAAAGAATAAGAAGGATACGTGAAAGAAACGGGAATAAAAAATAAAAACTATCGTTTTTTATATATAAATATACATATATTATGTGAATATACAATCAAGCCAAAGAATAATATTATAAAAAACAAAGAAATATATATATATATTATATACGTAGGAGTTGTATTAAATTTTTTTATTTATTACCGCGGTTTCGACGAAAAGTCATTATCGGGTATTAAGCGAAAAAGAAAAATACAACAACGGTATAAAAATAATAAAACGAGCAGAATTGCACATTTTATGAATATTACAATAAAAGACATAGAATTAAATAAAAATAAATAAATAAACCACGAAGAAGAAAGTGTATACATAAATTATTTACAAAAAAAAAAAACTATGACTTGTTATCAATATTTTTTAATATATAATATTATTTTAAAAATCTGTTTGTCTCTTTTAAAATATTTGAACATTTATTACGTTTGATTTCTCAATATGTGTTATTCTTCCGAAACTGTATTCGTATAAATATTATGTTGAAAAAAATAGTCATTATCTATAGGTACGTATTAAAATCAATAGTATACCTACCTGATTTCTATAACGAGTTTCGCGAAATCTGAACTCGGGGATTAGATTTGTTTGTAATTTTATTTCAGAGAAGCCAGTGCCGGAGTAACAGGCTAATGTTAGGTTAGGTGAAGGGGTAACATTATTCTAGAAAAATCATACAGTGGGTTATAGTTATACCTACGTTAAATGTTAACCCCCTCGGGGAGTAAGATTATCCTAGGAAAATGTTACCATGGCTACAATTATCCTAGGAAAATCTTACCACCCCCTCCGTTAAGATTATCTGGGGATACGATTTTATTGGGGCACCGGTCTTTATAATATCTCGTTTTAAGTGTCTAATTCGTTTTACCGATAAAAAAAAACGCATCACAAATTACAATTTTTATAATTACGTATCACAACAGTATTGTTGTATATATTATAATATATTATTATTATTATTATTATTATTATTATTTAATAATTATTACCACGGATTTACAATAATTTATTATTCCCCGATAATATTATTGACGCTTATTTTATATTCAGAAATAAATCCAATTTATCGACAAATATAATACGCGATTTTAAATTACATTAACCAATTTATTATTAGTAGCAAATTGTATTTATGTAATTCGATTAAACGTAATATACGCTTTTGTGTATACACTGCAGATAATGATAGAAATCGATAAATATATATTAAAAACTGCGCAAAAAAAATTGCAAAATATGCGGTCGAACCACCGGGCGGCGGCGTGTTTCTCGCGCGGTCGTGTCCGAACGGATTGATATGCGAATTTAGCGGTCGTGTGCAATGGTTGAGAACACGACCAGAACAATACGCGATAAATAAATAAATAGCTCACGTATTCACAAACACACACACACGCATATTTATTTGTACTACTCGAACGGCCGGATAACGTATATTGGACACGTGAATATAATGTTGAACCTCGTTCGGAATAATACTGTAGAGTGTTTAATTTATTTATTTTTTGATTTCGAATAATTGGCAGGAAATTTAAAAAAAAAAAAGTACATTTCTCATCACTATCGTCGAACACGATGATAATAATTCACGTATATACATATATTTTTTTTAAAACGTTATATACGACTGAAACACGAGCTAGTCAATCACAGTTATTCATATCTCTCATCGTTGTGAGTATTGTTGTTTCGTATAACAAACCGCATCAGCACACCGACAGCTATGTATTCCCCTCACTCGTCGCCGTCAAAAACCGCATTATCTCTGCATAGGATAATACGCCGTGGTTCGGATTATTATTGTACTCCATAATAATTATTATGTACGGATTATTGAAATTGAAATAAATTCGTTTTATATACGCGTCAACGATTCAAGTAGTATAAAATTTGATATTTATATATCGCGTATTTTAAGCGTTTTAGATTTTTCGCGATATGTTTTTATTTCATTTCTAATAAACGCGTTACGTTTGAAAACAAATTTTTTTTTTTTAGTACGCTGTGTGAAAAATACTCGCATTGCCGTTTTATATTTTAATTCAGTTTTAGCTACTGAAAGATGATCGGACAATCCAATATAATTCTTGAATATAATAGACGCAACTCCAAACGCTATTGAATGGTTAAGGAATTTAGATATCAATCTATGATCATGATTATTATTATGTGTTATTTATAATTTATAATCTGACACATACAACATCTTTACTGCTCTATCCTAATTATATATTAATTTTTGTGTTTCCAGCCATACGAATAAATATGATTTTTGAATAAAACAAAATTTGCTGTTTTTATATCATATTTTAAGATTTTTTTTTTTCGGTACTTTTTAATGCTATAAAATTCGAACCCTGATGGTGTTACGTATACTCGAGTTATACCGCGCAGCGATGATGTATAGGACAACGTGCAAATCCACCGTTTCCGTACCGTTTTTAGATAGATTTTTTTTCCGAGTTAATTTTCCTCGTAGGAAGTTTTTTTTAAAAATCTGTTTTTTCCTCTCGTGAAAGTAATTAATTTAGGAAAAAATATATTTGTAATTTGTAAAGCATATCTTTCGTAATTAATCATCACACGCGTTTTCGTGACACTTTCGTTACAAGTGACGACAAGACGGAGAGAAAAAAAGTAGAAAACAACGAGAGAACAAAGATCGTATTTTCTCCGCTACGCGGAAAAACATTGAATCGTTTTCGAATTATGTTCCAGTAGTTTACGGGTTTTTTTTCACATTTATCGAAGCCTCGCGATTATCACCGAACAGTAACCGAACTATAAATGAGCTAAATTTGTAATTGTCACCGTATCCAAATGTAAGACTTTATATAAGTACGCGTTATTGTCAATGGTGTTTGGAAAAAAAATTTCGGGAAAATGGCCCGAATGAAATTGACGATATTTCGGTTTGACTCGGCCACCAGCTCGCAAAAACATAATATCCCTGTTATAATAACACTAGCGGATCGTGTAGCGACTTGATATCATCTATCAAAGATAGCCACGGGTACCTTTGATCCGTTTTTTGCACCATATCATTCCGTTCAAACACGGTTAGAAAATACATTTTAATTGTCCGACCACAAATTATTCTGTGATTCAACTGTTATAGATAGTAAATTTTAAATGATAAATATCATCGATCGAGCTACTCGAATACTATCAATTATTATTAATCAACTTGCCACTTATAATGCTTTGTTATATATATATTAAAATGGAAAACATAATACGTAATAGTCGTTCTGCAAAATATAGCTACGTTTTGAAATTGCATTGAAACAAAATGAAATGCAATTGATTTAGGCATGACGCGCGATAATATTATAGGTTAAAAAACTTATTTTACAAATATTATTTGATTATTTGTCATTTGATACTATTACTTATTATTATAGTGTGTCCACGTCCAAAATTTAATTTATCCTAATCGAGTCAATTTTTATTTCTTTGAGTTTTAATGAAATGTTCCTTGACCAAAAATCTGTGAACGAACATAACGGAATTATAGGGAAATACGCGTGATGAAATACTATTCGTGGTGAAGATGACGACCATCATAATATAGTACTATGATTCGCTCGCATATCCAAATCACACATAAAGAATAAATAAAACGTTATTATATACGTATCTACATTATTGTTAATGGTGTTTGGAAAAAAAATTGTCGCCGAAATTGCCCGAATGCAATTGATCGCGCTCAGTGGCGTACAAAGGATTGTTTAATGGGAGGAGGTTAATTCAATTAATTTTATAAATATATTGTCTCTATATATTTATTTATATAATATAATTATTATTATAATTTTTTTTTTGCAGGATAATATCTAATTTTCTTTCTTTCCCCTAATTTCGTCAATGGCCTCTTCGTCTAGAACCGCGTAATGTAATTGAATTCCTTATTCTTAAATCACTTAATAATAAAAATATTTTTGATCTGAAAAATGATACAAATTCAAAAATAAATTCAAGAAAAACACATTTTTAAAAAAGGAAGTAAATTCAAACACAAATAATGTTTAAAAAAAAATTTATTCAAATGACAATATACTAAGCAACACGTCTAAACATATACAGAGATTCATAGCTACAGAATACAGACCAGTGTGAAGGAACTCAAAATGGAACTCGTTGTTTTTTTTTTTAGTTTCTGACATTAAAAATCTTTTTTTTCTCGATATAAATAGGGGGCAGGTTTTAACCCGCAAAACCCTTCCCTCGTGTACGCCACCGATCACTCTAATATTTCGGTACGACTCCTGCAGGCTCAGCCCGCAAAAACAACAGACCAAATTCAACAGGGATACGTGCGAGTTTATTTTTTTACAATTTATGTTATGCGCGACCCCTTTAGACGAAAGTTAAGCCCTACGCACGGCGAAGATTATAATGAGCCGGCGGCGGGAAGGAGACGAAGGGACAGGCGCGCGTGCGAATAAAAGTCGTCGCGCTTCAGAAGAGTGAGCGAGAGAGGAAATCGAATTTCGGTTCGTTTTATCGTGTCGACGCGTCCGCCGGGTAATCTCATCGGGTACAGAAAGCTGCGCGCACCTGAGACGGATTTCTCCAACCCCTTGTCTGTCGACGAGGGCTGAGTGAACACAAATAAAACGCTCCCGCTGTCTGTGCGACACGTGGGACGAGGGTGGACGAAAGCTACTGTTTGCAGCGTCTTTTCCTCGAGATCTGTACGCGTATTTGCATTAAAATTTGCTCGCCGTTTTCGGAGGGGGCACGTATCTCGTTATTAATACATCTGCTGCGAGACTGTGCTTTTTCCTCTCTTTTTTGATTTTTAAAAAACCCCCCGAGTAACTAGTTACATAGAAACACACGCGGTGCTTCGAATTCGTCTAGATTTTCTAAACGGATCGCTGTGGTCAGGGATTCGTGTCGTTTTCTCTTTTTTGCACGATTATTATTTTACATAATGTCTGATATGCAGAGTGAAAATGATCGTTAGTATTTGACGTTTTGTATCGACCATCGGGCTTTCTTAAGTAACTCAATTTTTTTTTTTTAATATTTCCCGCTAAAATGTAAATCATTCTTCACTAATTTCAAAATGTACTCTCTTGGTTAATTTCGTTTTTATTTTGAAAATATTGTCAACGATTTAGAGGGTAAAAATTTTTTTTTCTGATATATAAAAATAATTAAATGAGCTTATTTTAGGTACTACGAGAAATTTTCATTAAAATTATGGTAATATTACCTAGCAGGGTAACGTTAGTTTTTTTTCATCGAGAAATTCCGAAAAGTGGAACCGTAAAAAAAAAACCTGGCTGCAGTGTAAAAATTTTGCCCACTGTATTTGAAAAGTCAATCTAAATAAAATCGTTCGAGTAATCATTGACACTGGTTATTTATTTTGAGTAACAGCTATATAAGTATATTTTATACTTTAAAGTAAGTAGTGTAGTTTTGTTGCGATGCTCAAAAAGTATATGTTTATCACACTATATCAGGTAATATGTGTTTATTTTAGTACTATTTCAGTGTCGTACAAACTATTTTTTTGATAGGTTCCGATTATAATTAAATTTAAACTATCTATTAAATACAAATCGTAAATATATATTTTTTTCAATGCTTAACTCACTAATTTAAATAAAATCGCTCACTTTTTTTTGTCCAAACTGATTGTTAAAATCCTGTGAACAGTGAACAAGGTATAAATAAGCGTTTATTATAAGTTGCGTCGAAAGTTCTGCAGTTTGCATATATACTACGCTTATATAGAGATGGAAACTTGGATATGAATGCGAATAAAGGAATTCAAGACGAATTATGCCGTCTCAAAAAGGAGATTATTATTTTTATGAAATTAAAATCTAAAGGTTATTATTAATAATCTCCTAAGACGTCTTTCGGAACGCACACGTTTTTAATACACTTGAGTTTCCGTTTAATAAATTCTTTTCAATTCAAGCATCGTAAACATCTTATATATAATATATATATATATATATATAGAGAGAGATATTTTGTCATATTCTTCTATATGAAGCTGCTCGTGTTGTTTTTTAACAACATTGACACTCTCGCGCGTCAAATAATATGTTATTGCGTTGTCACGTGACGGATCAAACCGAGTTTTATGCTTCGGATCGATAGACTACCAGTACTCGATGCTTCGTATGAACACAAACACGACTTATAATAATTTAAAACAATCCTTACAAGAAAGAGAGGGTTCCAGCAGATCGCACACTTATACGAGTATAATAATAAACAGCGTGTCTCTGCACGGAGATAACTATATTTTGATCTATTCGATATTTTAGAGTTTCTTTTTTTCCCCTATAAAATACCAGCGTTGTCTTTTTAATTTTTTTGGAAAATTCGAAATAACCGTTTTATTAGAAGAAAAAAATTGTTCGGTAATAGAAACTTCGTTTAAAGTTATAGTCGTTTATTGTCTTTAAATTTTTATGATAAAAAATATCTTTCGTGCAAAATATGTTTATAGCCCGCAGATTCTTTCGCGTGTGAACTTCAGAAAATTGTAGAAAATAAATTGTAAAAATTTTCAACACAAAAATTTTGTTATGGAAAAGAAGTTAAAACAAAAAAAAAAAAAAAATGCAGAAACCAAAGCCATTGTCAAATGCCCGTGAGACACCCTGTATACAGCTGTAACAGCTCTCTGGTAGTGCATTTTTTTACGGTAAAATCCAAAATTTATTACCCGAACCGAGGGGGGGTATATAGTTAAGCGCGCCTATTGTTTACGGGACTGAGGATTTCAGGAGAGGGGGATACAAGAGGACGATATAGTTTATCCTTTGTTTTATCAGGGAAGGACGCGGTGGCGTTTTATCCGTCGTAAAAGCTCCTCTGCGAGCCGGAATAGTTATCGGAAATTACCGCCGCCGCCGGACACGACGAACAGCGCTTAAAACGGTCGGTTTTTTTCTCTCCACCCGAAAATCCCTTTCTCCGCCCTGCTCCTCGTCCCCAGAATCCCTTTCCCCGCTTCGTCCCTCGTCGCGTTCCCCCCCAAAAACGTACTTGCAACGTTCCGCGGACCTCGGGGCCATAGGAATTCGTGACAGCGACAACAACAACAACTGTAATATAACACAACAGAGCGACAATACGAGACCGCGCGTCGCTAGGGAAAACCGAAAGGGAAGGCAATCGTTCGCGAGAGAGCTGGTAAAACATTATTGTCAACGGATCGTATTCGGTTTTCGAAATTTTGCCATAACTCGTTTGTCATCAACGAACCCCCAAAAAAAAAATGTACAATACTCAACACCGTTTGAAAATCTTTTTTTCTTATGGGTATTGGAAACGGTGTATTATTTTTACAATTTTAGACCTAAAAATTAGACGAAAATTCAACTACACAGAGAGAACCAATTTTAATTCTGAAAAATGGTTTAAAATTGTCGGCCTTTTTTCTAAGTTATATAGGCAGTCGATTTTTAATTTTTTAATTTCTAATTTTTTTCACGTTAGTAAATTTAGAAAATAATGTAACATTTAATCAAAAATCGACTTCTTTTACATAACCTAGAAAAGAGGCTGACAATTTTAAATCTATTTTCAGAATTAAATTTGGTTTTTCTAAGTGGTAGAATTTTTGTCTAGCTTGTAGATCTAAATCATTCTGTAAGTCCAGGTTTTTCAATCTAATTTATCCGCCAGATAACATGAGTTGTTCGACGGATAAGGAAAAATAGATAATTATCGGTTTTTCAATGTCCGTATAGCGCTTATTCGACGGATAAATCATGGAATATTCGGTACTTTTTCCACCAAATAAGGATTTATCCGGCGGATAACTATTGATAACACAAATTACCTATATAATATATTCGTTATCACGTGTGTAGTACGAAAATTTAAAACATAAATACATTCATTATTATATAACAATACTGACGCGTTCCTTATCAATGTTATCATTCACCAATCATAATCAATTAATTTCGTGTAACTTGTTCCATAATGCACTATTTCTACCACCTATATATTATCTTTATTCATCGAATCGCTATCTGGGAGATAATATCGCATTGAAAAACAATTATCATTTTATTCTGAGGTTTATCTTCCGAATAAATATATTCGACAGATATCAGCTATCTGGCGAATAAGTGAATGATTGATATATACATAATTATATATAACTTGTTATTATATAGACGAAGCTTTATTGAGCAGGTACGCGTAATGTTCGTTGAACAGAAGAATCGAAATGTGATCCGAAGTGTTGAAAACGACAAATTCGAGCTACGAGTTAGTAGTTCAATACCATTATTAGATAATATATTTTGTGTATAAGATTGAGTGGAACGTTTCGATATATTAAATAATAATTTTTTCATATCACAGGCTCGCAGTCGCTGAGATTATCTAGGCCGTTTTGAAGTAACGCGGAATCCTTTGAACACTGGATGATTCGAAATAATTTTAAATCGTCAGCGATAATGAGAATCAGTAACCCCGCAAGATCGTCGACAAATAAATAAACTGAATGAGGAGCAAGGTGACATCCTTGAGTATTTGTACACGCCGCACAAAATCGTCTGCCATTACGCGCAGTATTTAATTTATATATTATATCGATCGATATCATAAGGAGTATAATGTAATAATAATATAATATGTATATATACAAATAGTATTTTTTTTTTTTGATCACGCGATAATTAATTATTCGTAATATTTTTGTGTGTTTTTGCGCCGCCCTCGGTTACGTTATCGTGTTTAATTATGTTGTACATTTCGACGTACACAAAATAATATAAAACCCGTCGACTGACCTCTATATAAACGCGAGAATATAGCTGAAATGTTGGGTCTACTAAAATTATACAACGCTCGCAATGCCCGCTTTGGCACCACAATCCCAAAAAGTTAGTTATAAAATCGAGTCATTAGACGAACAAATTATGAATTCTGTCAAAATATGATGTTTTGAGTAAAATCCTACAAGGGGGGAAAATACTCGTCGTGTACATTTCTAAAATCAAATTTAATAACGCGATTTCAAAAATGTCAAAACATATATAATACATTTAACAATATAATGACCATTATCGTAAAACATATAAAAAAATTAATAATGCTAATACACAGGAAACTACATTTAAGCAATTCACATATCGTCAGCTGCAAATTTATCTTATAACTTTTAAGTTTATATTCGTTATTTTCAATATTATTAATAGTGACGAGTTTGAAAATCTCTCTCGTCCAAAGCCAATTTTACAAAAAAAAAAAGACGTTTCACGAGTTACTATGGGCTTACTAAAGGCGACTAGTAATAACGCGAATAAATTTTGGTACACATCATTCATTATACTTGCATCGATGCTGAAACCTTGTTGTTTCATGTTTAAAATAGATAAAAGCATACGTTGGTGTTGCGAATTTCATAAAATTATTGTTGGCCCCACCTGTTTGCTGACCTCTACTCCTAAAATAAAAAAAAAAACGGTTTATTTTTGTGAAAATCCGCAAAGATTATCGCGTACATATGAACGCGTGACAACGCTATAAAAAAAAAAAATGTTAAAAGCATCTCTTATCTTAACGTCTTTATACACGGATTTTGAGGCAGAAAAAAGTTCCGATTTTTTCCCCCTATCCATATAATATAGTAGTGTGCTGCGGGTAGAGATAAAATATATTTTATTTCTATACACGTGATACAGAGATGTTTGAGGTCGGCGAGTATAATGCGTATAATAACATTTAAACGATACGCGCGTAATGTCACAAACGTTGCAAAAAAAAAAGTTTCCAGCCTTTTAAATAACGTTTAGCGTGTAAAACTTTATATAATCTGCGAGTTAAAAATCGCTTTTGGCTGCAGTATAAAATATACTGTACTCTAGTGGTCGCATATATTTCGAGAATGTCGCGTATTATTAGACGAACTTCGCGCTGCAAGAACATATTTTTTTGTGTAGGTATTGAACGCTTTTCAAATTTCATAGTAATCGTTTTATAAAAAATATGTATACCAGTTGCTTTCATCGCGTGAAATCCACTGGAAAAACGGTTTTTTTTTTATATATATGTCCACTCGACACACGCGAAAACGAACATAACGTTATTACACTTCAGTGAGTCGTTATTATTATTATTTATATATTAAGCGTAATATTATATAAAATACACGCCCGCGTGGCTGATGAGCGAATCGTTCAAGGCTGAGCGAGTTAATTAATTTTAATAACTCGTTAAAATTAGATCAATTGAGAAAAATACGAGTTAAAAGTGCTGTTATTAACATTAAAAGTTCAAAACGAATTTGGAAAAAAAGAAACATGGTTAAAAGATACAATACTTATCAAACGACTCGTACGATCTTCTCGACTGATT
The DNA here is from genome assembly GCA_032441835.1 of Slavum lentiscoides. Classification (NCBI taxonomy): domain Eukaryota; kingdom Metazoa; phylum Arthropoda; class Insecta; order Hemiptera; family Aphididae; genus Slavum; species Slavum lentiscoides. The sequence continues at coordinate 31,141,001 of CM063708.1, forward strand.
TGTTTGCTGATTTTTACTCGATTTCGATACGCGTTTGTACGAATAATTGAAGTGCACACGTTAAATTAAGAAAGTAGCTAAAAATGACTTTTTTATATTGGAGTTCGAATTTTAAATTCTGAGCGAAGTGACAATTTTGCGTTATTAGTTTTGCGAAGATGTGTTTTTTTTTTTTATTTTAACCAAAGTGTTCGGATTAGATCCAATTTTTTTTTCGGTAGCGCGAATTCGGCACGTTTTTCGATTTTCTCGAAAGCGTTGCTAAACGCGAGACGATCTAGTTAAAAATTCGCAAAAAACCGCGGGTGAAATGGTACACGCGAAAAAGAATTTACCAGTTATTCATTTTTAACAAATATTAATTTTTTGAAATAATTCCTGATCTAAATCTAGCTCTTAAAAAAATTTCATAATTTCCTGTTTAAAAAATTTTGTAAATTTTAGAACCGAGCAAATTTAAAACCGATTCGTAAAAATCGACTTGGACGTATTTTTATAGGCGTTTTAAAATTTAAAATGCCTTATATAAAAATTACAATATGTATGTCGTATATTTTGTGTTTGAATAACACCTGATTTACACGAGTTCAAATTATGTCGCAATTTTTATTTTTATTTATTATATGAAAAAAGAAAAAAACAATTTGGCTTAAATAACGAAAAATGTGGTAATGAGCGTAAAATATTACTTGCCTAGGGCGGCGAATCTTGAAATCCTCCACTTTTGTATATACGATGATGTAGACGTATAATATAATACGAGTAAGTGCATCCATAATCTGCAGACTACTATTATTTGAAATGTATCGAGTTTAGTCTTCGAGAAAATAAAAAAGCGCCGAGCTTCACGCGACATTTATTTTATGCGTATATATAATGTCATTTTCACTCGGTTCGTACACAAAAAAAAGCTATTAAAAAAAAAAATTATACGCCATAAGAATTTCGAGTTCGGCGTTGACGTACTACAAATATGTGTATAATATAACTCGATCATTATTATTTAACGAAATATGCATAAAGAAAAAAATATTCGATTCGGTGCGAGTACTTTAAACAAGAGTTCTATTTGGAGTTGTATGATTATCCAAAGCAATGATAAATAATTATTTTATTCGAATAACGATGCGGATAACAACGCTAGTCGTAGTACCTATTTGTATTAAATACGGATAAGCGCATAACGTTTCTGGATTTGAGGTTTCATAAGTAGGTTTTTTTAAAAAAAAATTTTATGTGTAGTCACGCTACGACTGAATAGTTTTAAAAGAAAAAAAAATAAAGAGTCGTTGCGTAAAATCTGTGTGTTTACTACCGGTTTCGATTATGAGTAGTCATGTATAAAGTGAAAACAAAATAAAAATGAACAATATTACATAAAAAAAAGAAATCATGATCATTACAGAAAGAATTAAAATAAATAAATGCAAAGAAATTGCGTACAATTAAATTTTAAATGGACAATAATTATGTTACGTGTCCTTTAATATTTATATATATTTACAATAGTAATATCAGTCTTGCGTAGTTAAAATATATAAGAAATTAACGTATATTTAAATCATTTTATTCGTGATTTAACTGTTCGCGACTTTTATTAATTGAAATTATCCATCATTTTCTTTTACGTATTTATTTACAAGCTCAGAGCCGACTTAACCGGCAGCAACAACGACCTTATTCTGTTCACTGTCCGTTTTGAACTATCTGAAAATTTTGCTGATAATTGGGAATAGAGCTGCACTGTATGCTGGCAAAACTCACGATTCGTGTGGAAGCTTGCGAGTGTATACAGCAATACTGGACGTACAGTCGCGCCAACTCCTACAATTGTAAAAAACTGGACACACCTAAACGATCTTTTTTTCATTTTAATCTATTAGTATCCGGTACATAACTGATAAAATAAGCACATCTGATACGAATAAATCATTAAAGTATTACAATAAAAAAAATTTTTTTTTAAAATTCTTTTTAAAACTGATAATACAATATATTAATAAAAATGTACATTGAAAATATCTATATTTTAAGTAAATAAAAGAACGAAAAGCGCTATTTCAACTTTAAAACAATTTCACTCGATTTTTGCGGCTTTTATGAGTTATTGATTCTGTTTCTGTTCCCAAAAAGTCACGAAGTCCTTAGCACGTCAAGTTACAATAAAATAATTGTCATAACTTCTGCTTATTAATGAAGCATGTATTTCATAACGCGTCGATACTATTATTGCTTTTTCGAACCGCCTAGGGAATTATTAGATAGAATCTCGTATGTCATAAAACCTGGCGTCCGGTTGAAAGGTGGTGTACGCTGGACAAACACCGGCGGATAATCTGAACTGTCCAGACGAAACTCGGACGATCGGCTACGCTGCAGCAACAGGACGTGATGATTATACTGCACTTGCATCAGTCGTGTCGGAGCAGAGACCAATGTAAGCGGCCGTAGAGTCGTGTGAGGAAGGCTTATGGAGATCTAATGAAACGTATCGATCGACATGGGTCGTGGATTTGATGTATCGTTTTTGCCGGCCGCGTAAACGAGCTTCTCTTCCGCACAATAATTACACTGTTTAGAGCGCAAATTAATGCCATTATCGTTCCCCTCGCGTTAGCGCCCGTCGGCTGCTCCGAATCCATTAGTCTTGTATTTCGGGCAGCCGCCGTCTTTTGACGCCGCTAACCGGTGAAAGTTTACCGCGGCGGACGCGCTGTAACGCGATTATCATTTCCTCGTTGCCGTACAACTTTGAATACGTTATAATGTATTATAATAATAACGCGCGTATAATTATATTGTGACTTCGGCCCGAAAAAGTCCGAAAAAGAGGAACGGGGTCGATGAGAAAAATATACGTTTGAAAAGGCGAGTAAACCCGTATTCACTACTCGTGCCTGTCCATATAAAAGTAGGGAAAGTAATTCACAGGAAAATATTATGCACGGTAACGGTGGAAAACGTTTAGTTTAAAATTCAGGCAAATATAAAACGTAGCGAAATATTACACTGTACGTAACGTAAAAAGCAGGAAAATGTTGTGCGAGAACGCACGCGGTATTCGATTTTTCGTATTTTTTTCAATATCTTTGAAAAAAAAAAAAATCACTATCTTTAAAACGAAACCCGTATTTTATTTTATAAAAAAAATTATTGGCCGCAATCGACGGAAGTGACAAATTTAATATCCTCTTCGCAACAGCGAACATTAATAACCGTATGATATTTATGGCGTTCGAAATAATATGCGAATTTATTAATATTGGTTTTCACGGGTTTCTTATCGGCCGTCTGACAACGAAAAATATATATTTTTTTTTTAAAGTGTTACTACATAAATTACGTGGTCTTTATTAGATAACATCGATTATTTTCTCTTTTAAAAATAATCGAATTTAAATAATACGTTTTTCAGAAAACCATAGACATTGTATACTAGCTGTCGAGTAGACGGAATAAAAAAACTTTGATATTATAAAAATATTATACGTTTGATTTATCGTGTGTTTTTTGTTTTTTAGAACAGAATTACCCGTGTCAAATATTTAGGTATTTTAAATATAGGTTAAAAAATTAGTTTTGGCGTCATTTAGTTCAATTCGTTTATTCTTCTTTTTCGCATGGCAATAATAATATGAATAGCATCCTTCATACTTTTGTTATCAATTATCTTATTTTTTCGGGTTTCTTCGTTTAAATTATCTTTCCCTTTTTAATGTACCGTTAATTTATACGTCTATTGTACAACGTCTTTTAATTTATTTTTATCGTTAATACGTTCTTTTTTTCAATATTGTGTACGTACATATATAATTATGCGGAGAAAAATGTTGGGATTAATGGAAACGTATTATTCAAAACATTTTTTCTCTCTGTGCATTTCGCGGTGTAAAGAACTATTTTTTTTTTTAGAAGCGATTATATTTTATCTCCATAACTTAACGCGCAAACAGAGCTGTACAGTCTACGTCCAATTTCAAAACGATATTACACTAAATTTTTGTTAAAAATTTACTTCTCACACGAACGAGCTATAGAATATTAAAAATTATCTCAACATTTTAACAAATATTCGTCAAAGTACACGAATAATATTTATTTCGTCGATCACCTGTAACGATATATGTGCGCGTATAGTGGATATCCGTCAAATACAAACGACATATTTTTTAAATATATTTGAAATCTTTTTTTTTTTTTACAGTAGCTCGAAAATTACTATAAATAATTTTATTTATAGAATATAATTCGAGTTACAGCGTTTTAAATACGGATTTCCTAATATTTTTGTTTATCATCAATAATATTGTTTTTCTTCACACGTGAAAAATGTCCATTTAACATTAAATAATATTTACAATTTATAATAATCTGTACGGTAACAGGCCGTACAGATTTTCCGGAAAATAAACCGTATTATAAGCGGCACACTCAATTACGTTAATTCGAACCGACACTCGAATAAACTGATAATCTGATTTATATGAGCGATGGACTCTCTCTCTCTCTCTCTCTCCTTACACGGTTTATCTTCGCCACCGGCGGCGTCCAGTATTATATATTTTATTTATTAATATTCTATGGAGCCGTATAATATATAGTTGCGACTTATTCCGAAATCATGACGAATTATTTCGTCTCGTAGATAATATAATATGATGTCTAAGTTTATTGCGGAAATCAATGTTATCCGTCGCGGATCCTGTTTTTTTTTTTTTCAAAAATCCTTTTGTGCCGATCACTATAACATCGCGTATTTTAAGTTTCGTTTTAAAATTAAAATCTGGTGAAAATGTTTTTTTTTCTTTTTGTAATTTCACGCGATACCCGTGAGTTTTTGTTAATACAAGTAAGTGTGTCTCGTGGAAGTGCGTAGTCGGACGTAGAAAAAAAAAAGAGTACTACCTTTGAAAATCGTGACAATAGCTTTAAAGAACACATTTTAGCGCTGAAAAAAAAAACCAGATCACTATTAAGAATATTGATTTTATTTTTTTCACTTTCTCGAGGAAAATAATTCGTGCGGTATTAATTTAATTAAAATTTTCACGAAGAAAACTTTTTCAAACTCCGAGTTGATTTTCTAATGAACTCGCTGTGTGTAGTCAAGAATTTTCATTAGAACTAAAGAAGTTTTTATAATGGAAACGAATTGAAACGTAAATTAATATTTAATGTTTTAGTACACGACGCTTTGCAGGTTTCTTTAAAAATGTTAACATCAATCGCAATAACGTCTAATTACGCGTTAGTATAAAACTGAAATATTCCGTAATATTATATAAAAAAAACTTTATATTTAATACGCGAAACAGATATTTTGGTTTTTGTTTATTGCAAAAAAATAAAACGGAATAAATGGGGGAAAAAATTGTCTCAACCGACGTGTAAAATTATTTTCGTCCCGTTTCGTTATACGGAGTTTAAAATTTTATGTACTAAATAAATAATATTAAAATATAAAATAAAAATGATATGATTTTTTTTTTTTTTATGGTACACAATTCACAACCTAAACACGAAAAAAGTATTCCGCAATATGATTTATAATTAGATTTAATATTTGTTCTTCCTTTTCATTGTTGATTCCAATGACATTTCATAAAATATATAATATAATAAGTATAGTTCTGAAAATACGTTATTCTTTTTTTAATAAATAAAAATTATTATTAATATAGTATATTATATTATTGTAATCGGGTTTGATTTATTCGAACGTATTCTTATAAATTATTGCAAGCACCGGCAATTTAATTAAAAAAACCCAAACAATCTCTTTTTTAAATACCGCTTTTTGTAATTTTCTCATAAATTAAACAAAAAATGCAATAATAAATACAATATTAGATATTATAATATTTTTAATAAAAAAATAGACTTATTTTCACTAAACTCGACGGTACGTGTAAATGCATTTAAAAACGATAAGGTTATAAATTTTTAATTATATTCTTTGTACGAACGAAAATAATTGGTTTTCAACTCTCCCGAAATGCGTATGAAAATTGTAACAATATATTTTTAATAATCGAGAAAGTTTCGCATGTCAAATCAGATGTTTTGTCAAAAAATATGACCAGTTTTATACAAATTATAGTAAAATTCTAATATACTGTACGAATTATGGGAATGATAAATATGCTTCTTCGGATAATTGAAAATTGTATTATATGGAATTAATTATTTTAACGTTGTTTTTAATTTTGTGTAATATACGTGAAATGGAAATTCGCGAATTTATTTTCGTATTAAAGCCACATAAGTCTAAATCTGATAACGGTTGAAAATTTTCAGCAAAAATAATTGAATCTGACCGCAAACCACAGAAACTGGCCACGAACTCTGGGATTTGATAAAAATAATATGACACACATCGAACAAATTCTACGAGTTTTGGGTCATCGTAAAACATAATACTTTTCTTCGTCGAACGAATTACGGATTTCCGTGGCGAAATCGTTCGTACCCAAAACCTAATCATTTTTGTTCGAAAATTGCGTAAACAGTCTTTTTCTCTAATCCCACACAAACAGAATCGGCTATTCATCAGTTTTCCACATGTCCATACCCGTAACCATCTGTTCAAAATCAACTCCACAAACCTCATTAATAACCTCTAACCACTTTTCCTTTTATTTCTGCCTCGACTTCTTTCTACAACTAACTCCCTATCCTTTCTGTTCTCACAACACGCCCAAAAACATCTCAATCTATTCTCTCTCGTTTTTCCAACTAACGATGTAATTTTCAAACTATCTCTTATTCCGAATCCTGTCTTACCAGCTAGTAACCAATAAACCCACACATCCATCTTAACATCCATCGTTTTTTTTTTCAATTTTATTTAACGCCCAACATTCGGTTCCTTACATGATCGCTCTTTTTCATCACGTTCATGTTTTAAATTTGGGGTTATTCCAAATTTAGCGTCATCAATTTCAAAAGACTATTTTCGTGACAATTTTTTCCAAAGACCATTGAAAATGTACTTATAACTTCCTACACGCTTTGTATTAAAAAAAAAATATATTGAATTTTCTTCAAATTTCAAAACAAATTCTTCTCGTCGTTTAAACTGAACGAGCCGAAGCAACAAAAGTCGTTGGCTATTAATACAATATGTTTACAAAATTGTAATAATATTAGTATTATACAAGTCAGAGTTACAATAGAACATTAACATGTACGGATACAAATAAATTAATATAAAAGTACCTACATTAAAAAATTATGTGTATTTTACATGTTTTAAGGAACGAAATGAATTTATTTTGTAGACGCAGGATCTGAGTTTTTGCTAGGTTCGTCGATATATTGTAAGTTTTCCTAGCCTCTAGAAAATCTCGACAGTCAGCCAATATATATTTAATAGTTAGGAGGGTCCCACACAGGTTAGACGTATCGGTCGCTCCGCCTTTACCATTAAGTAGCCGTGGGTTAGTCAGCTGGCATTACCGATCCGTAGTCGGTTTAAAATGGTCTGTTTTTTTATCTGTCGGGCATGGTAAAGGCCATGGAAATATAGTTGTTGTAATGAGACTTAAGTCTTGTATTTCGAGTACGCCGATGTTTTTGCCACGTCGAGGTAGTTATGTTTAATTATTTTTTGTAAGTATCGTGTAGAGAAATGTATGAGATTCTTTTTCATGCTTTTTTTTATGCGGTTTTTTCGTTACCGTCTATTGAAGAGTGACTCGAAATCCAAATAAACTACCTGACTATATTATAACGTTTTTCACGATATAGACGTCTTGTAAGACGATGGATTATCACGAATATAATTATTAATGCTGGTTTATTGTACTAAAGTAATGGCATAGAATTGAGAAATCATTAAAAACAATTTTGTTTAAGTCGTATTATTTAGAGATCGTGAAAGTATTAGGGGGTATAAACGGAGCTTTGTGGCGGAGTTGGATAAGTTTATAAAAGTTTGACGAAATTTCTGCGATTCGTCCAAAAAAAAAATAGAAATTGTGTACACCACATCGTACAATACCTCGTCAAATACTGTTGTACGCTTTTGTGAAGTTTGCGCAGGGTCCGAAGACGGGGCATAATCGCCGCGATTAATTAAAATAGGGTCGTGTTTTACTCGAAGTCACGCGCGCCAGCGTACGCTTCACCCCGACGACGTCACTGCCTCCGCAGTGGCTTTGTATGTATTATTATATTATTCACTCTGCGTCAGTCCGAAACGAAAGAGCTAATTTCAATAGACGCCGGGAAAAGGGTTGAAATTCCGCTATGTCGTTTACGCGTGTCAATTTGTTGTGCTCTTATTATTATTCGTACACGACGGAATGGCGGCCGCGGACGCGAAGCAGCCGCTACCGTCGGAAGTTGATTTCCTGCTGAAGGCTGGAACCGGAAAGACAAAGTCAGAGACGACGATATATATATATATATACATTTTTTTCTCTTGTATTTCGTATTCGATTTAAAATGTCTCAATAGTTAAGATTTAAATGACAAACAGAATAATATATTTGAATATATAATCAAAAAGTATTATGAAAAATAAATGTATAGGTGTGTAAGAAAATTATTTCTTTTTATACAATGTACAACAGTATCGTTTTGAAGTTATTGACAACGGGCAGCCAAGTCACAGGCCAGACCGTCACCGTGTACACGCAAATAGAATCACGTATAAAATCATAAGAGATCATAATAAACCGCCGACGAACCATCCTTAAAACTTTCTACACGTTATTATTGCGGTTTTAAACCGTGAGAACGGAAATATCAGCTGTATCGGTAATTTAAATGAACGTTTACACGCATACATTGTCAACATTTCGTTAGTATATTAATACTGCGAATGTCGAAACCATCCGACACAAACAATTATTTTTTTATAATCCAGAATACAAAAAGTTTATTGTCAGTGTGCAGAAAAACGCGCGTTAGATTAGGTATAAGGAAATGTAGATTGACTTTGGTTAAACGCTTAAATTCCAAATGTCACAGAGGATGTTTATGGAAAAATCATAATTGGTATGTCTGTACTGAAATAGGTATAATATGTTTGTTATAACGGGTGTTGTTACTCGTTTGTTCGTTGTAATGTAATTATATAAATTGACTAATTGTATAAAAATACTATTTTATATGATTTAAAAAAAATAATAATAATAATTTATTTATTTATTATTATTCGGTCCGAGACGGGAATTTAATTACTGTTTGTAGTGTATTGTTATGTAATTGAATAATAAGCTACGCGTTTCGCATAATTAACAATTTTAACAATAAGAATTATTGAAATGATTACGTTGCGTAAATAATTATTTTTATTTTTATTTGTTGGCCATCGAGCGATTTCGGTGTTTGAGCGTAACATAATATATTATAAAATTCCGTTTCTATTAAAATATTAATAATAAAATTAACACGTTGAAATAACGAGTGTTTTGTGTCCAGTATAAATATTATTTTATTTATGTATATATTTTTTTGTACTTAAACGTATTAGACAATTGAAAAGCTTTCCCGTTCGGTTCGTCCAATATTTTTAATCGGTTTTCTATATTTTGAATATATCTAAAAAAAGAATATTATTATGTTGCTGATACTACGTTCGTTACTCATAAAACATATTTATATTTTATACATAACGCATCTGCCTAGGCAGTATAATTTCTGAAACTTAGACAATTGAAAACTTTTAAAAATTATTTGCATACACAATAATCTTATACTTACCTTTCAAAAGAATAACACACGTTAGTTATAATAACTGATGATCATTATTATTTATATATATATATATATATATATGTATTATTTAAACATACATTTAAGTATAATTTTGTATTATATAAATAACTTTTTAATTTTAAAAAAATATACTTTTTCCTTCGAAATTACTTTCCGAAGTGTTTAGAAGTTTTGTACTCGAGTAGTGGAGGTTTTTTTTTATGTTTAAACTTGAATAACTTGTAAAACCAGAAAGACTTCTCGAACAATGGAACAAATCCATCAATACAATATTGAAGTTCGGCGGGGTTCTTATACACACTCGCATACTTATAATGCACTCGAAAGTCGAACAAAAACGGCTAAAAGTGAAAACTTTTCAAAGCCAAAGTTCAACGTTGTCGAGTTGAAAATCTCGTGTGATTCAAAGATATTTTGTAAAAAGAAAAAATCATAACCGTCACTGAGTCGATACGTCTGTATTATGTTTTGTAAGTATTAGATATGCGCGCGTTCTCGGTTGAATTTTCAATATTATTTGATGCGAGAGAAAATTCTGTTTATACGTAATATTCAAGCGTGTGGTATAAAACGTCTTCTCGTTCATTTACTTATTGCGCTTGGGGTTGGTAAAAAAAAATAATATGAAATTCGAACCGCTTTTAGCTGCAGAACTAGAATTTCCCTGAATATATTCGTATAAAACATTACCAGTAGTGAAGAACGGTGCATGAGCTTCAAAGACTTACATATTTACGCTAATATAATTTTTAAATAATGCAAAAGATGAATTTTTAATTTGAGCTAATTTAATGCTTTTTACTTCATACAGGGCTGTGTTTGAGAGGTGGTTCGGGAGATCAATTTATCCTCGGACATTTTTTTCTTTACATATTTTTGCTGTTTTCACCTTACTTCTTTTTTGGTCGTTTCACGATTTTAAATATTTATATTAGTTCTGATTGCCATTTGTTATTTTATTTTTGAAAATTTTTCTTCTGTTCCACTGTAGATGGTAAAAGTCGGTTATTTGATTTAAATCAAATGACGGGGCAAAGACGTGTTACCCATAAATTTTAAATCGGTATTTTCATAAACGATATTACAATAAATGTAAAATTTAAAATGTTTTCGCTTTAATTATTTTAATATCCTTTACGTCTTCAATCATTTGATTGGTTTGCTGCAGTTCTCGATTCATCATTACTCAAATCCTTTAACTCCTTGTAACTATTCTTTCTCGTGTCTATATCATGATTTGCTTCATATACTCCAACCTGGATCTTCCTCTTCCAATATGACCTTCGACGTCACCCTTTATGACGCTTTTCGTTAGGCTATCATGGCGTAAGTATTTTAATAGTAAAAAAAAATTATAATAATTTTATTATGACGGAGGTCTTAGAACACAAGCGTCTTGCCTAAAACGTATGTTTTTCAAGAAAGTCGCCAGAAACGTACTAAAAGTAATAATGTCTTTTTTTTTCTTCGTTTGATAATGTTTTGCATTCGGATTCGACTCGCGCGAATATTGAATATAAAAATAATATTGCCTCGTCTTTAAATGAATAATAAAAAAAAAAGATTTCGCCTCGCTAACCACCCCTTTATGATTTTGCACACAATATATGCACAATATTCACGTGTGCGCAACAACGTATGACAGTAAATATAATTATACGATAATAAGCGGTGTTACGACGACCGAGGGGATTTGCAAAAATACATGACTCAGAGATTTTAATGAGCCTCCGCTTTCGTTTGGTACGCGCGCGTTGTCCGCCCTCGTCACTGCGCAGCATCGTATCGAATTATCCTGCGACGAGAATATTCTATTATCGATTGGCGTATATTATAATAAATTTTAATTGAATATTTTTCGATAAGTCTTATAAGGAACACGGCTCGTTTCCAATATCACGCGCCAATGCTTTCGTATAATATACACCTTCAACGCGTTGTTCAATCGTATAAAACGATATTTATCGTTATTATTTATACCACGTACATTTTTTTATACGTTCGATTTAATATATTTCCGGTAAGACGACAGCTTAAAAGGACGCTACGTACACTCGTATGATTTTCAACGAAATAATTGCTTGGCGCGCGCGAGAAAGAACTCTGAAGACTATAATCAAATTTTTACACACAAATAATAAATATTACAATATTTATTATCTATACGATAACGTATAGCCGTTTTTTTTTAAAAATATTTTTAATTCTTAAAATACGTTATAAGCGTTATAAAAATACAATTTTTACCATTTTTTCTCACTTAAATCTCATAAATTCTTAACAATTAAAGGCATTTGAAAAACGGCTCTGTTATTGTAATTTATTTTGTGTAAAAATTTTAGTATCCTAAGTACAACTGTTTACTGAAGAGCAAGTTCTCTCGCACGTTGCACTGTTTCGTTTGTCTGTGTAACTTCCTCTTAAGGAACCTGTTCATACACCACGGGTAGTTTTATCAGTATAATATATTATTCTAATAAAGTATATATATATATCAGTTTGTAACGACAGTAAAGTTACTTGCGGTTTACTATATTTAGTATAAAAAAACAACGTCGTATTGAGTTCATCTAAGTTGGCTATTCAGGGAAGTAATGCTCACGCAGTTCCCCTGGTGTCGTTGATTTACCAGGAAAAAAAAAAACTTGGCTATGGATTATAAAAAAAACGTTTAATTCACCTATGTGTATAAACACGTTAAAATTTATATGCATGGCAATTCACGGGAATAAATCTCAGTTATATGAAAAACGTTTTCGTTATCAATTACTTTATAAGTTTTTTTTTACCAACATTTACCCGATCAGTAATTAGTTTTGAAAATTTCGATGTTCCGAAAAGACTTACATGTTTAAACATTATATGGTATAGATTAATTTGTAGGGGCAAGTCGACGTGCAATTTTTTTTTCGACAAATATCAGACAGAAATCACACGCTTAATTATATTATTTATACAATATTAATTATGATTTAATGTTTATGTAAAAAAAAAATTAATGAATGCGACAAAAATAGAATTTTTTATACGACGTTTATTAGGTTTTTTTTTCTTGATATTATAATCATTATTCGATTGAAAACCCAAACAAAATTAATTAATTATTAAAAAAAAAAATCTGTATAATTTTAAACGTGAAATTCGTTCAGAGGATTTAGATATACGATTATTAATATATGTATATATTGCTAGGGGAAATAAATTATATGCAGATTTGCATTCGATTATAACAACTTGGTAAAATACAAAATTAATTTAAATTTATCATTTAATAGTATTTCATTCCCGTTAGATTTTTTATTTTTTTGATTATAATGACAAAAAATTAATTTAATGTATTCGCATCGGGATAGCGTTCGAAATGTTATCGCTTCACATCGAAACGATTCCATTTAGATCAAATTTCATTTGCCAAATATAAATGCGTATTATAAAGGGTTTGCTTTTTAGCGCACATACCATTTGCATATTTTTGAACGGTAAACTCAATAAAATATAATTAATTCATTTAATCTTTTCAGTCTTAATACCACGGATTTTATTTGATAACTCGACAAGCGTTTCGTGTCGATGTAATTTGCATTCTTTTAAATTATATTCAAATCTCTAATGAAATGTTTTATATTTTTGTGTAGAAAGCTGAAAATTACAAAATAAATGTAATTTATTTGTACGTATATTTCAATATTTTTTTTTCTTTATTCTGATTTTAATTAAAATGAATAATGTACGTTGTAAAGATAACATTTTACGTATTTTTTTTTTTCGTACAAATAATAGAGCGTACGTTTTGTCATTTTTTATTTTCGTATTTATATTATACGTAGCACGCTTTTTTAATCAAGCCTCGCGGTTATAACACTATTAGTTTCAAAAAATAAAAATAACCAAGGAAATCTTCGCTGTTCAATTGCGTATATTATACTTACAGCTTATTATGTGTGGTAAATATATCATACTTGTTTTGTATACGTTTTACATTTCACACACACGTCGAATTTAATCGTATTTTTCATATAATATCGCGAGCCAGTGGCGTATCTAGATATTAAGGGGCCGCTAATTCGAGACATAAACCCATTATAAATCTCGAATAAAATAATAATGTAATAAAAATAAAAGTAAAAAAAAATAAAAAATTACAATAATTTTAATAAAATATTTATTTTATAACAAATTAATTTTTTTATAGTTTTAAAAAACAATAATAGTACCCAATAGTAAAATACACAATTTTAACGTCTCAGTCATTTTTTTTTCTTTCAAAAAAATATTTTTATAACTGTTAAATATTTCTTAAATATTTAACAGATACTTAACCGTTAATATTTAACGGTTACTGATTTTTAAGGGGATCCAATCACACAATTAAGGGGCTACAACTCCACTAGATTCGCCATTGTCGTTAGCGAGTGAAAACGTCAAAAATATTGTCATACTACTGGACTATTGCTTTTCACGCACGACACACACCCTTTGTACACCTGTACACATAATAATAATTTACTTCTTAGCATGACGTTACACTACACCGCACAGGTTTTTATTTATTTCCTCGGGGGGGAAAAAAAAGAAGAAAAACTATATCGTCGACGTTCATACGCCATATATCAGCCGAGGTTATACACGGCTAGAAAAAAAACACCTGTGCCCTGGCGGAGCAAGAAACCGCGGCGTTTTAATAAAAAAAAATAAACGCGTTCTATACAACCAGGCACGATTTTATATTATATTCTCCAGTCATTCCGAGCATTATTGTTATTATTTTTCTACTCTGTGCTACTACTTCAGTGTCTTTTGCACTTTATAAGGATGAGATATATATATATTTTTTTTTTGCATTTTCAATTTCTTCTCGATTTTCTCCTCCGACGATTTCCTCGAGGTTGTTAACAAAACCCGATATCTGGTCCGTACACGCGAAACCGTCTGGTATTTTACCCTTCTCTCCCTTACGATCGCCGTAAACGCGTGTATAGATATTTATTTTTATTACATATTTTATATAGGTGTACGCATATAAACCGGGAAATCATAAACTTTTCCGAACGCCTCGTCAATGTTCTCTCGTCTCGACGATTTATCGTCTCGATTTTTTGTATACTCTTATGTAAAAAGAAATATAAATTCAGTTTTTTTTTTTGTGTTTTTTCTAGAATGGAAGAAACCGTACGGACGTTACTCCAATACAAATCCAAGTTCGAGCAACTGAAACAAGACAGACACACTGTGGCAAACTCCTATGAAGTAAGTCCGTACATATAATATATTAGGTCAATAGGAAAATCAATAGGAAATCGTTCTCGAGTGAAACGTTTACGTTAAGTATGGCGATTGTATTCGAGATTTCGGAAGAAGCAAAAAAAAAAAAAAGAACGACTGAAATTACTGCGCGACGACTGTAGAAATATAAAACACACGTGTGTTTCTACAAATGATTTATATGGTTTCGACTTTAAATGAAACGAAATACAATTTACATTTCTCATATTTATTCGTATAACAATGTGTAATACGCGCGCGTGCCACGATGCATTTACTGCCGTATTTCTATATAATAATACGTATTATACCACACACACTGCACATAACGATTCGGATAGAAACAAAGGTTGAAGTTTTTTTTTCCCCTGTATTATATGTATATACGTATTTGGGCGTTTTTTGTACTGCAGTAGTCTACTACATATTTTTTTTTTTTTGAAAAAAAGTGAAAACAACTATGATTGGCAATGTCCGAATTTCGCGCGTTATTTGTTGCTCACTATCGTAGGTATATTTTTTTCTGTAGACCACCAGCGTAAAAAGTAATAACGCATACTCGTACAAATAGTGCAGTGGTTCTCAACCGGTGATACGCGAAGAAAATCGCTTTGAGAGAAAAAACGAAAATTTCGAATTATTAATAACGTTAAACGCGCGTACGACGATCGTGCGGCTCAACTCGGTTAGGCGAATGACGGTAACTGACTGATATTGACGAAGAAAAGCTGTTTGTGATGACCAAAACGGTTGATGTATTATGATATGACCGTTAAAATGGTCTAAACACGAGTATGCGAGGATCAAATACAACGATATAATTCATGCTACTGACGAAATCAGTTGATTTCGTGAGGAAATCGGATTTATTTCACAATTCTCCGAGAAAGATCTGGGCAACATTCCAGACAGGATAAAAAAAATTCTGGGAGAACAACGAAATTCAAACGGTAATTTCCAACTGTTAGCCTCAATGCCGTTCGTGATTTCAGTAACGGGGTTTAACTTAAAAAACCCTCTTTTTTTTTCTCGTGCAATCCTACTATTACTATGTCCCTACTATCATCCTGTGTTGTTTTACTGCCGATGCAACAGTAGTTTTGTGTTCTTTTTAACACACAATCATTAATGAAAATTTTAGAAAAAAGAAACCATTTATTCCTATAATTGCGCGAAAAATTCTTATCGTGGTTTCATAATTATTTTTAGTTCCTATATATAATTAACGCTTTTTGCTTCGTTTTAAGAGGACGCTAAATAAGCAAACGAGAGAACGCACTGTTAGATTGTAAGGAGAAAATACAGAAAACGTTCACGACACATACGTTCCACGGTGGAAAGAAACACAAAGGCCACAATTATTGTACTTCAGACACCAAATTTTTACACAAAATGAATAGATTATTTTTACGACCAAAGAGCATAATATACGTATTTAATTATTAAGAAGTCACGAGATTAAAAAAAAAAAACGGTAAAAATATTATATTATCAAAATGCTTCCAGTAAAAGTCATTTTAAAAACGGTTATTTTATCGTTCTTATAAATTAATTATTGTTTTTCTCTTAAGAGGATGCTGTACCGAAAGTAAAACGCATGCAGTTTACCGTAACTTTGTGTAAAAACTAGTTTGCGGCGAACACAAAACGCCGGGGCTACAATCGAAATAAAAACACCAAATTTTGAAATTACATAGAAGAGAACTTAATCTGTGCCGTAGCGTTTGAATTTTTTTCACGACTTGTTTCAATTTTGTATTGTAAAAAAAAAAAAGACACAAACCATAAAAGTTTAACGATTGATTACTTAATTTAAAATGACTTTATAGAAGAAAAAAAATAAAAACGCAGCTACGACACATAGTGGGTTCTCTTTTATTTGTTACCGAAATTCGATCGTTTTATTTTGATTGTTGTAGCCCCGATGTTCGCGTAAACCAGTTTTTAGTCTGTTAATTTAGCATCCTCTTAAAAGGGATTTTTTTTCATTTTTCGCGAGAAATTCCGTCGTATATTATTATTGTTGGAAAAAAAAGAAATTTCTATTTTTTTTTTTTAATGTTCGACCGTCCCTGGGAATCGTATCTGTCGGCGGCGGCCGAAAACAACAAGCGCGCGCACTACGCCCCCGCCACGGACTGCACTACACCACACACACACACACACACACACACACCGAAATTAGGGTGCCACGGCTGCCCTCTGAACGTGACCCTTTTTAAAACCGAATTTGGTTTTCGCGTTTAGCGCGCTCGGCCAGTTTATTGTTTTCTATTTTCGTTGCGCTCCGCTGTCGCGCGACCGCCGGTCGATACGTCTGTCTAATCCTCTCGGGTCCCGGCCGTGTTGTGTTGTTCGGTGCTGTGTGGCGTGCGCGGCCCGTTGTTGTCGAGCTTGTCGAAATAATAATAAAAAAAAAAAACTTAGAAAAGGGGTTTTTAGTGCGGTATCGATTGAACACGCCGCCAGTCTGTAGCAGACGAAATGACGTCACTCACCCTCCGTCGTGTGTCGTTGTCAGAACGTTTGGAAAACTGCACCGGGCGCACGCTGGGAATACGAAATTAATTGCGGAGACACGACCGCCGCACACACACACACACGGCCACTACCCCCTCCTGCCCGTCCGACGAAAACGCTTTCACTTACCGCCCGCCCGCCCGCGCCGCCGCCGCCGACGAAATCCCCCGAGGGCGACTTTTTACGCGCGCTCCGAGTACACACGAACACAGCATTTCGTCTGCAAACGTCTTGAAAATTACAACAAAAAAAGAAAAAACCCGTCTAGTTTTCTTTCGGTTCCGGGGGGTTATTTTTTCTTCCACTATTCTCCGAACCGTCGGACACGGTAAAAATATCGTTGACAATCATAGATAATAAAGAATGGATAGGACATTCATATATAATTACTGTAAGGTGCCCCGGTCCGAGAGAGCAGATATATCGTTGTCTCACAAAGGTGCCTTACGTTTACTATGGTTAATGGTTACGGTAATATAATGTTAGGTTAGGTTATAATTTTTCATTTATTTCATTGTTTAAATAATTATTATTTATTGTATAATATACACGCACTATGCAGTTTCAGCAGTTTTGCTTTTGATTATTGAACTTTTTTTTTAAAAAAAAGCTGGGCCTTGGGCAACTTATAATATTATTATGTATGTTCGTCTTAGAAGTAAAAGTATTTTCATGGAATAAAAGAAATAAGCACCTTGTGATGAAAATCTTCAGGAACGTTTGATAAGGATGCATGGCCTATCCATTCTTTATTATCTATGTTGGCAATGGAAAAAACAGGCGATAATACGATTCGTTTACGAAATTCGCGAGCCCAGAAGTTGAAGTCAGTAACGTTTGTTCCGCTACGAAACGACAACCGAATACCGGAACAAAATGTCGCTGCAGGGTGTTGTGTAGTCACTGAACGTCAATACGTGGAACGCGTAAATTAATACAAATATGACCCCAGATAGGTGGCCGACGTGTGCGTTCTACGAGGTATGAAATTCGTGGAGAATACGACGGAAGTTTTTTTCCATAATATTTTATTATTCGCCCTGAGATAACAGGACACAAAACGACGTGCATATAGTATCAACGTTAGCACCAAAATCGATGATTTTTATATAACGAAGTTGGTAACAAAAACGGGAAAATAGAAACGGAATGCATGTGGCAGCTCACTGGTAGGGGTCCATTTTTCGTATAGGAGTAGTATACTGCAGAACGCGCGTTCCATATGTATTGAGTTCAGTGGTTGTAGTACACGCGTAATAATGGTCCCGCCGTTCAAGGACCGCGAGCTTATTATTGCTACGTTTCAATAACATTTTATATTGAATAAATAATATGTTTGAATATCGGTTCTTCCGAGATTTCAACAGTTCCGTCGCTTGTTCAAAACACCCTGATTTTGATGCTGTTTATACCTATATTATTTTATTCGCGATTGAAAAATATTAAAGATACACGCGCGGTGATAAGACGGTCAGCTGATTTCGAGGTCAACGAAAAATATATTGATTGAACGAAAGAAATCCGGCTATAGTAGTTTTCACGAAAAGTGGCCCTCGACGGTGGCGCGACTGGTGGACGTTTTTACGCAGGGGTTCTAAAAAAAAGTGCGCGAGTATGATATCACTACATACGAAATATAAACAATATACACAACTATATATCATGGATATGTTGAGAACCACTGTTTTTCAGAAATAGCGTCACCAGTCGCGCCACCGTCGAGAGCCACTTTTCGTAAAAACTACTATAGTGTCGTTTCTATATTATGTTCTGTGTCAATGGCGGATCTCGGGAGGGTCTCACAGTTTCGCGTTATTCTCGATATTTCAATATTTGCTTGAAAACACTGAAAAACCACGTTCACCCGATAATCGTAAAGGGATATTCAAATGAAAATTATATAAAACGTTATAATATATACCGGCTTCAGTGAGCTGTGCTATATAGCCGAAAGAAGGTTTTAGTCGTTTGAAAAACAATAACCGAAGACGGATTGTCGAAATTAGTTATGTATATTCTGCAACGTTTCAGAAGTGTACGGCTGTAAAAATTTTAATTTAAAAAAAGAGTTATTGAAAATATTTTCATGAATGAAAAAAAAATTATAAATACATTCGGTTAGTGGATTTTATTTCTCAAATAGGTATCTATTATAGTTAATAACAGAATATTTAATATTCGTTATTTATTATATTATTTATATTGTTAATATTTTTTGTCTTCAACGTTTGCCACCTCTCGTCTCAAAGTAAAATACGTCAATAAAAAAGTTGACGAGTAAAAAAAAAAGCAAAAAATATAGACAGTTTTAAATGTGGCCACTCCTGCAGATTTTTCTAACTATTCTGACTGACTCACAGAACTCAGATCCGCCGCTGTATTATATTTTCATATTTTTAGAAGTTTTACACATTTATATATGTGGTTATGTGCAGAACGGTTATTATTCTACACGGAGCACAGGATTAACACGACGTTTTAATATAGAATGGATCGACGGGTTTTGTAAAAAGAACATAAGTTGATGAAAATCGCGTTGGAAAAAAAAATATTACACGGAACTACGACGAAATGCGAATGAGAAACACGATATTATTTATAAACACGGCGGGATTTAGGAGGGATGCTGCAACGCTGTCAAAACATTGTCATCTCACACATAATATATTACAGTGTTTTGGCGGTCATATTCGTATTTCGTACAAGACCGAAAACCGTGACATTCCGATGATATTTACACGTGTATTTTCAAATCAAAACGCGATACGCAATGTGGATTAATTTCAACACCGGGAAAACGGCAGTGTAGTTTTGAACAAAATAACAAATAGATTTTCGGTACACGAGTTTCGTTGTTTCTGTTGTAAATCATAACTTTTCTCTCGCCGGTCCCAGCCGCCCGAGCTCACCTGCACATACTTCCGAAAATATCTTCTTCATCCGTTCTCATAACACTCGAAGAGTTTTTGTCGTCACCTATTTCACTTGTCCCGATCGCGTGCCACTTCACTACATTTGACTTCTCCGAGTTTTCTACCACTTCATCCGCCTATCTCTTCTTCGGTCGTCCTCTCTCCGTCTCTTTTTAGAAGATATCCCGAATCTCTACGTATTTTCTGAGCATCCCAGCTCGTTGTCGAATGATTGACTACTCGGATCATTCTTACTGTTTTTATTATCAGACGATGAGATTTTTTTTATTAATTTTACAGCGTATTACGCTACAATCGGTCTAATTATTATTATTATTGTGTAGCGCTTTGACTCGGAACTTTGGAGTATTCAATAGGCGTGCAAAAGACGTCTTTGTCGTTTTTACGTTATTTTTTTCCAGCAACGCGAATCATTTGCGAGATATGACATCCGCCGTATATACAATCGATAGTCTTTATAACTTTGTTCTCGCTATCAATACGCGTGTATCGATACCCCGTCCAGTGCATTGCGTTCGCTTTCGTTACACAATATTATCGCATCGTATTAATAATAACACTTTACGAAGGGGTGTGTTTTATATACGTCTTTTATAATATTTCCACGCGAACCCTCGGCACGGTTTTTGGCTGCTGTGCCGCAGTACAGATAAGCGCGTGTTTTTATGAATCTTTCGCAGTGTGTACGCAATCGTATCTCGAACGGACGACCATACAGCCATAACCGTTGAAAATTCACTACAAAGGTGAGGGAGTCCTTTTAAAGAGTGTGTACACTGCATTGGCGACGTCAGTATTTTTGACGTGAACCAGCCCGCAGTTGCCAATGGTTTTTAATTATTTTTTTTTGGAGCTGGCCAAACATTTTATTGTCTATATCACAATAAACACCGCCCACTCTGAGAATCAAACATTTTCTAGCGTTCCCCCAAAAATGTTTAAACTTAACGTCTGCTGTGCATCTTAAAAACAGTTATTGCAACATTATATTGTATTTAAACACGCCATATCCTATTTCTGAGTACAAAACTCACGTTTTAAATGAGAGCAATATTAAAACGCGTACTTAGTTTTTTTTATTAAAATTAAAACAGAGCATTGAATTAAAAATTTTAGAACTTATCTAATGCGAAGGACGAAACTGTTAAAAACTTTTTAACATCAGGCTGGAATTAACAGAATTACCAGTAAATTCAATTTTTAATCAAACAATAACTCTATAATCATATAATATAAAGTTCACGTAGATGGCATTTAATTGGCTATATAGTAACTTACGCGCGACATATAATATAAATAACGAAACGTTTCTGAAAATCTCGTTTTTTTAACTCGGTCAAATATTTTAAGATCGAAATGTATTATGTTTATAGAATTAGTCGATTCTTATTGTATTGCGTAATAATGCGATTATAGCAAACGCGTGGACGTAAGCATCAGGATTTTAAAAAATCACTATATTTTGCACTATGATACGGCCGAAAAACTTTTAAATACTCCCCAAAAAAAGCGAAAAAAGTTTAATTGCAGCACATTCGATTTGAGCGTACTGCTAAAATATCGCGATAGCTTAATACCTAATAAAAAAAAAAGGCCATGTGAGTATTTTATTTCTTACCTCTATAATGTTACGAGAGGTATACGAAAAACACGTAATATAATTTGAATTTAACGCGTATTGGCTGGGAGACAAAAAAAAAAAAAAAAAACTGGGAAAATAACGCTGAAAATCTAAAATATTGAATATATTATACTCGTATAGCACACTACTGTGCTACGTTTATCTGTATTCAATAATAATATTAGCGAATGCTGCACAGAATCCGAGCCCCGGTTATGAACATATATCAGCGGTATTTTGTCATCGTTTGAAATACGAACGCGTTTTCAATATTGCGTGTAGCTCGTATATCGAAGAGGTTTTACTAGAGTGTACACACAACAATACTAAACCGAATGTAACAAATCTCTACTGAAAGGCAACGTTTATCTGGCAAAACTATTATTGGCTCTCGTTTTCGGTCGTTTATATTACACAAATGGACGGCAGCGGCGCTACACATATTATTGTTATTCCGATATGTACAATCGTATACGGATAATCTCGTCGATTAATTAATATTACATCGGCTCGGAGTTTATTAACCCGTTCTCGAAATCACGAGAACAGAGTGTACGCAGAATCACAGAGTACATAATATGAACGAACAACGGTCGATATTGTGCGCTCTACATATTATTATTATAGTATTAATGAATAAGCGCTGCGCGGTCCATTAAACAACTGCAGGGAGAGTAATACGAAATATTATATACGTTTATATATAGTTGAGTCCCCTCACCCAAGTCGATTTTTTTCTTTCTCCGTACAATAGTATAATTTACAGTATTTAAATCGACTACACTACGACGTTTATTAACGTATCGTTGATTTAAATAGTAAAAAAAAAAAACCGTATCCGCTGGGTATTGCTGCAGATATTTCATATAAAAACCTAACCGAATTTGTTTGTATAATAATAATTTGACACGACTTTAACTATATAAACACGCTTTATATACACGCGTGTATGGTGTACAACGAATAATTTTTCTAACCTACCCCCATCCACACATAAATTTCTATCTATTCATATATACGAGTAGACTGTAAAAAATTTAAAAAAAAAAACAAATGTTTTACTTCAGATACGTACCATGTAGACATTTTTTTTTGTACACAAGCACAATAGCGTCAGCGTTCAGCTCTCGTCCGTCCAGGAACGGATTTAGATAAGTGGCGGTTCATGGACGGAAAAATTATGGAGGAAGCCCCACATATATATATTTTTTTTTTACTCATAAAAGAAAATGCAATGTTTTCTATTGACTTTAGTACTTATTTAATACATAACCTAACTAGAAAAATTACGCGAAACAGTATTATAAGTAACTTGAAATGAGAATAATATTTTTTTTAAATAATAATTATAAAACTGGAAATTTTCTTTTTTTTTTATCATCAATTTCGCCAACCGAGTTTATTTTCCAGCAAAAAGTCGGTCTTCTGCCACATGTAAGTAGACGAAAAAAAAGTATTAAAATCATTGTACCTTTCACAAGCGATCGTCGGAAACTGCGGAGCATGATGTGTTCGTTGACCTATTAACAATAGTTAAACGTTGCGAGATAAAAAAAAAGCGCGATCACCTACTCATAAACACGTCGTATATGCGTAGAAAATAATGCGTAACTTTTGTGTGTGTAAACCAAAAACTGAGTCGTGTGTGCACATATTAATATCGTTAAAAGGGTACTCCGGAAAGTTTCGAGAACACGTGCGCCTCGGGGACTTGGACTGTAACTTTTTGTGCGCGTCGTTTTTTTTATTTCGTTTTTGTTTTGACGGTTTACCGTCGAGGTGTGTTGTGTACGTGTGCTGAAGTTCACGCATTTCTCAACACTAATCCGTCTTCAGAGTTTCATTTAAAAAAAAACCGAAGTCATGTATACGCGATGGAGTGTATAACGCGAGAACATACTTACTATTGAAGTAATATTTAAAAGCGTTTTTTTTTTTTTACAAGTCTGATGGCTTTCAAGCGCGAAATTTATCGTCAACGACATTCGTTTCGTTTACCTGTATGTCGTTTATGAATTCCAAAACGTTATTAGAAACGAGAAGAATTAAATTCGATTTTTGTGTTCTGTTCGTATAATTTAAACAATATAAATAAGAATAATAATATTTAATAATAATAATAATAATAATAATAATAATAATAATAATAATAATAATAATAATAATAATAATAATAATAATAATAATAATAATAATAATAATAATAATAATAATAATAATAATAATAATAATAATAATAATAATAATAATAATAATAATAATAATAATAATAATAATAATAATAATAATAATAATAATAATAATAATAATAATAATAATAATAATAATAATAATAATAATAATAAAATCATTAAGTAAATTTCATAGTTACTGTATAGAAAATCAAAAGTATTCCGATACTAGTTCGTCTATAACTACAGTCAAAACGCAGCTCTTATTAACAGATTCCGATGGTTCAGTATCGATTTATTCTTATATAAAAATTCGTTTGTGCACAATTCATTTAATTATTGCGAAATCTGTTGATGTAATAGATCATATGATATTATTTCTTAGTAGAAATTCGGCGGTGTAAGATTTTATACGATTTTATTCAGTATTCATTCTGACAAGTCAAATATCATTTGGCACGGCCCGTTTAAATAAATAAATAATACGCGGAAAACGTAAAAGCTACGACTGTGGTGGCAAAAAGAAATCCAAGACAACAATAAAAAAAAAAAATAGGATTCGTCTCTCGACTACACGGTTTTTCTCCTCGTGCACGTGATAAAATTACTACATAGTTTCATTTTATTTTTTTTTTTTACACGTGTAATCGTCGTATATTTTATGCATTTATCAACCGCGCATGATGACACGAAGACCGTGGTAATGTATTAATAATATAACGAACAAATTTTTTTTTAACGAGTATCGGGGAGATATTATGTGCTGGGCTTTTTACACCACGTGAGTGACGTATACGTAATTAGATTACGATAATTATATATACACGGAAAATGCGACCCCGGACTCCGATCTAATTTTAACCCATAATTTAATACACGTGTAGCTCATTATAATAATATGTAAAACAATATTTCTGTGTGTAGACACACCCCCGCGACTATACATAAACTCTATCCGTCATATTATATTATACGAAAAAACGTTGGTGCAGCACTGGAAAACGACGACGATGACGGATGACGATTACACGGAAGACTACGGTTTTTAATAACTGAACAAGTTAAATAGTTTCCATTCGTATCAATCGTTAACTGTATATACACGTGAAAAACAATTTGTGAAAAGATGTTTTAACTCCCATTGAAAGTGTGACGTGTTTTTAGACGGTGAATTTGACAATTTTTTTTCTTTATAGTGGAATTTACATCACACATAAAAAAAAATTGATTGTATTTCCGCAATAAAATGTTAAAACAAATGTTTTATTCGACCGGTATCGTAATCGCATAACGTCGGAAATAATAGTGCGATTAGATTTTTACAGTCAAACTTACTTTCAAAGTTATACTGTACGTCGTATAAACCAACCCGAAAACTTTAAATCGTCACAGTAAACAGTGAATGTCGAAACGGAGTTTTGATTGCACCATCGTTATATAAACGTCGAAAAACACTGCGTTTGAAAAGAAAAATAAGATAAAATAAATTGTCGAGAAATAAGTCGAACGAAAAGGAAATTCTAAAATTTCAATTTGTCAAATCCAATATCATTTTGTAAAAACTCGAATAATTTTTATAAGCACGTTAGGTATGACAGTACGTAATTTAGGGAGATTAAGACATCATTAAGGAGTTTTTTTTTTAAAGGGTTCGCGTGATCTGGACGTACGAGTTTAAGAAATATGTTTATACGTTTCATAAGAAGATGTTGCGTTTTTCGTTGATTTCAACGGAATATTAAAAAAAACATTATTTTTCGACGTCATCTCCTTCGTTTTCGACGAATTTCGTCCGACGGCGTTCGTTCGTGCATTATCATAGTCGGTAAGACAAATGCAATCGGTCTCCCTCTTCTATTAGTTGTTTCGGGAAACCGGCAGCTGACGCAAACTGTATGGAATTCATTAGTGTTGTGGATCATTGAATACGCTGAACCACGACGAATTATATCACTTTTTTTTTAGCGATTTCGTCGATTTTCACTCGCCTGTCATTTAAAATCGTTATTCGTTCTTCATCTATACTGACTCGTTCGTGAGTGTTTTTTTTTTTGAGACAATTCGATTTCGGTGCATACGGAGTGGATAATAATTTTTTTGAAAAGTTCTGTTAAAATACCTTCGGGTCAAAGAAAACGAATAACTGACGGCTATTTTTTTTTTTTACCGTGAAAGTCTAAACTGGAAAACAACCGATTTCATTTACGAAAATAGTAATGTTAACGATAACGCGTAATTTATGACAATTCCGGGTACTCGAGAGGATTGACTCGTCCTCGTAAACGTATATACATATCGCCGGCAACTTTATATAGTTCTTGAATTCGTGGAGTGGAAGTTAAAAAATATTATTTAAAACGCCGTTATAATAATAATAATAATACAGGAATGGGCGTAGTATACGATGGTTATTCGAGTCGCGTTCGAAACAACGTCTTGCAAACACCATCTCTCCGTCATCTCCTCGACTCGCGTTCTCTTTAAGATTTTTCACGATCTCTTTCGATCTCCGTCAAACCCGCGTGTTTGAACTCCGACGAACGTGTATTTTCCTGGTACTTGGATTAGTTTCCAAAAAAAAAACTTCACAATCCCCCGGCGGTCACCCCGTACTCGTGTGTATCTGTGCACGAAACCCTATACGACCGTCTCTCGGGACTTGACCGCGAGCTTCACAGTCCCCGCCAACCAGTCACACCGCTTCATTATGTACAATATTATATACCGATCCATTCCCTAGCCCCATGACCGCATCGAAGCTTATTATTATTACGCCCTCGGCCTAGGTCCGAAATATACGTATACGCTTGTTTGTGTTACTATTTATTCACGTCGATAGTTCGTTAGCGACGACTCAGGAGGGTGACGATTTTTATTTTTATTTTTTTGTTAACACTCGTATTCATAATAAATACGACCATGCGGCGGTGTCCTGTGTGATATCCCAGCCGAGAGCGCCGCAGCTATGTCGAATACATTTCCCGTGTTGGAAATCTAAAACAGTGGTCTCCAACCGTTATGGCGAGTCGTATGTGAAAAAAGGTTTTGACCTCACAGGCTAAAATGGTTTTCAGAGAGGTAATGAGATTGAAGAGAGAAAGAGAGAGACGAATCGTTTTATATTACCATTCGTTAAAAAAACACTGTCGAAGGAAATAAAAACGCGTTTTATTACACCGCGCGTACAAATGTCGCTTAACGAGAAGTTTAAGTAATTGATTATGTGGCAGAATTTCTCGGAATTCTGAGTCAATCTTGGTTGTCGTGAACAGCAGCGTAGTTTATAAATGTTCGTAACTTGAATTGGTTCTAGTCTCCTGTCTCCTTTAAACGGTCGTTGTGTTAGTTATTTTGAGCTGGATAACTCGATAAGCTCCTCTCGGTGGTATACAACACGGCGGTAGTGTTTCAATTTCTTTACGAGACGAACGGATTTCCGAAAATCCTAATATGCTCTGCTGCATATTCGAAAGCTTTAATAAAACGACTCTTGCAGCTGATGCGGCTGGTTATCTATTCAACAACAAAATCGGTAGGGAATTCTTCGTCGTTTTCGATTTGGAATTCGTTGATAAAATATTGAAATTTACTGATGTCTTGATTCAAGATCGAAACATCAGTCAGCTTGGCCGACCGGTTCAAAAAGCTTGATGGGCCGGAAACAATGATCCATGAATTGGAGACCCGTGATCTATTGAACACCATCACGGATAGATTATATTATTTTTTAATTGTACAAATTGTACTGTAGTATATAAATTAATTAAAATATATATAATATTATTGAATTATTTAAATTATTCTCACAGCATAATTTGACGTTGAAAACTATAAAAAAAAAAAAACAAGAAATATTATTCATTATCAAAAATAAAATAATAAAAATTAAAAATCGACTTCACAACACCCGTCGAACTAATATAGAAATTACACGAATAAACACGAACATAAAAAACATTAACGAGTCGGATTGAATCTACAAATACTATTATTCCAAATGATTTATTAAACTGTACTGATCATGAAATGTAACTTAGAATATTGGTTCTACAATAATAATTTTTTTTTTTGAGGTTATTTGTTTTTGTTTTAAATTTAAATGATATATTCTTGCTCATCGATATAAGAAGTCAGGCAAAGCTAATTAAAATTCTGTAACAGACGTTGTATACTACTTACTCTTATTGTAAATACTTATCTAGCGAATATATAAATCTAAATAGAAAAAAAACTATAATCGTTATCTATAGGTACGAGTATCCGGAGAGGTTTTTCGCTTGTTTTTTTACAACAACTGCTACTACAGCTCTTTCGGTCCGGCCGTTTCTGCTGCAACAGCAATGCGACCTACCACACCGCCGATGGATTTAAACCCTCGAAATTATATTTGAGGCGCGCCAGCGGACCCTCGTTTTCGCGTCCCGTCGAATTATAATTTACACATATTATAATAACATATATTCGGTGTGACATGTTGGTTTCATTTTCAACGCGTGATGTCGACAACGCGATAAACGAATTATATAAAAAATATAAACATAAACTAAAAAAAAACATCAAAGCCGCTTGTATGTATTTACGGAATATTATGTAGATCGTTTGAAAATCGCGTCCTAACAACGGCCGAAACGATCGATATCGACGCGTCCCAAAGGAAATAATATCATATCACGATGTACATATTTATATATTACAATTTTTTTTTTGACACTAGTTTTACACTTAACACATCCCTTTTTTCTGTTATACTCGGAAAACGCGTATAATAATTTATTGTTTAAATATTTCGCAATAGTTGGCGTGTGAAATAATTGACTATTATCCGATTTCAATGTTTTTTTAAAAATTCTATTCATTTTGAATTTTCTCTGTGTACAGCATTTTGGACAAGTGCTTCGATTATTACGTTTCAATACCTATTTGCTGGGGTGGTACATTATAAGGATGTCGTTTTTTCGATTTTTCCAATAGTTATTAAATTGCGGCTCAAAAAAAGTACCGAGAAATTTTGTCAAAAATGGCAAAAACGCGATTTCGTCAAAACCGTTTTTTTGTATTTCTTTAGAATGTCGAAAACAACAGTTCTACAGTCTTGAAATTTACATCGAATATTTAATTCTGCACTATACACATATGAGAAAAAAATTCCATTCTATTTTTATTAGGCGTTGAGCTATTTAAGCCATTAAAGTGGTAAGTTTTAGTTGTAAATTCTTTATACAACATATAGGTTCTACTTTACATCAACTATATTCAAAAATAGTTAAAATCCTTATCGCAGTTTATTTTTATTACTATTTTTAATTTTTCAACAATGTATTATTTTGATAAAAAAAATTCCATAAAAGCGATAATTTTAGAATTTAATACACGAAAGTGTAATGAAAATTCAATCGTAAATTTATACACATTACATATTAATAATAATAATAATAATAATAAATAACGTATTTCTGCACCGAACTCAGAACCGTTTTATTGAGATTGCAACGATTGCTTTGAAATTTATAGTAAAAACAAAACTCTAAAATCTTTATCTAATAGTAATTCTGAAGACGTAGTCCTGCACAACACCCACAGCTCGATACACTATTTTTGTATTTAAATTGCGTAGGTATACTTTATATAGGTCATTTCAAATGAACGTAAATAATATACGCGTATTATTCTGCCGACCTGTTGTCGTACGGGGGTTATTTGAATTTATTGCTTTGTGTCGTTGGGTATAATCGACACCGGTTTATTGAAAACTCCGAATTTTCCAAAGCGTTTAATGTAAGCGATAACAAAGTATACAAGTTTTCGAAACTATTTCTCCAGATACTCGCGCGCGTATGCAGTGTATATTAAAGCGCGTGGAGCGTACACAAGATTTTTGTTAAAAACACTATATATATATATATATATATATATATATATATATACGCACTTAATTACCGTCTAAAAGATTATAAAGACTAGGAATACGCGTTTTCTGAATTCACGGGTATAAAACGATTAATATTATAATGTACTAGACGAGACGAGAGACACGATATACATCAGCGGAGTCGTTCGTCTTGATCCACCGAGCGCAAAACGTATTTAATTTGGATTTAGAGCGTATAGGATTACAGTGTATAATTCTCGAGAAATAGATGCGCAGAGTCATTAGTCCTAGTCGGAATATGCGCGCTTTTGGAGCCGGTTATTTTGGCTACAAAATTTTAAGCAATGATAAATCATATTGCATTTAATAAAATGATCCTGAACGCGGTGTATGCTATTCGGTGTAGTACGCACTTTGTGCGAAGATTTAAAGTAGTAAAAAATAAAAAAATAGAATTGTCGAGATTTTTTTGGTATGTAGCTGAATTAACGTGTATGACCTACGTTTTTAGTCCTTAAAACCAAAAATTAACTCTTTTGTGGCTTAAATAGCTGGACATCGAACAACAGGCTATAAATAGTATAAATATAAAATTACATATTCCGTGTAAATTTCAAGACTCTAGTACCATTTTTAAAACTCTGATTTTTAAGTTTTGAATTGCGCTTAAGAAATCTACTGAGGAAATCTCGAATAAACGTTACCGATTATAGAGACGATTTACTACAAAACGAGACGATCCGCGGACATTCTTTCTAGTCGAAAATTTGTAAACAGAAATAAAAATAAAGAGAAAGCGAGCCGCAGGGTGTTGTGGATGTCGCTTAAGTGAATCACTATTGGATAAAGATTTTAGAGTTTTGTTATTGCTATAAATTATTTGAAGGCAATGCGAAAAATCATTGCATTCGAAAAAACGGTTTTGAGCGGAGCTTCGGTGTCATATTATTTATTATTATTAATAACATTATAGAATACATAATTTACGATTAACCTTACAGTACATCATTTTAATGTAACAATTTCTTACAGTAAACTTAGGTAAGTAAAAATGTTCAAAAATCGTTCCCCCTAATATGATGTAAAGTTACATATTTGGTGAATATTTCGGGTTTCTATATAACCGCATTAGTTTCAAAATCACGAAGAAATAACGCGGTAATCGATATCGCCACAAGGACATTCATATGATTTTTCGGTAGTTTTTTTTTAAACGCTTTTGAGAAAATCGAAAAACGGTCCACTCTAAATTATCCGCAATTAGACGCAATTTTCTACCGAAAACCGTGTGTGAGATCCGGAGCACTTCTTCCGGTAGAATTTTCGGGGTACAGACATTATTGTAAAACCAATACGCTCCGCACAGAATCTAAAATCATTGTAAAACCGCAATAGCTTTTTCGCTACGGACAGATTAAGAAAATTCGGATCTTTTTTTTTTTTTGGCTTCTTAAAATTTGATTAAAACCCTCTCCACCATCACCACCACCACCATGACCGCGTGCAAAGTTTCTCGCGCGTTTATAACATAATCGCTCTGGCTCAAAGTTGGTAACTCGAAGGATTCACGATGCAGCAGCGCTACGGTCTTTATTAAATATGTTGTATATATATATATACAACATCGTAAGCCGTTTATATGTACATATCATAGAACGTTATATTTATATATTAAACGTACCGTGGAGTTCGCTATTTTATACGAGAGCGATGCTTCCAGCTATATTTGAAATTCTCTCTCTCTCTCTGCTCTTCCGTTTCTGCCCGGGGCGAGAACACCGAATTGCTCCCGAAATTTATATGTGATGTGTGTACGCAGCATCAGTAGAGAGCGGGTGATGGTTTCCGCTCCGCGAAGGGGAACAGAACACAATATACAGGGGCGCCGTTATTATTATACGTGCGAGTTTGTAAGCCGAAATACTCGACTAATTAACACGGCGAGTTTTGTTAGGGGAGGTGCAGAGGAAACGTTTGGCTGCAGTCGCGTTTCCCTCCCTACCGCCGGAATCGTTGGCCGTTACACACGTACACTGAAACGGACGACGACGACGACGAGAGGGGAAATGTCGTACGAGACTTATATTAAATGAATAATAAATATACCATTACCACCATAGTCGTGTTACGAGTCGAATAGTTTCGAAATAAAAAACACCAAAACACACTGTGGACAAATCGACGATCTCTAGGGGGATCGGAGACGTTTTTACCTCTAATTAACGGATCACACCTTCGAAGATAACCCACGTGGACTTTTCAACGGATTCCATCATGCAATCACGCGTGATTACGCGCGGCGAATTAATTTGTGTTTTCACAGTCTTTTTCTGTTGATGATTTTGACTGAATGAACGACTTTCAATCGTTTCAAAACTCCGACAGTTCGTTTTCCAAACAATTTATTAGTGCTTGTTCTTCTGCTAACGATTCCCGGTCACGTCCGCGCACGCGCAAAAAAAAAGGAAGTTTTTCCAATCTTGAGATCATAAAAAACAAAATGAATTTCCAAACACAAAATCGGTCCGGAAAAACTCTATGGATTTTCGTTTTCGTATCTCTTATACTATATACTATAGAAAATCTGCAATATCGGATACAATTATGACGATGTTATTAAAGAGGTTTTTTTTCTTAAATCCTAAAATATAAGACGCTTATTTTCCTGTTCTACACGATTCAATTATTCCTTATATTTACGTGCTATCCGTGTGGATTGTTTTTCCTTTGACAATTTTAAAATGTTATATTATTTATAAAAGTGGAGTTCTTATTTGATTTCATAAAATCGGCAGTTGTTAATTATTCCGTTTTGGGCTGACGTTAAAAAAAAACGTTAAATATTTATTTACAACTTTATAAGTAATTCAAAGTGTTTTTCGAACATTTCTGTGAAAATGTAATTTCGTCGTTAATTTAAAAGTTTAAAGTAACATAATTATTTATGTTTTTCGTTAACTTTTACTCGAGTTTTGATTTCGGTTCGGTAATTCGTAATCGAGTATAAGACGTGTAAAAAATGTCCCGTTAAATACTTTCGTTTGTTTAAAGAAAAAAGAGGGAGGGGAAATATAAGCTCATTTAGATATGCGGATGATAATATTTTGTAAGATATGCAGATCATACTGATATGTGTAGCTACGTGGAATTTGAAAGGAATTGTTTAAATATAATATTGTTTTTCGAAGGACCGATTGTTTATAGTTGCCTCGAAGCGACAACAATAGATCCCATTAAACGACCTCTCAGATTTGTCAGTCTTGTAAGGCGGTTGCGAAGTATGAATATTAAAAATGGGTACAAAAAATCGGAACGCTATACATTTGAAATACGGTGTTACAGGATAGTATGGAAAATTCCATTGAGGCAAACGATGAGAAATACACTTATACAGACTTGGGTAAAATACTTTTAAAAAAGTGTTTAAATACAGTATTTTTTACAAGACTGCACTTACACAAGAGGCGTACTACCGCAACTGTAATGGTAACGGAACCCGTTTTATTAATTAAAACGACAAAAGTTGGAGTTTTTGGACGTTTCTCATGAGCGTGTATCCTAAGTATATAATAGCCTCTTCCAGTCGATCATGACGGGAAAAATTGACGGATGTCGATGTTCGGGAAGAAGACGTCTGGTCTTGATGGCGAAAAATCCAGCTGTGGACCGGTTTTATAACGGCATTGTAGTTATTTCGAGCCACTGGACATAGAACGTAGTGTAATCAAATGATGATATATTATACACGCGTAGTATTATGTTATATTTATTTACACGCGCTTGTACCTCGAAATTAATAAGTCATCGTCTTGATAATAATATTTATAAAATAATCGTTCTACGACTCGTACACAATAATATTAAAGTCTCTTCGGCATATTTTTCATATCCGTCGTGTGTGTCGTCCGCGTCTATACACGCGTTTTAATATATAACTTTACGACGTATAAAAAGTCTCCGCCTCCACGTCCCTGCCTCCGATGACGCTTCCTTTCTCGCGCTCCTGCTGCACCACCAGCGTTCTGTGTCTGTTTAACAGGGCCGGGCCGCGCGCGTCTATCACTTTATACACTACTACGTATATATATATATATATATACACTGGCGTTTATGGATCCGACAAGGGTGCCTCGGCTGCAGATGTTACGCACCCCCTTATCGTGTATATATATATATATTATATTATTATATTTAACACTCTGCGATCTTTAAATATATAGAGGGGACGACGAATATTGCGTTGAATTCGAGGGGTTTTTTTTTTTTTGGTGTATTTTCAACGCTATCGGGATGAACGAATTAAGTCGTTTTCAGGACTCGCGCGCGTTCAATATAATGTCGTAATAAAAAAAAAAAAAAAAAAAAAATGAAGTAAATCGTTTCAACGAGGTCGTTAGTCTTTTCGATAATACATATTATTACATACGAGAGAGTAATATAATATTATGTCGTCGTCGGGGCATTTTTTTTCTTCTAAACGCGCGCATACCATCTTTTTCGTTCGAATTTCCTCGCGTATTATTATCGTACATTTGTAAGATCCGCACGACTTTCCGAGCGATTCTCTTATCCGTCTCACACACGCCGTCATACACGAGAATATTATAAGAGAAACGGCGCTCGCGTGCACAATAATCGCGGGATTAATTAAGATAAGAGTTTAAATATATTATATACACGGTAATTTGCAGAGAATCCCGGCGACGATTCTCCTCCACTCGGCCTCGTAATACCCGGACTCGTAAAATATATCTGTTCCGTCTACCTATACGCTCGCGTATACCGTGGACCGAGTCTGTTGGTTATTGTATAATTAGTCGACGTTTTCGTTTAAGGCCGCTCCATATAAAGGCGCCGTTCTCTACGTCTCGCCTGTACAAAATTTGTGTCAGCCAGTCGTCAGTCATTCAGCTTAGAGCAGGGGTCGGCAAGTAATTTCTATTGGAGTCCTAAAGATTAAAATAATAAATCAATGAGGTCCGGTGTTAAAAATCTTTGTCCGATCTATTTTTATAAGATAACATATATGCGTGGAGATTATTTTTACGCACTTCACTGCCTGGAGGAAATTTTATATGAAAATCTTTATGATGAGTACAGTTTCATAATGCCGTTTTAAATTTCCACTTTTAACAATAGCGACAGTTGAATTGCAAATTAAGCGGACTGGAATGGCTCCAACCCTTTCAGGTAATACAAAACAATATAGTTCTGTCCACTCATTCAAAAACTTTCTGTTTTCGCTGTCAATTTTACGTTTTTTACTGAACATTTTTAACGAATAATACGAAGAAGTATTATTATAAAACGAAACACGCACTGTATCCACTGGCGAATGTACACGAACTAATATATTATGTACTATATATTATTAAAGTAAATAACATAATCAAGTACAATGTGTTGAGGGGGTCCAGAGTTATGCCTTCCGCGGTCCGGATTCGGACCGCGGTCCGCCAGTTGCCGACCCATGGCTTAGAGTGAGGAGGCATTCGACTCGGTAGGTAACACGTTCTCGCTGGCACGCCATGGATATCGATTCAACATTATCAAATATTTAGTATTCGGCAATGATAAAATGTCTGCCCTATAAAATACGTCTCGTAGTCCATGCTATAGAGATATAGTTATATATACGTTATTTTACTAATTAACATTTGTGTAAATAATATTAAGTTTTTAATGTTTTTCTTTATCGCATTACGATAAAATGCAACAATGCGCATAATATTATATGTGTTTCTCGTATTACGTGGCCGCACTGGAAAAACCAGTTTTCGATTGCAATAATAATAGCACTTCTATATTTACTCTATGGGCCGCACTTACATTGGATCCGTATTTATGCCGATCCGATCCGACGTCAGAAGAAAAACAAACACATAGATCGTATTCCGACGACTCCCGACGATTCCCGATCCGATCTGACGCGTACGAAGGTAATACGCATGACGAAATAACATAGTATGCCAGCAACTGAGTTCTGCGCATGGTGCCTACGTCACTCGGTCCGCTTATCATAATTATGTGTTATCTATTATTTATTTTGAATTTTTATTCTTTATAATCGTGTTACAGTATTCTGTGGTATAAGCATTAATATGATAATGCTACAGATAAGACCGAATGACGTCAGAATTTCATGGCGTAATTGATAAATAATATTTTATTCCATGGCAACTCGGACTGTTCTCAAATTCGTACACGTTGCTGGCGTAACATGTTATTTCGCCATGGTAATTACGTACACTTCGTATTAGCCTAAAAGCTTCCGGGAGTCATCACGGGGAACTTGAGAAGAAGTTTCTGATTCGACTTTGACGAACGCGTGTCAGTGGCGTCGTTAGAATCCGAGAAAAAAAGCATTTCGACTCATAACTGTTGGATTTTCCTCGGTCGACTTCGTACGCGGTATTACTGCTTGCATTCGGGCGATAAATAGAAAACACTAGAGGTCTGAAGAAAACACACATCGTTCTCGATGAAAAATTTCCGTCTGAGTAAATTTTCTCTACGTGAGAACTGCGAGAAAATTACTGCAAACCGAATACCAAAAATCACACGAATACTTCCGGAATTCGACCGCGCGTCTCCGGACGTCGTGAACACCGCTCGCCCACAGCCTTTTCGAACTCTATTTGTATTGCGTGTGTAGAAAAGGATATTTTTTTCTCCTGTTTACTATAATAATAATAAATAAGGACGAGAACGCGCGAACTAGTAATATGTATTGACGGCCGTCGTCGTGCGAGACGCGTGTACATATTATGTAGCTGTATGACGTGGGGGGACGATCCGCCGCCGCGGCCCTTCTCTACGACCACTGCAGTTCTCTCCGAAAACTTTGCCAATAAAACCGTGTGTCGTTTTGTCGGCAACGACGCGCTATATCCTCGACCGGTGTATATTAATAGCCGTGTACGTATACGACCATAAAAACAACGCGTCCGGTGATAACGACACCCTCGCGTGCGCGTTCACACACACACACACACACACGTGGAATTAGTCTTCGGACGAAAACGATTATTATGTACGAGTATACAAAAATAAGTTTCGACACTGGACGTGTGGAAAACATCACCGAAACGAAATATCCGAATATTTTTCAAATTATTTACTTTTTTTTTATTATTTAAAATATTTTCCTCTAATATTTCAATTAATGGCGGTTTTAAGGGGGGTGATGGGTGGATCACTCCTCCGTGGGATTTGATATTTTTTAATTTAGTATATCTCTGACCTAACAGCACAGACTTGTGTCATGTAAGTTGGTCCAATTATGTTATGGTTATGCTCCATTTTCGCGCCCCACACTTTGAACACCACGTATAAGGCTGGAATTATTGCTCGACCGACGATCGGTACGCGCTGACCGTCGGTCGTGATCGAGCGTTTAGTGCTTAGCTGACGACAAACACGGTCGGTCGTTTACAGCGTAAATGCGAGTAAACGAATAAACGTCAAATAAATAGTAAACGTGTAAACGAGTGTACAAGATTAATCCTCACGTTTATTTCATTTCATTGTAAAACACGCGAAATAATATTATTATTAATAATAATAAAAAAATAAATAATAAAGATTGCATGCGTGCGTACGATCGGTCGTTCGGTCAACGTCAAATTAAATATCCGCATATACCGACATGGCGCGTCAGCCGACCGTTATAAAACGGGAAAAGAAAGTAGTCACCAGATAGCGCTTCGTCACAACATAGAGGGCGTGGCAGAAATATAAATAGCGGTCCGAAACCATCGGACCGCTCAGTGTAGTGACGGCGGTCAAGCGTGAACAACGTAGTTCGCGTCTGACTGCGTTGTGTGTGTGTGTGTAACTGCTATTTATATGCGACTTTCTGCCCCGCCCTCTACAGGTATGTTGTGTCATAGCGCTATCTGGTAACTATTTTCTTTTCCCGTTTTATTGTTATTTAGTTTACGTTCCATGCACTCTGCGTCAGAATCGATTGTTCCGATCAGCAGCGTCACTTAAGTCGGTTCCGTACACTGTATTTTATGTGTTTCATTGTTAAAGAAGTCTGCTCGCATAAATAGGTAGAGCTAAATACTGAAATCATCTCACGCGAATGTTTTATTTTTTAATTTCAAAAACAACATTCTTCCGGCGCGCAACAATGCGTCTAATTTTCGTAACCCAAGTCTCCTCGAAACGGTCTTTGTGCTGGTCGTTTGAAGCGAGCTCGATATCGTCAAGCCGGAGCTCCAGTACAGGTAACGTTCCAATTTTTATGGCAAACGGGTTTTCAAAATTCTAATGTGCCCTGCCGCTGCATGTTTTAAAGCGCGGATCTTGCAGATGCGGTCTATTAGCAAAATCGGTTGGGAATTCATCACTTTCGAGTTGGTTCAAGATCAAAACATCAGCCAGCTTGGCGAGGGGCCCGGTTCAATAAGCTTGAATAAAGATTTATACACGTTACCGGGCAAACCCGATTTCAGGACAAATCTGATATATGGCCCGGGCTGGTGGAAAATATAGAATTCATTTATTTACTGCAAGTGGCATTTTGAGTTGCAAAGAATCGTTTTTTTTTTCACACAGGCGCGTATAATAATAATATATCTAGTGAAGCGTACAATAATAATTGAACATCACTCAGTATATTAGCCGCAGCGTTACATTGAAACGAGACGACTTTTCATTTTCAACTCAACGGTTGGGAAAACGAGCGATTGAATTAAATTTTCTATTAATCGTGTTGAAGTGTGAAGTTAAATATCGCGGACGAACTCGATAGTCTCTTCTATCGACTGATCGTCGGGTGCTAATGCGTTTCGAACTAGTTTAGCCTGGTCTGTCGTGAAGTCGGGTAACGCACACGTGTATTATTATTATTATTATTATATTCGACTATGCGTCAAGAGGGGGATTTTTTTTGCCTCCGAGAGAAAGAGATCGAGCAGGTGTTACTGTGCTGCGCGGAGTCTGTAGGTCGGGGTATTGTATGGATCGTATATGGATCGCGGTCGTTCCGGTCTCGTACTTACTATTAGACTTCGAAACATCTGTTCGTTCTCCGCGCGTGCAAAGTCGCGTCCAACGATGCAAGTGAAACCGCAAAACAAACGGGGCGGGAGCTGCTCTGAGAGAAAAATCCGCGTGCGTGCCGGAAACTCGCTGCCTGGCACCTGCAGCTTACTCTCTCTTTCCTCCTGTCCCCTATACCGCGACCACTACTAAGTTTAATTGAAACGTCAGGGACAGCAGCCGACAGCAATTAACGAAATCCCCCGAGGAGAGAGAGACGGAGTGAAAGACAGACGAACCTATTCGCGTGTGCCTGTACGTTTATACACTGTATAAGCATATACAAGTTACAAAATATATATAATATTATACCGCCGTTAGGTTTTCTCGTTAATTCGGTTACACCCGGCGACGACGGCATGAAATTTAATTCGTTTACGTCGTTTTTGTTTCGCGGTTGATGAGGGTGCGCGCGCTCCAGGAGACTCCGAGACGTTTTTTTTTCTTCTTTCCCCTCCCGAGTTTTTCGCCACTAGTTTATTGTATTACAAGTCGAATTGGGGTGGGATCGAAACACGGTATTTTCAAAAAAAAAAATTTATTTAAAATTTATTTATAAATATAATAACGCTAGTCAGAGATTCACTTTTACACGCCTTTGTGTATGTACATATTAATATTATATATTTTTTAAAGTCGTTTAACGTGTTGTTATCGAAGCTAAAATGAAGTTTACGACCCGTGAAAAAAAGTCTAATCACTTCCGAAATCAACTGTTCTGACTTCTGACCACAATATACTGCTGCGTATTACGTATAAAACCTTCTGTAACAATTATTATTTACGCCAGATGAAATGCGTTAAGGAAAGTTATAAAGAAATAAGCGATATGGAGTCTAGAACAAAAGTAGCAATTGTATTATTGTTTTTGGGGGAGGGGGAGAAAGAGTACAAGAGTTCACAAGACGTTTCAGTCTATCGGATAGCGCGAATATTTTATAATACACTTTTACATCCCCTACTAATATTTTCTCAATTCAATTCTCTGGTTATATAAACGACTATAGCGTGTATATTTATATACATTTGTATACTCGCAATGGGGTGAGGTTATAACCTCGCTCATCGGTTATTGTTATTATTATTATTGGCGGTGGTAGTGGCGGCGACGGGTCGTGAGATTTATTCGGACGCTGTTGTATATATTATGGTCTTGACGGTCGACGTAGGGTTACATATATTGTAATACGTACATAGTAGTGTCGTTAAAGACTATAGTGTTTGGAAAAATCAATTTTATTTTGCTGGTTCTTTTTTTACAAAAACACATATATAAGCCGCGAGAGTACGCGCACAATAGTAAATCGTTTCGAAATTAATTTCGTTTTTTCTTCGCGAAAATTGATAATATTATAATCATGAGCAAAAATAATATGCGCAGTAACTGAGGGCTCGTACGTCGCTAATGAGTAGAGCACGTACATTTGTGGCTAAATACTACGAGTAAATCGTATAAAACAATTTTTTTTTTCTTAAATATATATTAAAAGAATTTAATTCGTTTGGAAAAAAAAAACGTTTAAACGCGATTTTCACGCGTTAATATAATTGTCCGGCAATTTTCATTTTATATAATAAAGAGAATTATTTTATAATGGAATCAGTATATAATGTTCTAAGTAAAAAAAACCAATTATTCCACTATTAATATAACGAGTTTTATTTATTTGAGTTTAGTTCGTGTCAAAGTGGACGATTTCTGGCATCTCTGTCCTAGAATTAATATATTGACCTTCTAGACGCGTTTGTCTAAAACAGTAGACGGTAATGCGTAATATATTATAATTTTCGATTTTACGCTTTCGAGGATAACACGAGGCGATAGTATTTTTTTGCACCCTCGTTTTTTATAATAATATTACATATATGAACGTACGAAATGAAAATGTATTATACAATTTTTTATCGCGAAAAAATGAAAAGGTAAATTCGATTATTTTTAATTTTTTCGCCGTCAAGCGATAAACTCTCGAAAATAATGAATAATTGAACGCTTTCGCGTAGTTTTTACATTTTTAATTCAACACTCGATAAAGTGAACTACTTTTTTTAACCCCTTTCTACGTTGTGAAAAACTCTAATTAGCTAATATAAACACTTCGGTTTTATATTTTATATTATTGTGCTGTGTATAAGTCACAAACCCATATTTTGTGAAGTATTCGAAAAAAAAAAATTAATTTCGGACCGTTTTAATTTATTCGTATTTTTTAATTCAAACCTTACGGATCATCAGTTGAACTTTGAAGAGCGCACCGTGAAAATATTACGTTTTCCACGTAGGGGCGTATTTATTTTCATTTCGTGTTTTTTTTACTCAAACTTCACACGTTATTTACCACCTGCAGAGACGCGCGTATTATTAAATGCGTAATTTGTCAAAATGTTCTTTTTTTCCCTTTAAAACATAAACTTTTTAGTATTCGTTCCACCGAAACAATTTATATCTGGCTTTTAAAATTAATATTGTATTTTATAGAACGTTAGTGTGTTCCAACACGAAAAAGGCCTGTAATATAACAACCGCAGTAGGAAATTATCGTAAATTTATTAAAAAAAAGAAAAAAATACTGACGTTCACCCGTTTTCTCCGGGTAAATTTCTCTTCTTAGCTACACGATATTATAATAACAACAATAATGATTATGTTCATTCCATTAGGTAAAAAGCTTCGTGCCTAAAATGAAGTCAACACGCATTTATATATGTATACGGGATAAAAAAAAAAAGGAAAAGCGCGTATGATGTCGATTTCCATAAATTTAATAAGGCGAACACTATAAAATGACCGCCGTTTCAGTACCGGCGCAAGTGTATGGTAATTTTAAAAAAAATTCAAGCCCACCACGAAAATAAAATTATCACAGTCTGATGTTATTTTCTTAGGAAAAAAAAAAAGAATTCTATGAAATAAACCGTCTGTATTTTCCGTATACGAGAGAACCTAAAATTTCGAATGTTCGTAGGAAAAATGTTATGAATCTGTGAAAATAAACCAGTACATATGTAATGAAACGCGGTGAATGAGTTATGAGAAAATATAAATATGCCAGAAAAACGCGTAGAAACGCGTACTTCTCATCGTAATAATTTTTACCAAACCCAAAAGGAGAACAACTTTAATCGTTTTCGCGAATATTTTATACGAAACCGTATTGAAAAATTATTCTTGTGTATTTCGCGCCAGCTTGCATCTCGGCAGATTTCGAATTCTCTATTATTTGAAAAAAATAACGTAAATCGTGAATTATTTTCAAATGAATACCGACGGTTTTACGTGCGACGTTGAACAAG
Organism: Slavum lentiscoides; assembly: GCA_032441835.1. NCBI lineage: Eukaryota > Metazoa > Arthropoda > Insecta > Hemiptera > Aphididae > Slavum > Slavum lentiscoides. The sequence continues at coordinate 31,183,448 of CM063708.1, forward strand.
AATATCATTTTTCATAACGCGAAACATCGAAACAACACGCGAATATTTCTGGAAAAACAAGTTTAAGTTTTCTTTCGATTTTAACTCGCAAATACGTTCTGTACAGATATATCATATTCATTATATTAATTCAAAAACTTGTTCTACCACAACTTTACGAAACCCTAAATGATAATTCTAAGACAGTCCCATTACATCGTGTGATTTATTCTTTCTCGAACCGTGTAAGTTCTGGTAATGGTGATTTATGAATTCCAATATTTCTTCATCGTCATATAATAAATCGGGTTGAACGTTCGTTATTTTCAATTTTATTCGATTTGTTTTGTGAAATTCAAAAGAATTTCAATTTTATATTTTTAATCACAATAAGGTGATATAAAATGTTCAGTCTTTCGGCTAAAAGTTTTACTTTAGTAGAAAATTACCAAATAGTTTAGCCGACACTATTCCAGTTATGCGGAATAACAATTGATTAGACTGATGAACCGAAAAGTACCAGTTAAATTAAACTGACAATTAAATTTGACTGAAAACCCGGATACATAGGAAATTACTTTATTTCCAAATGGAATTAAAAAAAAAAAAATACTGACATAATATTGTTATATTATCGTCACGTGTTTTATTATTTTTATTATTTGTCTGTATAAACATACAATAGTACGATCCTCAAAAACACGTAAACCCCTACGGATTCTGCAGGCACAGGACCTTAAAATATATTTTGCTGTGCGTAATTTAACACTGAACGTGACAGATTTAAACCTTTTCACACCCCGCGGTGGGATGCACGCGTATTGTTATAATATATGCAAGGGTTATGTAATTTACGTCGATTTACCTTTTTTGTAATTAATATAACAGTGACTAATAAATAATATTTTTATTCGATATTTTTAACGCGGCCTCCGGCAATCACCGCCGCACAACACGCGTGTCGTAGGATTAAAAAAAAAAAAGGGTAACGATGAATGTCGATTAAGTGAATTACCGAGATAAAGATTTATAGTTTTGTTATTATTATAAATTCGAAAACAATGATAAATCGTTACATTTAATAAAACGATTTTGAGCGGAGCTTCGCGGTGTGTACTACACTTTGTCGGAAAATTTAAAGTAGCAATTAAAAAAAAAAAATGTGACTGAGTAATATCGAGATTTTTTTTAATATGGTTGAAGTAACTATATAACGAAGTAAAGTTGTCGTATAAAATTGTCATCCCTTACAACAACAAATTATTCCTTTTATGACTTTTAAAGCTCAACATTTAATAATTACTATACAAATAGAACAAAATTAGAAGAATTTTTGTTGAAAATGTCTACCTATATATTCACTGCAAATTTAAGTATTCGATGTGAATTTTAAGACTCTAAGACGTTGGAAAAACACGGTAATTAGTTTTTACGAAATCGCGTTTTTGCCGTTTTTAATATAATTTTTTGGTAGTTTTTGTGGATCGCGTTTTTAAAGTTATTGAGAAAATCTAAAAATCAGCTCACTAAAAGTACCATCTCAGGAAAATTTACTATACCGGAAAACGGATACTTCCATATATGGTTTCCTCGCTTCGTTCAGAATCTAAAACGATAACACCGGCCGGAATTATTCGTAGTTATAGTAAATAATCATGTTTTATTCATAAATCGGTTAACGTTCCTGATATTTTGATTATGGTATATTAAAGCGTGGATTTTTTTTTAAATAATAATACATGACGTTATTTAATGAAATGTTGAAAATATCTCTTACGATATTCTCCAGAAATATTAGTAAATACGCAAAAATAAAATAAACGTATTTCAAATCTGGCGATGCCGCAGAAATAATAGTACAAAACTCACAATCAATACTGGGCGAGAGTCCTTCTTATTACCGTTCACCAGACCGTGAAGTTCACGTGTATGCGCTCGCGGTTATTAACGCGGGTACGCGCGATATGTCGGGTAACGTGGAAAGATGGCAGATTCTGCGGGGCGTTGAGAAATAGCAGAGTGAGAAGAAATTCGCTAGGGATGTCGGTGGTATATCAATTTATTTATTTATTCACGGAGGAGGAGCAGCGGGAGGAGACGGCAGCAGCTCTTGTAAGATTAATGACGTTTTCCCGACTTTTTACTCTCTACGGATCGTCCGGCTGTTACGAATTCCTATAAATCTTCGACCGCGTTTCAGGTATACATACGCGTATGTGTACCACATACGTGTGGTATAGATTTATATGACGTAGATATACGGGTTGTTATATACGCACGTCTGACGTCGGTGTTTTACATAGAAAAACGAATCGTCAACGTCTAGGCTATAGGTCTCCGCCGAGGCCCATAATATTTATAATACACTCGTATATACGCGCACGCCTGATACGATACTGTAGTACTGTGTGTATTCGTTACATTTTTTTTTAATAAAAAATTTTCTATCGGTTTTGTTTCAGAACCAAATATTACAGCTCCAAAACGCAATAACCAAACTTAAAATCGAAAACGAGACGCTGAAGAAACAGATCAATACACTCGAGGCTACGGTACGCATATAACAATATAATGATCTTGAGAAAACAGCGTTTTTTTTTTTTGGATTTTGAGAGACCTTTGTTGTTGTTAACGCGGTGTTGTTTTTCGCTCTTTTGCCTAAAGGGTATCAGTCAAGTTCAAAAAGCGTTGGTCGAACGGCTCCGGACGTTGGAACACGAGAAGAGTCGGATCGAACGCGAAGGCGAACAGCAACGCAAACAGTACGAGAGGTGTCTCGACGACGTGGCCAAACAGGTGGTCAAAGCGGTGTTGTCGCAAAAAGTACGCGTCTTTCGTTTTATAATTTTTCGTTTAATCCATATTATATTCGTTCATTATACGGACGTCCGTAAAGACATCCGCCACCGCGTTTTTCTTTAATAAATTTCAATAGAAACGTTAATTCTGACGTTATTCGTGATGTATTTTGAATAATTTTAGCATCTCTTTTCTGTTATATTTAGGGTTTGCGAGAAGAGATATCTTCGCTACAGCATCGGGTAAAAGAGCTGGAAACCGGTAACTGCGCACTGTCCGCGTTGCTGGTGCAACGTTTGGGCCAGAAAATTAACTATTCGCCGACCACGATACCGGTGGCCGAGAGCAGATCGGTCATGTTCGACATTCACCGATCGCCGTCCATGGTAAGTGACCCGTGATTGTTGTATAGTATAGACACTATATTATATGATATGTCCACGTTCAGATGACGACTTGGGTGGATTTTATTAAAAAATTACATTTTTTGAATTATATTAATTACAGCCGAAATGATTTCCGAGTCCAAACAATATAATATGCGCTTCGTAATTCTATATTTTAATATATCACTAATTAGTGTCATATCGTTGTTCGATTTTTTAAAGGCATATTATGGAAAATTTCAATTTGTCACAAAAATATCATTTCCTGTAACATATTTGTCGCGTAAACTTCGAGGACAACAAAAAATATATCGTAGCGATGACTTATTCGGTAATGACTGTTGAAAATTTGAAAATGCCAAAGTCAGAAAATTTAACCGTGTCTTCGTAAAAATAATAAATTCTTAATTGCATGGATATCTTAAGTGTTATCTCAAAGCGTATAAAAAAGCAAGTTAATGAGTTAATTTTTTTTAAATTTAACTTTCAACTATACTGATAATCGTTAAAAAAAAATTATTATTATTTTTAAAAAAGAATGCCGTAGTTTTCCGTCGAAACGTTCCCCCCAGTAATATATTTTTATTATGTTTAATCTCCGTTTTGGTTGATTCGCGCGCAGAAAATGGCTATCGAACGACCGGCGAGCTGTGATCTCACCAAAGGGCTGAAGAGACTAAAAAGCGACGGATGGCAGGCGGCCGTCTCGTATCACAGACCGCAGTCGTTGAACTTGGAGATATGCTGTTCGCACAATGGTAAGAAACTAAAAGGACTGTACTACCGCGTTTCCCTTGACCGTTCAACAGTAAAATATTAAAACATTTTAAAAATAATAATAAAATATTAATCGTTGTGTGTGTGTGTAGCCGAAGAGTCGACGAAATGCGACCGAGTGCTGGGAGACGAGACGCCCGAGAGCGGTAACCGAGACGAAGGGTACTCGACCATGTCCAGCGACGTGCAGGGCACAACCGAACCGCCGTCGTCGACCAAAGGCTTGGAAGACGTGAAAGAAGCCAACGAGAACGAATCGAACGCGCTCATGGAATCATCACCGTGTTCCAGGTTAGATTATTATTATTACTAAACGCACCACGATAATATTTAATACCGAGTTTTACTTCCTCCGTACCCGTAATATTAAATAATTTATAGTTACTGCAATCAGTGGCTTACTTTCAATTTCTCTCTGGGCGTGGGGGTTCTTTAAAATAAAACTTCGTATCCGCGTTATAAACGATTCCGTATAATATTTCAAATTAAAATATATTTTTTTTTTATCGGGTACCTACAAATTGTCTACATATAAATGAAAAAATAACAATAATTACTCGTCAAATAATAGAACTTGGTTTTCTAGATATATTTATTGGAATTTAGAAAACAGAAAATTATATAATAAAAATATCTCAAACGTATATTAGAGTGTTCGGTGAGAATTTCTTCCGGTAAAATTGCGTTCTTTCCACCGATTTGGAACATAAACATATTTACCTTATTAATATTGTTCCCTGTGAAAAATGATATCCGATTTTAAATTTACGTTTTATCTGATAAAAATGAATAAATATTTGTAGAATTACTGGATTTTCACATTTAATTTGTAATGATATACTTAAGGTCTGTACAAATTTCAGCTCTATGCGAATTATTCCGAATTTAACGTTTTTTTTTTTGTATATTTTGACTGGATTATTAATCTTTCCGCGATTTCCTGCAGATCTTCACTATACTCTTTTGTAATACGTCGATAAAATCTTAATCATAACTATTTTTTTATTTTAAACAGAGAATTCGTGTTAATGTGGTCGTTGTCGACTACATGTCTGGTGTCGGCAATAACGTCAAACGTATTAATATAAATTGACCATAATAACATGTTTAATTATTCTTTCGGTCCTGGGTGGAGTTAACGCGACCTCTTACCGTAAATACGTTGCTGATAACAAATTTTTATTATTTTCACGAACGCCGCTTTTTCCTGTTTAAATGACTTTAAACGATTTCTCCGGTAAACGTTCGCGAATCGACTTTTATCACACTCTGCAGCCACCAGGTCTAACTCTTATAAATTCTACGCGAAATTGATTTGTCAATTATTATACATATATACATACACACAGTACATACGGTATTATTATAATCTACAGCAGCGAGCAGTCCGATATTTTATAATAGTATTTTATTTTCGTAATGTTACAAAATGCATTCGTTAAAAAGAATCGTTTCAGAAACAACATTGTATGGCTTCCTAAAAAAATTCGTTATACAAAGAGTTTCGATAAATAGAGGGTTTATTAAAATATAAAGGTTACAGGCTGTATATTCTTTGTTATTAAACTGCAAAACATTTAGACGAGTCATTTAAAACGGCCGTTTAAGACGCGTATAATATTAATGATTGCGAAAACTCATTTAAAAGCCTTAAACTGGATGTACAATAATTATTATTTTCGTCATTAATTACACCGGGTGAAAAACACAAAGCTATATAATTTTCAAACAATTGTCCATAAAACAGTATTGATGAGAAATAATACGTTTTTTTTTTTTTTTGTATATTTGTAGTAGTTTATTAGTAGTTTTTCTACATCGTATGTACTTGATTTAAAAAATTATTATCAATACATTATTGTAGTGTTTTCGATAATATGAGTTTAAAAATGCGAGTAATCGTTCTTATTATAAAACATTTAGGTAATTGCCAATTGTATGATCTATTCGGTAATGACTGTTGAAAATTTGAAAATGCCAAAGTCAGAAAATTTAACCGTGTCTTCGTAAAAATAATAAATTCTTAATTGCATGGATATCTTAAGTGTTATATCAAAGCGTATAAAAAAGCAAGTTAATGAGTTAATTTTTTTTAAATTTAACTTTTAACTATACTGATAATCGTTAAAAAAAAATTATTATTATTTTTAAAAAAGAATGCCGTAGTTTTCCGTCGAAACGTTCCCCCCAGTAATATATTTTTATTATGTTTAATCTCCGTTTTGGTTGATTCGCGCGCAGAAAATGGCTATCGAACGACCGGCGAGCTGTGATCTCACCAAAGGGCTGAAGAGACTAAAAAGCGACGGATGGCAGGCGGCCGTCTCGTATCACAGACCGCAGTCGTTGAACTTGGAGATATGCTGTTCGCACAATGGTAAGAAACTAAAAGGACTGTACTACCGCGTTTCCCTTGACCGTTCAACAGTAAAATATTAAAACATTTTAAAATAATAATAATAATAAAATATTAATCGTTTGTGTGTGTGTGTAGCCGAAGAGTCGACGAAATGCGACCGAGTGCTGGGAGACGAGACGCCCGAGAGCGGTAACCGAGACGAAGGGTACTCGACCATGTCCAGCGACGTGCAGGGCACAACCGAACCGCCGTCATCGACCAAAGGCTTGGAAGACGTGAAAGAAGCCAACGAGAACGAATCGAACGCGCTCATGGAATCATCACCGTGTTCCAGGTTAGATTATTATTATTACTAAACGCACCACGATAATATTTAATACCGAGTTTTACTCCCTCCGTACCCGTAATGTCAAATAATTTATAGTTACTGCAATCAGTGGTTTACTTTCAATTTCTCTCTGGGTGTGGGGTTCTTTAAAATAAAACTTCGTATTTGCGTTATAAACGATTCCGTATAATATTTCAAATTAAAATATATTTTTTTTTTATCGGGTACCTACAAATTGTCTACATATAAATGAAAAAATAACAATAATTACTCGTCAAATAATAGAACTTGGTTTTCTAGATATATTTATTGGAATTTAGAAAACAGAAAATTATATAATAAAAATATCTCAAACGTATATTAGAGTGTTCGGTGAGAATTTCTTCCGGTAAAATTGCGTTCTTTCCACCGATTTGGAACATAAACATATTTACCTTATTAATATTGTTCCCTGTGAAAAATGATATCCGATTTTAAATTTACGTTTTATCTGATAAAAATGAATAAATATTTGTAGAATTACTGGATTTTCACATTTAATTTGTAATGATATACTTAAGGTCTGTACAAATTTCAGCTCTATGCGAATTATTCCGAAGTTAACGTTTTTTTTTTTTGTATATTTTGACTGGATTATAAGTCTTTCCGCGATTTCCTGCAGATCTTCACTATACTCTTTTGTAATACGTCGATAAAATCTTAATCATAACTATTTTTTTATTTTAAACAGAGAATTCGTGTTAATGTGGTCGTTGTCGACTACGTGTCTGGTGTCGGCAATAACGTCAAACGTATTAATATAAATTGACCATAATAACATGTTTAATTATTCTTTCGGTCCTGGGTGGAGTTAACGCGACCTCTTACCGTAAATACGTTGCTGATAACAAATTTTTATTATTTTCACGAACGCCGCTTTTTCCTGTTTAAATGACTTTAAACGATTTCTCCGGTAAACGTTCGCGAATCGACTTTTATCACACTCTGCAGCCACCAGGTCTAACTCTTATAAATTCTACGCGAAATTGATTTGTCAATTATTATACATATATACATACACACAGTACATACGGTATTATTATAATCTACAGCAGCGAGCAGTCCGATATTTTATAATAGTATTTTATTTTCGTAATGTTACAAAATGCATTCGTTAAAAAGAATCGTTTCAGAAACAACATTGTATGGCTCCTTAAAAAAATTCGTTATACAAAGAGTTTCGATAAATAGAGGGTTTATTAAAATATAAAGGTTACAGGCTGTATATTCTTTGTTATTAAACTGCAAAACATTTAGACGAGTCATTTAAAACGGCCGTTTAAGACGCGTATAATATTAATGATTGCGAAAACTCATTTAAAAGCCTTAAACTGGATGTACAATAATTATTATTTTCGTCATTAATTACACCGGGTGAAAAAACACAAAGCTATATAATTTTCAAACAGAATCTTCCTCCAGAGTATATAATATTATATAGTATTCGTTTAAAAAAATATATTCATCAAACACTATAGTGTATATACAGTTTTATATGCAAAAAACGCAGCAACGTGAAATCAACCGACGTCATCGATTTTGAACAGGTGTTGATCACCTGTATATCTTGCAGACGCTTTAAAAATAAAAATAAATATAATATACTAAATAATAATAATCAAAACCAATTTACTTTTTGACCAATAACCCGTAAAAAGCCCTCTGCCTCAAAAATCAACGTCCAGCTATCTATTTATCTATTTCAGTTTTTCTTAACCTGTGGTCTTAAACGCATCCGTCTTTTTTTGGTAATGCATACACGTGTACAAATACACCTAATACACACTTTATCGCAACTATTTTCTTCCAAGTAAATTTTACACATAATATCGATTTATTATTTTTATATTTATTATCGTACCATCACCATCACGAACTGGATTAAAGCTGCTGTCCTGTGTTGGGCCTGAAATATTAAAACTCGTGGCAGAAATGCAACGCCGACCTTCGCATTAATTACATTCTTTATTTTTCATTTTTATTGTAGTATTGTATAATAATTCTTTTTCTTCGAGTTCCTATCCGTTTTGGACGTTTAATATCTGAAATGAATCGTTTTTCTTCTTTACACGCTAATTTCCATTCAATATTTCACTGTTATACGAGTTATTTGTATTTTTGATTAAACCTCATGATATGCGTCCTGTATATTCGAATTTAGTGTTTTTATTCGAATATTATTATTAAAACGTCCTTTTCTTTTCTCGTCCTTTCCGGTATCCTTTAATCGGTTATACGATGTGTCCATGAAATTTTAAAAACATTCGTTTACAAAACCACATAAGAAATACGTTTTATTCATAAACGATATTTATCGTCGAGCCGTCTTATCTGTTTTTAAATGCCCCACAAGGGTGTCTCAAGAATATAAAAGTATGAAAGAACACATCACTTGATTTGGAGACGTTTTTTTTTTTGATTGCTCATAAAACTCAGAAGTCCGTTGCTTCAAAGAATATTTTTACATAGGTCCGCACAGAGAATTGAAAGCCGCTGATCTATTTCGTAATGTGCGCGTGTGTACGACAAGATATGAATATTCGGTTTTTCGATTTTGTTATAATAGCAACAAATTTTCCGTTGAAATAATTCATCTCAAGTCATTAAGCCATGGTTTACTGCATATATCTAATAATTTAAAGTACCACCGAATATAAATACCGTATGAAATTCAGTGCCCGATGACGCTCAGTTAATCGTATGTATAATAAACGAACTGTATCTAAACGAGTTGTTTCTCGGATAAGTCGACTGTTTAACGGCGCGCGATTAAAAAACAAAAACCCGAATACTTCCTTTCTTTTTTCCACGCATCGTTGAACAACACTTCGACTGCAACGTCTTTCGTTTATCCGTATGGAATAATCACTAACGCGACACTTAATACGATTCGAGTGTCCATTCATTTTCCCACCTGTGACAAATTTAAGAAAAAACTGGCAGGTGTTGATCTATATAAAATCTATATTTTTAAATACTGAAACTCAAAACCTGCGACTTTAACCTGCATTATATCGAAGTAACAACATATTTTACGATGAGAATATACGCCGAATCGATTTTTTTAAAATTTTCGGAACGTAACAACCCTAATGTCTTTAGTAGAATAATATTGTTTTTTTTTCAATTAAATCGAAATAATAAAAAGTAACCGGGGTTGACCCGCCGATGACGATAAATAAAATAGGTAATATAATAACGACGGTTTTCTTGTGCAGGGCAATGAACAGCGAAGACACGGACGTGATATTCGTGCCGCTCAGCTTGTCGTTTAGCTTCATTAACCCGCGGCACAGTTACCCGCCGTTGCGGTGCCTGTCTTCGATGCCGGTGCAGCACATCATGCGCAGTTACTCGGACTCGCACCTGTTCCTGAAATTGACCGCGGCCACGGGTTCGGTGAACGGCGGCGGTGGCTGCGAAGACGAGGACAGGACGTCGTGGTATAGCGGCGGCGAGTTGTGGGACATGGACTACGTGCAACATTGGCTCAGGTTGGACGAGACGCGAACGGCCATACAACAACGGATGGAATACGATGCGGCCGAGCTGGAGGACTGGACCATGGACGACGGGGGAGCGGGAACGGGCTGGAAGAGGTTGTCGTCGACGTCGGCGGCGTCGGTGGACGGCAAACAGCAATCGTTGCCGTGCATCGAAGAAGACGACGCGACCTCGTCGTCGGCCGGCTGCAAGGGCGACGAGGAGTCGTTGTTGGGTTCGACGAAAGACATGTCGTGGCACCACTTCCATAACCACCATCTGCAGTACCACCACCATCACCACCACCACCACTACCAACAACATCACCAGCAGCACGTGCACAACCAGCACCACCAGCAGTCGCACGATCACAACCACAACAACGGACAACATCAGTTGCCGTACGGATCGGGCGGTTCGCCGGGCGAGTCCAACTCGTGGTCCAGCGCGGACGAATACGCGGCCGCGGAGACGCCGCCGTCCAAACGGTCTTCGATGAGCTGCTCCGATAGCGTTGAACTGCTTCCGCCGCCCGGCCCCATCGCCGGCACCGACTTCACTCGGGACTTTTACCGGCTGGTCAAGTTCGAGAGCTCCAAGAGCCTGGCGTCCACTTCGTCCCGGAGCGTTACGGGCGGCGGCGGCGGCGGCTGCGAGCACCGGATACCCGCGCCGCCCGCGGTCGAAGCACAACTGGACCGCGAACAAACGCTGCAAACCGTGTTGGACTTTATCGCCGAACAACAGCAGTACTGTCTGTCCCGACAGGCCGAAGACAAACGGGAACCGCCTCCGCAACCGCAGGCGTCCGATTCTGTTGCCGGTGCCGCGGCGGTCGTCGCTGACGACGGCGTTTCGACCGCGGCAGACGACTCGCCGGCACCGGCCGCCAACGGCGGACAACGGCAGACGTGCGACAGCAACAGCTACAGCAGCGACAATCAGCTGCTCAACTCCAAGGACAGCGGACTGTGCGGCAGCGACGTGGAAATCGAGTGTTTGCCGGAGGACTGTTACGCGGACCAGCAAACGCACTCGCCGACGGTGCAGACGGCCGCGTCCACGCCCCGGTCCACGCTGCTGAGGACCGTGCCGGAGGAAGACGAGGAATCGTCGGCTAAGTCCACGTCGCCGCAACCGCCGTCTTCCGGCGCCGGCGGAGGTTCGAGCAGCGCGTGCACGGCCGAAACCGCGGTCATGGTGACCTGGGCGGCGTCCGCGTCGTCCAAAGACTTGATCGACCGTTTGAACCGGATGGCCGGCGGCGACTCGGCGGGCACGGCCGACGGCGGCGATTCGTCCGGCGGCGACGACGACGGTAATGGCGACGCAGCGATCCGCGCGTCTCTCGCCGCGGCCGACCATCGTCGATCCACGTCGTCTCCGTCGTCCGACCTGGACGAGGCGTGCTGTTGTCCCACCGGTTGGGTGCACGTGGAACGGGACATCGACTTTGCCGACCCCAAGGTTTGTTCCGTATACAATGACACGTGTATATAATATATTATGAAACCGCGATTGCAGGTCGACCTGCTCCTCTCCAACAAAAATCCTGTGTTTGTCCTGGGTGAAAAACAAAGGCGGACCCTTCCAAATCGAGCTTTCTTTCCCGAACAGCTGACTATTTTACTATCACATAGGGCCGGCGTTGATCGTAACCATGGCATCAGATAATATTGTCACCAATCGATTGTTAATATCATTATACGTACATTGAGATGCATATTATGTGCGTAGAATAACAATATAAGCCTTTTAGAATTTTAAGCGAAGGACACAAAAAGTGCTCCGGTCAATTCCATAGCGCATTATCTCGCGATTCATACCATTCGTACCTTCGATTCACGTAGCCAACATATACGAGTCTCGTAGCAGACTAAACTGGTACGATTACACGATTGTTCCACTTCGTATCCTTTCGTATAAACTTTCAAAGTAAATATGACTTGACTCTCACTCAATTCCATTCCAGTTATTTTTATGGCAAAAAGATTTCCGTTCTGTTGTTACATTATTCATTCGTTTACTCTATACTGCAGAATTTGTTTCGTTCCAGACGCGTCTTTTGCGCACCACCGACGCTTTATAAGTTTCATTGTTCCTTCGCCGCTCGATTCGTTCAAAAATGTGTAGGTTATCACTTTAGACGCCGTTAAACGGCACATATTGTACACTATTTTCGTTCATTATTTTTCTTTTGAAACCGCAATAGCTGTATCCCCAATGATACACCAGACTCGAATAGTATTCCGAATCCATTATTCGGAATACTTTTTAAGTATTCTGAATACGTTTTAAATACTTTTCGCTAAATTATTTAAAATAATTTTTTTTAAGTATTCCGAATACTTTTAAAGCCCAAACATATTTTAAATAGTACCTACATATAAATAATAACTTATTACTTATATGTAAAAAGTAATTATTAAAAAAAAATATATATATATGAGTAGCAACTAACAGCAATAATCTTGTGCTATATTTGGTGTTCGAACCCGCAGCAGCTTATTCAAATAATCAAGTAGGTATATTCGGTAACACTAAGTTATTATAATTGTGTCGTATTTCATAACTAATTGGTGTATTATCAATTTACTTATAAGTTGTGTTACTTTATAAACACAGAATCAAAAAAAATATATATTACACTCCATCCCAAATACATAGGTAATACCTATTTGTTTATATTCGATTAAATAATAATATAATTACTTTATTTGATATTCGTATTACTGAAGACTATTAAAAAAAAAGTAATAATAAAAGTATTTGGAATGAACTTTTTATGAAGTATTCAAAGTACTTAGGGGAACACAGTTTTCATGAAGTATTCGACTTTTTTCAAAGTATTCGGAATACGTATCGATCGCGTATATTATTTTATGTTTTTATAATCTGATGCCCCCCTCCCCCCTTGTAATTAAACTCTTTACGCGTTAAGTAAATAGGTCGTCGTTGCAGATAATCTCTCGTTTTCCAACATTAAACCTGCGCCATCCGCGACTTTAATCTTATACGCGTATTTATATATTATTTTATTGTATAATATATGGCCGTGCGCAGTAAAGTAAGGCTCGATTAGCCTTAACGCGATCTCCTTATCGGTCCTCGAACATTAAAAAGCGCTCTACCGTAAATTATATGACCGTTGCCGGCGCGGAATTCGTTTGAAAACAGCAATCCCAACCGATTACAACGCGTAATACGTGTGTTTTCGGATTAAACGGACAACGAACGATCTCGTATCGTATATAAACCCCATACAGTGGCGTATTTTCAGTTTCTCTGGAGTCGGCGGGTGGAGTTTTAAAATAAAACATATAGAAAATTCGTGCTCACTATAAACCATTTCATACACTATTTTCGAATTAAAAATTTTGTTTTTTTTTACTAATAAATTATATAAAACAAATAACTACAGATAGCGTATATATAAATCAAATCAAAATAAATGAATCATCGAGTAAGAGAACTTTGTTATTTTGTTATATATATTGGAATTTATAAAACAGAAAATTATGTAATAAAAATGCCAAACGTCCATTTTTTTTTATCGGAGAGTTCATTGAGAACTCCTTAGAGTTTTAGTGCCGTTCTTTTCGCCAATCGCGAGCATAGCTTCATTACTGGTTTAACACGCAGGCTTTCTCGTTGAAAATAATAACCATTTTTAATGGATGTTTTATATTTAATAAATATTAATTACGCATCCGATGTAGAATCACTCGAGTGTAAGTCTTTTCGCGATTTCCTGCACATCTCCATTCTATTATTTCGGTGAAATCGATAAAAATAACCATTTTCTTTGAACAGAGAATTGGATTGATGTGTTTGTTGTCAACTAAGTGTGGAGGACAGTAGCGTTAAAATATTGACCAATGCGTAGTTATATTTTAATTGTAATAAAAAAACGTTTTTAATATTATAAATAGTTGCGTAATTAATTTTCAATTTTTTAATTGTGCACCCATTTCATGACACGGCCGTCGTCAATTTGTATTGTGTTTCTCTTTGCAGGAAAGAGCCAACCTGTTGGACGTGATGTTGGCGTCCAGTCGGAGTTCGTCGAGCAGTACCAGCTGCAGCGGGACGACGGGCGAGGAAGACGACGACGACGACGTGGACAGTTGCGGAAACAGTGGCGGCCACGGCGGCGACAGTTGCAGTGGCGACGGCGACGACACCACGGACGACAGTAGCGACGCGAACGACGACCGTCAAGTGGACGTCCGAGCAGGGAAACGGACCACGTCCGTCGCGTGCGCCGCCACCGGTACCGGAACCGACGGCGGTCAGTCGTACAACCGTCTGCATCGGTTGCACCGGGTTCGCAGGCAGAAAAAAGGTAAACGCCCAACTGATCCCCGGGAATAGGTTCGAAATCTATACGACTAAAAATCAAAATTTATAGAAAAAAAATTATTTTTTAAAATCTTTTAAAAAAAACAAAATGTTAACGTGTAAAACCTCTTTTTAAAAAAAATTTTTTCTATACAGATTTCGTACAAAATTCACATCGATTATTATTACAGTAGATATTTAATAAATAATACGGATACGAATAATTAAATGGTGATAATTTGACTTTAGTGTTGGTTTTGTGGGATTTTCTTTGATTTTTTTTGTCTTTGTCCAAAGACCGTTTTTATACCGCGCCTATCGCGTGGCTCAGATGGAGTTCTTTCATATCACTTCGTAGAATCTCTGTATCCACAGCAGTCGCATTCTGGAGAGGCTTTCAAGGTCCTTTTGTGAAGCGTACGTCCTGTTCTACCGTGTCTTGAGTGAAGTCTATTGAATAAAACACGATCCCTCCGGGGACAAAGGGGGACAAAGGGAGATCAAAACTTGCGATTGAATTTGTCACAACGTGTACAACGCGGTAAATCGCTTCATCGCAGCGTATCCCGGAGCAACTTCCCAGACGGCTAAAAATTTACCAAACCTGCAGTCTACCGTCGTGCTGTCCTGTGAACCTCACGATGATTATAGCAACATTCACTCTGCTAACTCTAAAACTCGTAACCGAGAAATAAATAAATATTTAAACCCACTTTTTTCAAATTCAAAAAACTAAAAAATACGCAATTTTTTTATAATATTAAGAAAAACAAATGTTTCTTTTTATTACGTAGCACAGGGTTGATATTTAATAAAAATAAAAAACCGGACACTTGCTTGCAAAAAAAATATAATACTTATATTCCACGAGTACTATTATTTATACAAATCTACATAACTTTCGATTGAAATATTACTTTAAACTTGTACTTTGAAATATTTAAGTTTATGTGATTTTTTTTTACTGTTACTTAAAAAGAAGAAGCTTTTTTATTTCGTCAGAATCTTTAAATTCGTTTTTTGACCTTGCCAAGATCGTTTTTGAATACGTTTTTCAACATTACCAAGACATAGTAATTTATATTCCTATTGACTTTGTCCAGTTAGCCTATTGGTTTTTTATACACTATATTAATTGATGAAAATATTCTTTTTACTGTATAGCGTTAGACCCAGATAATTCTACCGTTTTAGTAACGCGGAACAATGTTTATCTATTGTTTTCCTTTTTTTAATAATTAAATCGATAACAGTTAGATTTCAGCAAAAATGCGTTTGAAAAACTGCGCGTTCGACGGGCTTTTCTCATTAAAGGCGTAATCGCAAAACAATTCTTCTTTGTCGAGAGGAATTTTGATTTTACAAAGTCGTTCACAGATAAAATACGACTGCGTATAACACGCCTGCCGCCTAATATATTTATGCATAATATTAAAGCCGATTAGACCGTGTCCGGTAGAGTACACTGAACCGATGCAATAATAATACACGACTGAAAACGGATTTCATTTTTTTCTACGCATATAGTAACAATAAGACGTTATCAATTTTCGTTAGTTTTTATATTATTATTATTTTCAGATTTTCTATTACAAAGCGTCTGACCTGTGCATTTTCAGTTTTGAAATTAGAATATTTTCATAGAACCATTAATATTACTCTCCGCGGTTAGTGTCGGAGATCCCGAGGGATTTATCCTCGCGTGGCTCTGCTGTATATTGTATTATATATTGTGAGAGACAGAGTGAGAGAAAGAGAGATAAATGAGGAATAATGGAACGGTGCTCGTCAACAGTATTTACGAGTTAATATTATTATTTTTATCGAAACTTGAATAATGAAAAGGATTTCAAAATCGATACGTACGCGTACGTAGGATGCGTTCAAATTATGAGGAAGCTTTATGCAGCGGATTAATGGCTGGCTGGAATAAAATGCGCGGATCATTAGCAAACGATTAATATATATATTACTTATACAATAATAATACATTTTTAATTGCGAACCGATTAACTGCGATTTTAGAAAAAAATTGAATTTCCTTTTCTCTTTAAACTAATAATAATCTGTTAATTCGCGTGTTTTACCCTACACGACGATGAAATTTTACTATACCATTGCCCGATTTTTTCCTTAGTTTACAAGTAATAATAATATTAATATATCAATCGAAGTATTGTTTTTTCATGTGAACACACGTATCGAACAGTGGCGAGTAGTTGCGGTCAAATTTACATTTTTAGACCACCCACCCACTCCATATTTAGGATTCACAAAGTTTTAGAACTTACCAGAGAAAAAATTCAAGTCATAATAGAAAAGCGTAAGGAAACAAATTTTTTTTTTCAAAACGATGGTAGAATCAAATATTCCATACATACACAGTGTTTAATGTACACCAGTATACGTACATTTTAATAAATGAAATATTATTTTACACTATTAGTATGGTCGATTAGCAATACAAATTAAAAAATCTTGAATTTATTGACTTTAATCAGCACAAATTTCAAAAACGTAGTAAAAATTTAAAATCTATTTTTAACTAAACTATAACAGTCAGTGGCGGTTATAAGGGAGGCGATAGGTGGACCACTCCCCCATGGGATTTGATATTTTCAAATTTAGTATATCTCTGACCTAACAGCACCGATTTGTGTCATGTAAGTTGGTCCAATTATATTATGGTTATGCTCCATTTTCACCCCCCTTGAACATTATATATAAGGCTGAAATTAGTACTCGATTGACGATCAGCGCGTACGATACGCGCTGTTATGACAGTACGCGCTGATCATCGGTCGTGATCGAACGTTTAGTGCTTAGCTGACGACAAACTCGGTCGGTCGTGTACAGTATAAACGACTAAACGGGTAAACGTGTAAATGTGAGTAAATTAATAAACATTAAATAAATAGTAAACGAGTATACAACGAGGAAAGATAAATCCTTACGTTCATTTTATTGAAATACGTGAAATAATATTATTATTAACAATAATAAAAATTGGATACGCGCGTATGATCGGTCGCTCGGTCAGCGTCAAACTAAACACACGCATAGCGCGTCAGCCGACCGTAATAAAACGAGAAAAAAAGTAGTCACCAGATAGCGCTACGACACAACATAAAGGGCGTGGCAGAAAAGCACTTATAAATAGGGTCCGAAACCATCGGACCGTTCAGTGTAGTCACGGCGGTCAGGCGTGAACAGCGTAGTTCGCGTTTGACTGCTGTGTGTGTGTTTGAGACTGGCCGCTATTTATATGCGTTTTTTGCCACGCCCTTTATTTTTTGTCGTAGCGCTATCTGGTGACTACTTTCTTTTCCCGTTTTATTGGTATTTCGTTTATGTTCCATGCACGTTGTTATTCCTTTTTCTATATCTGCATTTCGTCTCGGTACATTAATAGATCTTTCTTCGTTATTACTCGTCGAAGTGGATATTTCATTAGCAGAGGGGGTTGGCTCTATTTTCACTCCCCCTCCCTTGAAAATCGTGTATAACCGTCACTGATAACAGTCGATTTATAATTTTTTTTCCCATCAGATATTTTCTTTTAAAACAACAAAATTGGAAAAAGCTAAGCAACAAATAACTCGCTGAAATTTGTTTTTAACTAACGAGGACAATATTATTTGTACACTGCTACTCCCAAAATGAAGATTTAAAGAGTCGGTATTATTATAATTCATTAAAATGGTAATAATTGTATTGACGAATTATTAATGTATCATCATGCTATAGACCAGTGGCGTGCCGAAGAGACATTTTTTGAGGCAGTTGCCTCACGGTAATTTTTTGGGTGGGTGGGTGGGTAGGTAGGTTCAGTGGTTAAATACATAAATATTATACATAATTTTTGTACATTATTTATATTATATATGTGGGTAGGTAGTCAAATTATCTAGTTTGCCTCAGGTTTGAAAAATGTTCCGCACGCCACTGCTATAGACGATCAGTTGTAGATTCTATATAGATTTATCTCTACATCCTTTTCAGAAAATAGTAATATCAACCATTCTAAACGGTCTTGTGATGTCGGTAGTAGTCTTTAATCCGTTCTCCTATTATTTAAAAAGATATTCCTAATAATGATTAATTTAACGTAATTCGTAAGTAGAAAAAAAAATTTTCTTCACTTTCTTAAACACGATTAAACCACATTAAGACCGAATGTATTAGGTACACCGACACCCAGGATGAAAACAATTTTTTTTTAAACCTCAGCATGCTTTAGGCCACGTTTGACTGATTATAATATAATGTATTTTTTTTTTTATAGCCTCCGCCATCCGAGACGGTTTCGGCGTGCTCCGTTGTCCGTCCACGGGACTCCGTCAGTCGATCGTGGGCCGTTCCGACTTCTTCGTCCGGTTCGGCGACAAGGAACGCGAAGCCATCTCGAACTTCGACTTCCTGGACGACCTGTCCACGACGTCGCTGAGCACCGACTCGGGCGACCGTCCGTCGTCGCCGGCCGCAGCCAATCGTTACCGCGGCAAATACTACTCGTACACGTGTTCCTCGTCTTCGGCCACCTCCGCGGCCGTCGTCTCCTCTTCCGCCGCCGCCGCCGCGGTAGGACGCCGTACGCCGCGAGAGCTGCCGCCGCCGTCGTCTTCGCCGCTGCCCTCGGACGGCCGCCGGCAACGACGACGCCGTTATTCCGGCCTGTCGCTGAGCGATTCGTGCGGAGACTCGGACTGAACTCCATCCGAAAATTAACTCTCCTATACTTTCGTATATTATGTATTGCATCATATTATGTATATACTTACATACTTATATACCGAGGTGTTTATTACGTTTTACTTGTATTAAGTTTTTTTTTTTTAATTTTCTCGGTACGACGACGACGATTTTTTTTTTTGAAATTGTATTCCGTTCAAAGAACGCTGTACGCGCGTTACTCGGATATATGATCAGAAAGTGATGGCGATTCCTAATACGCGCGAAGGAAACGATATCGTTTCAGGCGAAATAAGACCGTTTTACTCGGTCACAATTATTGTGTGTTTTATCATAAATCGTTATTACAAGGTCCCGGATTTAAATGCACTAAAAACCATCGAAAAATGCTCTGAAAATAGCCAAAAATGATCTAAAAATTTTGTTCAATAACTTATTGCTTATCACTATCGCGACATATTCAATTACAAATCACACTTGGTTTGTCTCGCGTTTCACGATGACATCCGCGGCTACGGTGCCCCATAAAAACTGTTCATACTCGTATACTGTTCATCGGAGTGAAATTCGTTTTTCTTCTTGACTTAAAATACGGCATAGCTAAGTCGTCGAATGATTCTTGCTTTGGATTTCCGTTCTGGTGCTTCAGAAATCCGTTTTTAATATTACGCTTACATGAGTACACCACGATTTATACAAGTCCTGTTTGACTCCTGCTATAACGACTTTTACATTTCTGGGAGAGTCGACAACAAAAATATTACCCATACGTAGTGATTTTTATCTAATGAATATTTTAAAAAATACATTTTTATCAAGTCGCTTTATTACGCGTAGTTCGTTTTCTTCGTCATACGCGTCTTTCACTGCGAAATACTTTCAATGTCTCCGTCAGATTGTGAAAATAAAAATCATTTTTCGATAAGTTCATACTAATAATTAATATACTATGGAAATGTTGACAAAACCATTGATACCTAAAGATTTCGAGAATCGTCATCGTCTCCTAGGAGTAGTCATCATTTTTCTTGATTGTCCACTTTTCTGATAACATACCTATATAATATATCTATACAATTGTATAACGTGTTCCACGAATACTGTATAACGTATATGTATGTATACAAAAATTTTAAACGCCTTTTTTCCTGATAATGATTCAAAACTGTGACATTCATTTAAAACAACGTAAAAAAAAAAATTCAAATTGAATAAAAATTGAGGGAGTTATAAAGAAGGTTAAGTTTTTGATTTCCTTTACGCCAGCAAAAAAAAAAAAACAAATACGAAAACAGTTGATTGTCGATTTTAATGCGTATTTGTATAACGTCTTGAAGTACAATTTTAAATAAATTCAATTTTTAAAAAGTATCATTATTTAAAAAAAAAGAAAAAATCATTTTGAAATTGTGATTGGCTAGTACAACTGTAACAAATGGTATACTCGTATTTTTTTGTTTTTTGTCTTTTGCTAACGATAGTTTGAATAGTTTTTTTTTTAAAATTACTATAGCAGAATAAGGTCGTAGACAAATACGGCTATTTCAGAAACAGCTCTTTTCTTGAAATCTGTTATTAAAAAAATTAAACATTTTTTACCTTCTGATAAATTATCGAAAAATAAGCCGCATTGAAAATTATTTGTTAGCTTCGAAGAAGCCGTTTTGAACGTGTTATATGATACTTTTGGTACATGTATATTATATGCGTTTAAGAAAATAAAAACACCGAAATGATCGTGCGTACAACAATCTCAACACAAAAGTCACCACAGATACAATTTTTGAAGAATTTCGGCCAAAAACAAAACCGGTTCTCGTTATTTTCATTTTACCTATGTCCTAGTGCGAGTGGTGTACTACTCCCGAACCTAAACGATACAAATGCGAATAATAGCGGGTTTTCAACAAGAGTAATTTTTTTTTTTATGATGGATGGGTGTGTTACATACAATATGAATAACACTGACACACATATAAATATATTATTTTATTATAAATATAGTTATAACTATATTTATAACGTATACGTTTTGACTTTTTCGTTCGTCCCGCGGTTTTATATTATTATTATCATATAGAGTTTTCGTCGTGTATTAAATATAATATTTATGTATTGAGTATTATTTGAATATATATTATATATTATTTCGTGTATTTCATTGTGTGTATTATTATATAGCGTATGCGTAATCTGACAGCGGCAAAGCGACATGTATAATAGTACTCTCATTATTATAATATTATGTTGTACTTAGTTGTTTTGTTTCTCGGCGCCGCTTATATATGTACCTCGTAATCATTTATTATTAAATAAATAATAAATTATTATTATTTTTTTTTTAACCGAATTTGTATATTTTATTATTATTATATATTATGATAATCTTAAAAAAGTGATTCATTTGTATACATAGTCTACAATATTATCGTATCGATGATGTGTGTATGTGTGTGTATATAAAAATATATATTTTTTTTTTTGTACAGAATAAACATATTTTTTGTTTGGTTTACAATCGTCCAAAGTGTTATTTTTACAAATACTCATAGACGCAGATTCGAAGCCTCTTCGTTAATAATCGCCCAAGGGGAAACCGTTACACTTTTCACTAGATAAAATTTACTAATTTTTATGACCATAATAATAGTAGAATAATAAAACCGGACTTTTTTCTACTAATTTTATCAATATTGGTTATAAATTTATGTTAATACTAAACACACGCCTCATTTTTATTCCGTGTGTTTCAAAATCTCAAAACACCAGCTCGGAAATTTAATAATCTTGCATGTCAGTTTTATAAGATATACTAAAGACTTGACATTTATACATGACAAAGGTATACTAGGAACACTGTGATGGGCCGAGAGCGTCATACTGTTGGATTAGCCTTTCTGGATATTTTACTGGGTCGTTTTTTTTGAATCAATATAAAATAGGTCGAGTTAAATTTCATTATACGTACCTAAATATTTTGTAACTACATTAACATTTAAAATAATATAAGTCTAATCATCACTTTTTGATGTTGCACAAAATTTTTATTTCAAGACACTCATATTTTCATTTTCAGCGGATAATCGAAGTTTCGGATTTCTCACATTCATACCTCCGCCTCTGCACGTACCATTTACACATTGAACACTACGGTATTCAGAAAAGAAACGATGTCGTCAAATGTTATTTATGCACTTTCTCGTCAAGAAAAATAATAATACAGCGCTCATTATTAATCTCAAATTATGTACACTTAAGTACAAACGAAATAACGACGTTTTTGCGTTAATTTATTTGGGTGTACGATTCCGATGATTGGTTGGAATCGCGCACTCAAATAAATAGATTACGGAGTTCATAACAATCAAGACACTTTCAAATAAACGGCAACGGCTAGAATTAGTGATGTACTCGTGTATTATTCGACTTTTTTTTGCTATTTTCACTAATAGTTCCATAATATATTGTTTGAAAATGTGTAAAATGTTCATTTTTGTGGGCGATTATGAAATTTTATCCAGCTGTAAACTTTATCCCCGATTGTCTTTCTCTTCAATGCTTTTCAAATGCCGTCCCAATGACTTACGAAAAATAGGTTAAAAGAAATTTTTTTCTTAAACTATAAATAGATTCAGTCATCTGGTGAGTTCATGCAAGATGATTTAGGCTTATATTTATATTAATATTTCAGTCCAGAATTACATATAACCGCTATATTTGCAATAAATAGCTAAAGATGTTAGGTTTCATTGAAAGAATTGATGTTACTTTTAATTTTTCCTATTCGTTCAAAGTGTTTTACTGCTCTCTTGCTTCAACTATTCTTGTGTACGGCTCGGTCATATCGGACTCCTACACTGCGAATGATATTCGTTAATTGGAATCCACAGAACGAACGTTGTTCAGCTTTATCATTGATTGAATACATTATGTATTTAATCAATGGCTTTACTAAGTTTCTCTCTTGAGCGTTAACTGTCGGAACGTGGTTGATCGTAGAACTCAAAATGATGAAAAATGTTCATAAAGTCGCAAAAATCTGATAAAATTGTCATCATAATAAACACATTTTATGTTGAAAAATATTTTTATATATAATTATTGTTATACGTAATATTGAAAACATTGAACATATGATATATTTTTTGTTAAAAGTGTATTATAAATACTTTTAAAAAATCACTTGGCATAACTCTTTTTAAATAAATTTATAATAAACACAGTTTATATACACTAAGATAGTAAAATATGTACATTAATTTGTACGTGATTTGAGTCTACGATAAATGACTACCAGATTACTAATGGTAATGGAAAAGTGAAGGAACCGTGGTCACGTTGAACGTATTGAATACGGCTGCACGACTTGAAAAGTTGAATACTTTTTTAATATGTTTAATATTCACAGCAGGAAAATGGAAATGTACGAGTAGTGATTGTACTAAAACTGTGGACAACGGTTTCACAGCTGCGTAACACAAATGAATAAGTTTAGTATTCACTGAAGAATATAAACTGGAAGTATGGTTGAAATATTCCCTTTTTTTTTCTTATTATTTAAGTTTGATTAAAAGGTGAAATCCCAATTTATAAATGAGTTATTTTTTATTTAATGAGAATTTAACAATAAACATTTTTAGAAAAATAACTAACTTATAGTTCGTAAACATAAAAATAACAATATATACGTAATTTGAACATTTAATGAATTATTACATATTTACTTGCAAAAAAAGGAAGCAATGAGGGAACCGTGATGATATTTGAACAAATTGAACACAGATGCACGACTTCAAAAACTGTGTAACGCCGCCTTTGTATTTGTAAATATCCACGGAGGAATAGCAATTTTAGAATAATCGAGCAGAACTACAAAACTAGTGTTTTGTAACGACGTTGGTAATGTTCCATCTCAACTACGAGAAAAAGGTGGTTTATCACAATAAAAATTTCACCTTATATGTTATATATTCTACATTTAATACATTCTATATACATTATATTATTTTACATGTTTTACCTATCGCAAGGTTTTTGTTTTTCTTAAAATTATGTTGATGGTTGTTTCACTAAAGTCGTAAAAGATGGCGACACTGTCGCTATATCTCGATTAGGGGTTGTAC
Organism: Slavum lentiscoides; assembly: GCA_032441835.1. Classification (NCBI taxonomy): domain Eukaryota; kingdom Metazoa; phylum Arthropoda; class Insecta; order Hemiptera; family Aphididae; genus Slavum; species Slavum lentiscoides. Next base: position 31,207,754 of record CM063708.1, read on the forward strand.
GCGATGGTTTATTGAATTTAAAAAACTGTGATTCTTCACGTTTCGCCGAAATCGGAACCGACGTTGACGCTTTCGCCATCTATTGGATGTTTTGTGTGACGGCACATTGATATAAGAACTGTGATGCTTCATAGTGATATTTGAATTTTGAACGCTGCTGCATAACTCAAGAGTTATTTAAGAGATATTTTCAGTATCATCTACAAGAAAAATGTATCTGATATTCTGATCACACTGAATTCTATAACTTATATGTTACATACTACATGATTAAAAAGTGCGAGGTGTTCCAATTAAGATGCTTAAAATTAGTCACAAAATGTATAAATATTGATATTATATCCTTATAAATAGTCATTATTTTACTCATAATATTATTATATGCTAAGAAGATTTATTTATTAATTTAATTTACACTTTTTTTTGTTATTTTATAAATATTGGCGCGTTCACCAAAGTCGTAAAAGATGTTGACGTTTTTGTAATTTCTGGGTTGGGTTGTACGGTAGTTTAATGCAAAGGTCGGCAATCCGTGGCACGCGGTCCGCTTGAAAAAGCAATTTTTAATTGCCCCACACGAAGGTGTCAAATTAAAAAAAAGTTTTTTTATCAATATAAATGTATATATTTATCGGATTTTTCTGAAATGTAATCTAATCTTGCGCATTAGAAATCGCATTAGTCTATAATTTTACATTTTTCTATTTTTAATTAAATTTTTTCTCTGAGTTTTTTAACATTAATTTATTTCAAATTACATCGCATCCACTTGGAAACTGGTGACTGACACGGCGGCAAAGGTAAGAATTTTGTATTAACCTATTTTGCTTATTTCCTAGCTACTTTCTATTTTATTAGATTCCTAACAGTTCTCGCACTTAATCCTCGGAATTCTTCTTCTGTTATAAAGGAGTAAGGTGATAATCAGAGATTCCCCAACATTAAATCACCATTCTTCATCCATTCACTCACATTTAATTTTATTTTCTTCTATACTTTTTTTGTGGTTATTACAACTTTAAACTTACCAATTACCATAATTATGGTAAAATTATGATCTTTAAACCACCCACCCACCCCTTAAAATGTACTGGGACATATACCTCGGTCGGTAACCGTAGCCGGTATATATACCTATAATGTATTTTTGTTTGACGAAGAAAAAATAGCAACACACAGTATACAGTGGCGTAGATACGGAGAGGGTGCAAGGGACTTCCACCCCCTAAATCCTAAAAAAAAATTGTTTTTGCATATTTCATTGCATGTATATTATAGCAATATTACTATAATTATATGAAGTTCAGAATCTTGAGCATTATACAATGTTATATGTGTATATGAATGACAGAATGTATATTGTAGATACAAGTCACAAGATATATAAATATTTGACAAGAAATATTGATTTTTGTTTTTGCTTAATTGTAACAAAATTCTGTGCGAGACAATTCCGATTTTTGTTTATTAAAAAAAAATAAAAATTTGTCTGTTAAATTCTTTTATTCCAGTTTTTAGTATACATATATTATTATTATCTCATACTTAACAAATATTATACGAAATAAATAATATAATACGATATTATAATTTTATCGTTTATATTATTTTACAACCTACCGTACGTATGACAATAGTTACAATTATAACTGTTTATATATTATATTATTTTATATCTAATTGATTCGATAAATTATAATTAGCTAATATATTTTATAATAGTAAAAATCTTTTATACATTAATAATTAATGGCATATATATTATTATAATAATAAGTAATATTATTGAGTATATAATATATATATATAGTACATATTTCTATTAGCAAATAAGAATATAGTAATAGATATCGGTAATTATAAATATTATTCGAGCGCACAACTTGACACTATACGCATGTGTATAGTATGATTATAGATTGAATGAATACAGATCGATCACCCGCCTGGGAATAAACGAATTGCAAATACGCTCTTCTGATTGGTGGACACAAATCAATGTAGGTGCACACAACGATATAAATTATTGTGCTGATATTATAAAATATTATTGTACAACTCCCGTATTATCTAAAATAATCTTATCACAGTAATGGCTTTGATAATCATTATAAAGGTAAAAATTCAATCAATTTTAGAAACGTTCACAATTTTCTTAATATTTAACTTAAATTAGTCAAAATCCATTTTCGTTTTTTTTTTTTAAAGTCTTCTTTTCTATCGTGTGAGGTATGTTTTTTTATATTAATTTATTCGATTAACTTCTGTATTTTCTATGTATTTTTATGGGAGTCATGTTTAAATAAAATTTTAAGTGTGTACAATATTGTGCTATCATGAGGTAACACTAATTTGTGGTCTTCCGAATGATGTCAATTTTTTTGTTTACATCGTGAGTGATTCATTTGTATTCATCTAATCTGTGGTATGATTGTCGTTAAAACCGTAATGAATGCATATAAATGACACGTTGAGTACCGAATTTAGAATGATTTGCGACTCCCGAAATTCATTGTTGCCGTGTTCCAACAAGTCCGGGCGGCGGCGATTTATTATTATTGGTGGGGGACCCCGCCGATATGACGATCAACACAACTTCTGGAGCATTGCACACGCTTTTACTTTTGGTGCGTCGACATCCTCTGAAACAAATAACCATACCATAATATAATATATTATATTATTATAATTATATATATATATAATATAATATATACATACGAGTTTATATGTATGTATATGTACATATTATAAATATTGTATATAATTGTTATTAGATATTATTATTATATTATACCTACTTATAGGTATACAAACCATGATTTGTAATATATTATAACACTTTTAGTTTAATAGTGTTTTATATTTGTAAGGTATATAATTATATAAGCATATCTATAAATATATTACATGTTTATATATGTCATTGTATTTATCGTATTTTTCTAGTTTTATTAGATATTATGTTTTTAATTTATATAAAAAAATATCATTTTAAAACGCCATTGTAAAATTCATTTATTACAATAATTTGTATTTAATTAAGGAGAAGGATTGAAGTTTGATTCTCAGTATGCTACGGGGCTCAGTGTAATCTTAATTAATTCTGTCTTAGATGTTCCCTATTTTAAATAAGCGCGAGACACCGCGCGATCGCCTGCAGCTGTAGATAATAATAATGTATGTGTATTAATTATTATGGGTAATTCGCAATTATGACTTTCACGAAAATTAAGACGACCACAATATGAACTGATTTCGAGGAAGGCACACGCCTCTAGTGTTTTCATGGCTATACGTATTATTCAACCCATTTAATCACATGTTTTTAATACGACAACTAATAACAATATCCGCAGTTGTCAGGAATATATTTAGATAATATTTAGTGTGTATATATTTTGTTTTGGTATTATTTTATATATATATATATATATATATATAATCACTTTTAAATGTAAACCGCAATGGTAGCGATTAATTGTAATATTTTATATCTGACTTGGTATGAATCGCGCACAAGTCTCCAGAATTCTGATCCGCGTAATCGTTTTTGGAACGGTCTACAGGATTATTTAGATATATAACACCATTATCTCAAGTCAAGTCAATCCGCAATCGATATGTTAATCGATGATTCTTTATTATGAGATCTCATTATAAAATAACGTATGTGCGATATTTAAAATAGTAGCTACATAACCTCCTGGAAATGTACATTTCAAAAGTCAGGATGACTTTCAGTACAAGGTATATAAAAAAATAAGTATATAAATTTTAATCGCGAAATATCTTGTATTTACTAGATGTAATTATTATTGAGTGAAAATTTTTCTACTTGCAAGCGTAAGTGTGAGTTTTGTGTAAAATCAGAAATAAAGGGTGACAGAGAGAGAGTCCACCAACAGCCCCAGGAGGAATCAATCGGAAGCACCACCATCGCAGAGAAATATTCACTTACCACCTCTCGTGAAGACCTTGCTCAAAATATACTACTTTAGGCAGAATAAATTATGTTTATATTTTAATACTTGTTACATTCCACATAAGGTACCTTGTCTACAAAAATAAGAAGTGTTACACACCGAGGTCGAGTCCCCGAGACCTCGTATATAATAAACAAAAGTCCCACAACAGGGAAAAAGGGAGAGGGGGCGTTATAATAGCGAAAAATAAATAAATATTTCTAAAAACCCCCGTTTTTTTTTTTTTAGATATTAAAAACTTGAAATTGCACGAAACTCGTTAACGAAAATAAATCAGCTTCGGGAGGTAAACTGTAAACGTTAGAAGAAAGATAACGCGTCATAACACTACAAAATGTATTTTCATTTTTTTTTCTACGTCTCAGCCGTACTTTCCATTAGTTTTTCAAAGTTATTATTCTGTATATTATATCGATGAGATAACTTATTCAATCACGGCGACTATACAATATATACGAGTATATATTTTTTACGTTATTATTATATTTCTACGAAACGCGATAACGAGATTATTCTCCTAACAAGTCATCTCGTGCAATTCCCAACTCCCGTATATATATATATATATAATAATAATAGAAATCCGGATATAATAATATATAATAATCGGTTTTCGGGCGGACGTTATATAGGTCACCCGCGTGTCGTTTTTTTTTTTTTTGACGCGCAATAACCGTATAATGTAATACGGAAAAATACATTACGATCCGGACGCCGTCACTCACTCCCCCCGTTTGACGAGGGTGTTTTTCGGGTTAAAAAGCATTTTCATTATTATTATAGCTGCGAGTCGATGTGAATTTAAAGCGAGAATTTCATCTCCTTATTATATTTTATGTAGTCGTCTTGTTATTGAGTTATGTATAGAGCGCGTGAAAAAAGGATTTCCGCGAACGACCAAGTCGGAGTCGGAGACGCGCGTTTACAAAGGAGAGGTAATATGATTTCACGTCAAACTTTCTCTCATCAACACCTACAACGCCGTCACCACCAACATAGCACACGCCACTCCCTCCTTTCCGCGTCCTTGCCGGTCGTCGTTCGGGGGTGTGTGCGATAGATGTCGTCGTCGTCGTCGTCGTCCGGGCTACTTTGTTCCCGGCCGCGGTCGGGGGTTGGTGGTGGAGGGGGTGGGTGGTAACGAGCGGTTTCCGGGAACACGGCGTAATAGCGTGCGGTTGGGGTGGGGGGTAGGGGGTAGCGCGAAGGACGATCGATCGTGACGGACGGAGAGATTTGATTGGCTCCACCCCCACTAATACGTCGCAATGGCGAACAAACAAACTTCGCGTTCTTCTCCGAGGGCTCGACCTGCGTCACTATCACTTTCGCGCCAACTGCAGAACGTAGAAGACGCGTCTCCGCGACGGCCCTGCTGCTGCTGCTGCAGTACTGCATCTCGTAAACGGTTCCCGGACCCTGCGATTTTGGAGAACCCTGCGCACAGACTACAACACCGCGCGCATCTCATACCGATTACCAGGTAACGATATCGTAACAGTTTCATTGTTATTGGCACGCGTACGGCGCGTAATTTGATTTTTATATATATGTACATATACAATATGACGAAATATAACTGAATGATTTGGCCGAACATTAGATTACATATAAAAAATAAAAAAAATAGACGACTATAAAATTATTTTTAATTATCGTATAATTTTCTTTTTTACATTCGTTCAGTATAATTTTGTTATCATTACCATTTATAATAAGCCGTTTAAATTTAAATTCTCATCGTTTTGATTTTAAACAATATTTCTATACCGATTTTTAGCGCATTTATCTTAATTGGTACGTAATAATTATTACAGTACGCTGGATTTTAGGTGAACGATAGAATGGGTTCTCACAAACGTATATTTAAAGTGTACAAAACATTAAAATTTTAAAAATTTTTAAAATTAATTAATTAATTAATTTTTAAACATACCGAATTTTTTCATTTTTATAGACAATTATATAGACTGTTTTATTGTTATAATTATTCAATAAATAGTCATTTTTATTTTTTATGTACAAAACTAAGATTAAAAAAAAATCGTAAAGTTAAAAATTTATATGTAACACTAAAATAACAAAGTATTATTTTCAATAAATAAATATCTCCGAAAATGCAGGGCGTCTATATACTATTGGTCAAAACGCTCTTGTGGGTGCCTTGTGAAAATAATATATATATGTATGTATGAGTTAAATACAAATACGAGTATTTAAAATTAAATTCGTTAATAAATAAATATATTATATAAAACGCGTTATCATTTTTGTTATTACAAATACGCAATATAAACATCACAAAGCAGTGCGGTGACCGCAACGTGTGGAAGCCCGCGCGCACGTGACTCGCGACCATTTTGTTTTCCGCCTCCTGTTGACAGTGTCGGTCTAGCTTATGATTGCAGGGCCACCGGCACAATAATTTTTATTGGATTCCTTTACAAACAATTTTTTTGCTTTTTAGTTTCTATAAACATATAAAACAAATAATTTTGGCAACTTTATTTTCCACGTACACGATTAATATGTCATGCATATTTTTCAAGTTAAATTTCAGAAACTTATTCAAAAAAATCCTCTTGCACTGCAGATAAATATATTTAAGTTGATATAAATAAAATAATTTTTATAGTCTTTATCAAATATAATATTACAGTTGAACACCCGTTTCGGTGAAAAAAATTTGTACTTTTTGGTGATTACATATATACGTATACAAAATACCTAAGAATATAATATTAATAACATAAAAAAAAAGTAAAATATCAGTTTGATAAAAATACATAATACATATAGATATATAGAATACAGATACATCGTACACAAGTATAATAAGTATATAGAATTTAAATTAATTATTACCATTTACTGGAGATGATTTGGGCTCGAAATTAATCACGTATTCTAAAAAGTCATGCGAAATAATTAAAATGTGAACATTTAGAGGTACAAATAAACACAATAAAACGTACCAATTGTAAATATATTGATTATAAAACATTATGTATACAGGAGTCTAAGAAACATTAAAAATTTACACTTCCTATAAAAGGAAAACAGCGATAAAAATAAAGTGAATTAAAATAAATTATTTTTAATTATTATTTCGAATACATTTTTTAAACGTTGATTTAATTATTTTAAGAAATTAATTTATTTGTTTGTTTTTAAAATATGTTGTATTTCCTTTTAGCCACATCATTAAGGGCTTTTGGTCTTATTATTTTCACACTGTCTTTTACTCGTGTAGTTTAATATAATGTGTACCTAAAAATAATAAGATCGGAGACACAAGGAAATTATAGAAATAAGAAACGTCCAGGTACACCGCGAATTTCTTGATTCCGTCGCGCGCTTTTTAAGATTTCCAAATATTTATGATAACAGACGAATAATTGTTAGCGTACGTGCGTGAGCGTGTATTTATTTTCAATTCTATATGTAATTAATTGCATTGTACATGCGATGATAAAATCATCTTGATTTTTTCAAGTATTTTTTTTATCCGTTTCCTTATGATATTATTATCGACTAATAATATAACGAAAACATATAAATCGTACAATTACAGTAATGGGACGAAAACAATAATTTCAATTTCAATTGTGTTATAAAACAGACTTTTTTCTTTTTCCCAATTTTTTTTTCTACGAATAAAAAAATTACAATAAAATTAGGTACTACATTTTCTTTACTTTTGGCGTAGGGCTCTCATTTAAAAATGATACCAGAGAGCCCTCCCGGCGTTCGCTGGGTAGCCGGTGGACCAGGTCGACATTGCAGAGTGTTGTAATATTTCAGCGGGAAAAATAATTTCTCTATCTACAAAAATAATATATAAAAATTTGCTTTAAGTTAAATTCTTTTATATAATTTTCATACATTATTATATTTATTTCATTATAAAAAAATTATTACAAAATAATATTCGTTACGAATTTTATTGGACATAATTTTAAGAAATATAATCGAAATAGAAACCAATAATTTTACGAAATATCGAACGTCTATATACTCTATTACTGTAGTAGTAGTTTTATTTTAGCTCTCGTCAACATTGAATTTATTTGTTCGAGAGGAACGCGAAAGTCTCCTGTTTGTTTAACCCTAATGTAAGGTTGCGCATAAATGTATATTATAAAAAAAAACCCCCGTTTTGAAAATTGAAAAAAAATACCGAATAAAATATTTCGTTTTTATTGATTATTATCAAAGTAATCATTATTTGTAATACTTTTAAAGGGTTTCCTAATATTTTAATAATAATATTTAAAAAAAATTATTTACAAATTGATATTGGATCTATATAATATGCATATTCGCGTTTATAATAAAGAATTATAAAATAACGAATACTACGATATTATTATAGTATTTAATTTAACACTAACCGAAATTCTGCATAACTACATATAATATAATACACGTATTTATTTCATATTTGATAAATGATGATAATAATAATAACGGGAATTATATTGTAAACATGTCTGGTTCCTTCGACGATAATACGTAGAAATTAATTACGCGCGTTCAATCAATTATCGATGGCTTACATTAAAATGATTGTAAATACAATTATTTCGTTTTACTTTGAGCACTGATTTAATTAATTTTATTCGTACGCACTGAAAACGAATTTTATTTGTCCGTAATAATTATATATTATATTAAATGTGATTAAATGAAAAAGGTCTGTTTCTTGAAAATCCATTAACTTAATACATTATAGTAAGCACTCATAATAATTTATTTATCAACTATAATGCAACCATTGTTGTTTAAATGAATTAATGTGTTATAAAAATAATTTTGTTATTACACAATATAAGTTCACTAATTTATAAATCACATTCCACTCAATGTCACAAATATTATAACTCATTACTAATGATTAACTTGTTATTAATTTATTACTTATTATTAGTAATAAACAGATATTTATTTATTATAAACTAAAAAAAAAAATATATATATATATATATATATATATATATAAATTATTTTGCCAATTTTGGTACATTGTATTTTGTATATTTTCTGAATAAAAATAAACATTTAAAAAAAATTTCATTTTAAATTAATATCCACGTCTACGACACATGTAATCATTGTTCAAATTTTTATTTGTTTGAAAAGTGTTTTTTTGCATATAAAAAGGGATTCGATTATAAATGTAAAATGAAAAATAAGAAATGTCGGGTTGAATTCGACCGGCCCTAAATCGACCTTGAAATACTACCTTTGTGTTGTGTATACGATGCCCCCGAATAATACAGAAATAATAAAAATTTGTCATGCGTAAGAGTTTTATCAATTTTGTCTATATAAATAATTAAATTTATTAATATATAAATAATGTGTATATAATTCAATAATTTACGAGTACATATCTTTATTTAATTTTTTTTTATATATAAAATTAAATCATTTGTTTATGAATCGTTTCATTACGTTTGCATATTTAGCGTAAATTTACATTTAACTCAGATTGAAAATGTCTGACTTTTTACACCGGGCTTGTTAATTTCGAATAAAACTCGAATTTCGATGGATTTGCATCTTTTTTTTTAGAATTCGAGACACAATAATATTTTATTGTATGATAAAAACATCTTTTACACATTACTCTAACGAATTTGTTGTAATATTTTTCATTTTTTAGTTTAATTTTACTTTATACATATATGAAACTGTATAAATCTATATTTAGATCTAAATAAATATGTTCGATTATGTTCTACACATTTACTCATAGTGCATGCGGTGCACCCTTATAAACAATTCACCAGCTACCAGCGCGTGGCACACGTTCGATACTGCAGGAACGTGTAGATACAAAATAAACGATTAAAGACTGCCAATTATATGGCTCCCGGTAAATCAGGAAATGGCCGACTAGTTCCCGTGGTGGTAAATAAACTGGAGATTATCAAAGAATCGCTTGAAAATAATTGCAGGATTTGCTTTTTATTCTAGATTTTTATAGATTTGTGCTTACATTTTTTTTTTTTTAGTTTGTCATCCATTATTTGACGAGAACTCGAGTGGTTTCGGTTAGCACGCGTATATAGGAAAAGGTAATTTGTCCGAAAATTGTATGTTTGAAATATTTTTTTTAGAAATGCCATGTTTTCGAAAATGTTCGAAAAAAAAATATCAGAAAGTTTAGGTATTACTACTTACTACGATATTCGTATATAATGTATATTATCATATATTATAAAATAGATAGGTTATTATTTTTTTTAAGGACAATCCTCTGATTCAAATTAATATTATCTTCCTTTGCAATCCCGTTCAATACAGAAAACATTGTCTTTAAAACAGTTTCTATAATCATTACATAATACGTAGGTTAATGGTATATTCTATCCTATCTTTTCCTCTGGAAATCGAACCACATAAAAAAAACCGCTTGCAGGACAAGATTTGATATTAGGTATGTTCCATTTTAAATCGAAATTCAGATTATTTTAAATATGCGTACAGTTTACGGTTTTGAACTGTCGTCATAATAATTATTTTATTATTATTGCGATCTATAGTTTTACTATAAATAACTGACCAGAAAATATTTACTGTTATTCAAGTGACATTAAAAATCTAAACTATCAGTTTCCAATAATAGTCCTTTATTTATTTTTATTTTACTTTTTAATAGAAATAAATCCTGGAATAAAATTCGGCGCTGATCACTGAATTTGTTATTGCCTCTACGGGCGAAGTCTATTCGCGTGGAGGCATGATGTCCCCACAATACCCCTACACCGCACTCTGCCCAACTTCCCCTAATGTTATAATGTTATAATTGTTTCAGGTTCTTAAACGTCCTCGAATTATCGTATTATCGACCGATAGACGAAAACGGTTATATTGATAAAGGAGAAAAAAAAACGACAAATTTTCGACAATTCGACGACTCTCGTTTCGTTGAGGAAAATGAAGGTTTGGCAAGTAAACTGTAACAGTGCACCGTACAATAATGCTTACGACGCGTTCATGTCCGTTCCATCCACGAGCGCAAATAATTTTAACGGACAAGAAATAAACGGCGAGAACGCCGTTAGCGTTCCAGCTTTGACCGCGAACGAGTCGTCGCCCAATTATAATATTATGAACGCTGAAAACCTGCAAGTGTTATCTGAACTGGAAAAGTACAAGGCCGAATTGCAAAGCATAAAAGACGACAATTTTAATTTAAAACAAAATGTGGTAAGACTCCAGTCGGAAGTTGAACAGTCCAAGCATATAGCCCTGCAACCGTCTCAAATCGTACAGTTTGCAACTCCGGCCGAAACATACGAAAGGTTTTGCAAAATTAACAACATTGTGATTTACAATGTGTTGGAGTCTCCCTTTTTCGCCGAAAACGTTGTCGTCAGTGACATTTTTTGTCGTTTGGGTTTGTCGTCGATTCCGATTTTGGAGACGTATCGTACGATGGAACCCCAACATTTTATCGGTCCGAGGCCTATAGTCGTGAGACTTGCCAACCTGAAAGACAAGATACACGTGTTAAACACCAGAAAGGAGTTACACAACATATTCCCGTGGATTAAAATCGGAATGGATCTTACGCAGTGTCAAAAACACCAGTTGCGTGCATTGCAGCACGAACGCATCGCAAGAGAAGCAGCGGGTGAAACGGGACATCAAATTAAATTCGTCAATGGGAATTTCGTCTTGACCAATGGAAGACCGAGACGAAATCGCAGAATTCAAGAATAAATCTTCGTTCAGTGTTTAAATCTTCAATAAAATATATTCAAGTAGCGTAGAGATATAATAATTATAAGGGGAACATATATGGTCTCAAGTCTAAATAATTAATCGCAATCATACATATTCACATTAATCGCAATTTTTTATCGGACTACAAATTTACATATTTAAAAAAATCATATTTCATGTTTTTTTAAAAAAGAAATATATATATGTAATAATTAAAAAATTAATATATACAAGGTCAAATTAATAATAAAAGCGTAATATATTCTAAATATATTCATATAAACTTATTTATTTTGATAAACTTCTTTTAATTTCAAATTACTGCAACTATAGAATATATTACAAGCCGTCAATCAACATTTCGCACAATGCTACTGCAGTTATATCTATCCAATAAATTATATTTGTGGTTTTGAAAAATTAATTTTTTTAACGTGAATTGATGTTTGAATTCCGTTTAGAAGTTAAGGGTGAAAAATCATACATAATAATTAACGGAGACCATCATATTACTCGGATATATTTATTATATATCCGTAATTTGGCTAAATTTACATTTTGCATGATTATATACTATACATAAATATAGTTATTATTTCTTTATTCATAAACATGTTTTTTGTTTTAGAACTTCGTCGTTGCGATTTTAATAATATGTATTAGTTAAGCTTGTAGTTGCCAATATGTAATAGGTGTGTTTTACTGTATTAGTCATCATTAGTAGGACTAGGACTTCAATGAATTAACACCTTTTTTTAATAATTCTTGTTACGGTGCTCCCCAAGCTAGAAACGTATTTTAAGTTCGTACATTTCTAAATATGAATTTTTATATCTGATATTATTCAATGCTTTTTTCCTTTTGTGTCATTTTAAACACATTTCTAGGAAAACAAAAAAAAAATTTATATTCCATTAAGATACGAAATATTAATATAAAAATATTGCGCAACAACAGCACACAACCTAAATTTAAAAAAAATACAAATATTTTTTAGAACATAACTGCTTTTATTGATTGGGCATTATACTGATTAAATTTTTATACGAGTATTTCGTACACGCATCAAAAACACAAAATAAATTTCAATTGAATTTGTTGAAGTTTTAAATGGAATTTTTAAGGGCATATTTAAATTATTATTTTAATGGTATTAAACCCGAGCCCTAATCATTTTGTCCTTTATAGATTTACATTATTATGACATGAAGTATTTAAAAATATTATTTAGGTTTAGGAAGTCGTTTTGTCTTATTGATTTAATTACCTTAGTTATAGTAATATTTCATGAAATTGATTGTATTTCAAATCGATAATTTATATTAATAAGTAGGTATATGCGTGTACAAATCTATATTTCATTTTATTTCGTAGTATAACTATTAAGTAGTACATACTCGTATGCCGTAAAATACTTAAATTGTTAAAATTATATTCGTTATAATCTAAATTAAGTATTTTAAATTATGCAAAAAATATAATATATACATAATCATGCAGGACGTAGCACAAACGAGTTAAAAATTTAAGTTAATTTTAACATAATGGATTATTTTTGGCTTAATATCGATTTATATTTAATTTACTTTACTTCTCATTTACGTACAATTTTTTTTGGGTGATCAATTATAGTTTAATTTTGAATATTAATTGCCAAAGGTTTATTTTACAACATATTTTATCTACACACATATTCGAGACGAACGTAAGTAATATGCTTGCATATACTTAGAATGAATATATTAAGACAAACAACTTCAGATTTTATTGTTGAGAAATTTTTCGTATAAATGAATGTTTATTATTCTTTATAAAGACAATTTATAACCTAACCTAACCTGACCTAAAAAACTTCAATTTTTAATTAATTTTAACTTTTTAACACTTTCTTTTTTCTTCTTCTTTTGGCATAACTAATCTCTAAGAATTGACCACCACGAAAATATCAAGCCACCTATCTCTATCTTGTACCAGATCTTTTTGCTATACTCTGCACTCTCAGATTCTCTTCTACTCCATCCAACAATCTTTTTCTGAGCCTGTCACGTGACCCTTTTTCTTAAGGTATGTATTCAAGTGCTGTTATTAATGAACCATTTTCTTTCCAACGCATAACATGACCTAGGCAATGAACCCTCTGACATTTGTCCTATATCCATGAACTCCTACATCTCCTTGTTCTACTTCATTCGTCAACTTTCTGTGTCTACGTTAAATACTGCGGTCCACAGATTTTTCTCCCAATTTTGTTTTCGAAAGTCCTCAATTTCGTTTCCACTATGCTCGTCATTGTTTAGGCCTCATACCAATACATTAGAGAAGGACTTACTACAATCACATTCAGTCTGCTTTTTGTTTTCTTCTACAAAATTTTGGAGTAAAGGGATTTCGCTAAGACGTAGAAAGTTTTCTCAGCTTTATTCTGTAGAATGTTTATTTCCTTTGTCAATTCATTTTTGGTGCTTAGCGTTGCGCCCAAATAATTGAAATCATTATAGGACCTCTTTTCTTACTTGTGGGTCTACCATCTACCATTTTTGCTTCAGTTCCCAGTACTCTCGCTGCAATTTTTTAACAGGTTAAATTAATTTTAGTAAGTCAAAAATAACCTATAACTTGTCCAGATTTATATTCGTGGAATAAATGTAAAAAAAATGTGTGTTGTCAATAGACGTTAAAAATTTTAATATTTTAAGCATATTATTTAGGATTACAAAGCATATGCCTACCACGGTCTAGTAAAAAAATATTTCTTATGTATATGAAATTAGTTTATTATTATACTTAAACGAATCGATCATATAACGATGTATATTACACTGCAGGGCGATTCAAAAGACTTCAAGCAATTTGAAAAATTCATATTTAACTGTGTACTGTAAAATATTTGTAAAATAATCAATAATTTTACAACGGCGTGTTCTGTTTAATAATATTATGATTCTCGCTGACCGGCGGCCCGGCACACACTTTTAAAATAATTATGAATTTTTGAAATTGTATGCAGACAATTCGGAATCGTCCTGTACCGTTATAATGTTGTCGCTGAAAAATGTTAGAAATCTAGATTTTAGGAAATAATTAAAATTTTACGAAAGTAGGTTGTAATATACATATATATTACAAACTATGTAAATATATACCTTATACCTATACCTTATATATATACACACAAATAAGACATTTTAACGTATTATTTATTACTAATATTAAAATTATATATATATATATATATATGTATTATTGTATTATACACAAATTGTAATACATATTCACGGTATGTTGTTCCATAGAAGTACACCACATGAAAATGTATTGACAACAAACGTTAATATATTTTAAACATTTAGATTAATGAAGTTAGTTATTTATTTTTTACGCCTAAACAGGCATTAATTCAATTAAAATTACAATGGCGTAAACTTAGTGATAGTAACTTAAACTTAAACTAATAACAGGTTAAAGGCGTCAGGACTAGTTAACACGCTGTGTAACGGATGATTGTGCCGGGAAGAAGTATGATGGTATGGAAGCTCAAAAAGGGAATAACATCTTGTGTTCAAGGGATGAGATATGGAAGGAAATAGAAGAGAGAAGATCAGGTGCATCAAGAGAGCCATTGAGAAGGGATGTGATGAAAGAAAGGTCATCATGAATTCGACGGGAAGCTAATGTAAGAATTAATTCCAAGGGTTGAGCGAATAACGGAATAATAATGCAGGCAATGATTGATTTTTCAAAAGAAAGCAGCATAGGACAAAAATCTATTTTGGACTGGTTTCATTCATAAAATATCTAAGGCCAGGTGTGAATGCCGAACCACCATGTATTCTTTTCTATTCTAAAATAGAACGCACCAAGAAAAAGTAAAGGACGCAAAGACAGGAGTTTGAATAGAAATTTGTAGTATTATGCTTAATGAATCCTAGGACTTTAAAGGCTTTACCATTCATATTATTGATATGGAATTCAAATGAGAGAGTCGGTGTATAGCATAAAAGATTCCTGGGTCTTTAATAATGGTGAGACGATTGACTGGGAAGCCGTTTAGAGTATAGGAGTAGGAGAGAGGAAAACGACTTCCAGAAAAGGACATTACACAGTATAATAATAAAATATTATTATATTTTTGTTCTAATAAGGAGAATATTTAGACGTTTTATCCAGTCATAGAAATTAACCAGGTCAGATTAAAGGAGAAGGCAATCAGAAGGAGACGTAATTTTGAGGAATAATTTAATATCGTCGGCAAATCAACGAATTTTAGCGAATGTGACACAATGGGATAGTGATTAAGATTAAGATTAATAAGATAAATTAAGAAAATAGTATAAAAAAGATTAACAATATTAAAATAACGGTACTTTTTATGCAATTCGAACGTTTAATTTTAGTAAGTTGATTGTAATCTTATAATAGCCATAAAAATATTATATTTGTATGTCAATTCAATGCGCATGTTTTTAATATGCGCGGCGTGTTGTCACTAGGACTTTAAAATCGTAGTAATTTAATTTTTATAAAATAATAATATTAATATATATATATATATTAATAAAAGTATTAAAATCCTACGAAATTAAATTTAAGTGCTGTTTGTTTTAAAATGTTGTCGGTGTTATATTTCATATTTTAATTCAAACGCAGTTTATATCCACGTTAGATGCATATTAAACGTTATAATTGTACGTGTCCATGAAATAATAATTCCATTAGCGCACCCCACAAAAAAATCCGTAGTCGTTAAACATTAATGTTATATATATTAAGCATTTAGATTTAGAATGTAGTATGAAAAAAAAATTAATAGTTATCATGATTATCACTGTTACGTTTAAGTAAATAAATTGTATTGATTGTATAATAAAATATAACGTGCGTGTGCTTTTGTCGTTTTTAATTTTTAATTTTTATGATGCCTCCTCATTTATTCGATACAAATTTTCTATAATGCTAGAAATGTGCGTTATGTTATGGAATCAATATGGATCCACCACTTCGTTGACCTACTTACACATTTTACAAATATTTTTAAGACAACACTTAAAAAAATGGCAAATTTAGATTATACTAATTTCAAATCCAAATCAGCTATTATTAACTTTGTCATTACTTTTTTTTTTAAATGCGTATACAATTCTTTCGGAAAACTCCGAAAATATTGGTTTTCAATAAGGCTGACCAATTAATATTCGAGATTTTTTTTAATACAGAAATGTATAATCATTACACAATTCGATTTTTGCTTTTAATAATATCTAAACATAATAATAAAGAAAAATTATATCTAAACCAATTATTTTTCCGGCTAGAACATATTATTTAAAAAAAATAAACGATAATGGATTTTGACTAATTTAAATAAGATAGTAAGAGAATTATGGACGTTTCTTGACTTCATTATATTTTTACCAGGATGTGATAACCATTATTATGATAATATTATTTAAGACAATAGAAGATTTTTACAACAATATTGTATAACATCAGCACAATAATTTATAGCGTTGTATGCACCTACATTGATTTGTGTCCACCAATCAGAAGAGCGTTTACAAATATATTTGCAATTCTTTTGTCCTCGGGCGGAGTAATCAATCTGTATTCATCTAACCTGTGGTGATACTATCATGCTATACAGATTGTGTACATAGATGCGACGCTGATAGCTCACTCGTATATCTTGGAAACGTTTGAGGTCCATTGATAAGGTTTTGGTTGTGAGGTTGTAAGGTACTGATGTCAGTTTTGTGCCTCTTGATCCCACGGTATTTAAAGAAGATTAGGGGTTAGCACTCGTTTATAAACAGACACTTTTTTATTCAATTAAATTTCACCGGGAGCGCCCATTGACCATCGGCTTATTTTATTTACTATGAAGTACACATGGGCCACAGCCATTTAAGGTAGTAAAGTAACATTATGTTTAACTAAATTTGGTTTACACGTTACCCTCGAAATATGTAGTAGGCTGTTAATTAAAAGTCATTGACGATATACTAAGTTTAAGTTGTAAGTCATCTATAGTGGCTGTTTTAATTTTATTGCTTTAATTTTTATTTAGTATAATTTTTTAAAATAAATATAAATTATTATTACAAAATTCCCAATAAACTTCATGTTACATCATACATGTAAATCCGACTACAACAGCTGTAACCGTTTGTTGAATGAAAAACTCTTGATTTTTCGAGCGCCAAAGGTAGATTATTTACTATAAAAAGATATATTAATTAACAGGTACATAATAAAAAAAAAAATCAATTTTAAAAAGAAATAAGGTAAAAACGAATATTTTCTTTTATTTCATAACAGTTAATAATAATATTCTGTTATAACTACTATATGCGGAATATATATAGTGTAATATTTAGTTAGTCGTAATTTCAATATAAATTATATGGGTTTGGAGACTAATCATTTTAAAAATATTTATTATAACTATATTACATACTTTAATACTTATATATAGAATATATATATATATATAGAATAAAAATAAGCATAACCATAAGGTATTAACAAAAAGCACAATAGTTTAAATTTGTGTACATAAACCTAACCAGTAAAAATTAGTTATTACAGACATTTATTGTGAGACCAACTGTGTTGTATGAATCAGAGTATTAGGCAGTGGATAAGAAAATAAAACAAAATAATAATAAGAAATTCAAATAAAATATTATTTAACTAAGGGGTTTAAAGAATAATAAGCCGCTGGACCATGGGCGCTCCCGGTGGAATTTATTTGAACCGAAAAATTGTTTTTTTTTCTTTTAACAGGTTTAGTGTTATCACCTGATTTTCTTTACACCGTGCGAAATAGAAACGAAATACAGGACAGACTTACCTTATAATAATATTAACAACTGTAAATTGAAACTATTATTTATATATTAAGTGTTCGATGATTCAAAATAGTCAAATGATAAAACAAACTAATTCTCTGTATAAACGCTATACGTGTTTATTTATAATATGTGTAACTATACGTATTTAAGTGTTCGATCTCAACTTGTTAACAAGCACGAACGAGTTGCAATACAAATATAGTTATATATATGTATATATTTTATTCTAAGAGGAAAAAAAAAATGTGTAATCACTAAAATACTCATGAACACGACATAGTTTAATATTAATAATATAATATATATAAAATACAAATTGAAATTTTTAAGAACCGACGTCCGATTCACGCGCGGTATATTATTAACCCCTTATTGCGTAATATATAATGATATTATTATTATAGGTACTTATGTTTATTATTATTATTATTATTTTTATAAAATTACAACTATAATAGGTATTTATTATATAAATCTAAAATCGCAAGAATAAAGTCTCAGTGAAATCGTCATCGGGTATCGTTGTCGGGAATACAAATAAAAAAAAATGTGTGTGTATACTCCGTGCTAGGATTTGAAAACAAAATGTACAACGTTCTTGAATTTCGGATGGGTTTTGAGTGGTAAAACGAAAAAAATACGTGCACAGTTATTAATGAATACGAGAAAAACGGTAATAATTATTTTGGAAAAAGTGTTTAAGACGATTATCGTGTATTATACATATTATAAAATATTGCTGCCCGTTCTTCCGTCGTAGCTGCTGCCACATATTTTCCTAAGCGTATCCTTGTCGACGCTCCTCGTTCCTTATACTGCTCGCCAGGCACAACGCGAAAAGGATGCCGATCAACTGAAACAAAACGGTTTTTAAAATTCAACAATACGTTCGTTTCTGTTGTCTTATGGTAATTTAATTATGGTAATATTATTGGGATACGCAGAGTAATCCAAAAAGCCATAACCAAACTTTGACTTAAGATCCGCACGCGCTAACAAGTAAGTTTACAATAATTAACAAGTAAGTTCTTATTTTTAAAATGCACGCGTTTACACTTATAAATCGCTATACCTTGTATACAACCACGCGTACATCAATCTCGGTTATGTTGCAGGGATAATATATGTAAAAATTGTTATATTCTACTGGACCATTTAATTATGAATACGACATTTATGCATTGTTTTCCCTCTAAAAGTCATAATTTATCTGACTTTTCGTTTTAATGTGACCTGTAGGTGTACGAGACAATATGAATATTACAAATTCCAAAAATACTTTTTTTTTTTTGTAATGAATTCTTCTGCAAATACGAGAAATATTTAGAAAATATGCGCTTATTGATAAAATATTTTAAAATATGCATTTATTTCAAAATATGTGGTGAAAAAAAAATCTTGTTTTATTCAGAGTTTTCTAAATCGCGCTCGTTTTCAATGAGAATTAAGGAATCAACACTTAATAAAATTATGTATTTACATAAAAACCCGCCTCATAATTATTATAGTAACCACGAATATTATTATATAACATTGTATAAAAATTAAAACACATTTAGAAAAAATTTTTTTTTATTGAATAAAATAAATATAAAAAAAAACCAATATAAACCTAATGTAACGGGAACACGAAACCGAGAAATTATAAGTATTATAACAATTTAAATACATTCTTTTTTTTTTGGCTCTCCTGAAGAGTATTAAATACACACTTACGTATTACTACTGATATTTTTAACGCGAGTGTTAAACAAATACAAATCAGTATATTAACAAAAAAAAAATTATTAATGTTTTTTTTTTAAAGTCTGAATTATAAAACGGTTTTGTTGAAAAAAACGAAAATATTACCACATTCAAATTGACAATAGTCGACGATGGTTCGTGTTAAATCGCTTTCAATTTGTTTAAGACGTGTAATTTCATTGCGTTTCAAACGCTGAATAGCGCAAATGAACTAAACTAAAATTGAATACGAATAAAAATTACTGAGTGTAATTTTCAAGAGTATAATATCAGTTGGCGGGGGAAAAAAAAAATCACTCATAATTTTTATTGAAAAACGTGTAACTCGAGTTCCAACTGACAAATACCGATAATTGCCCTCGTCTAACATAAATCTGCTACGTCTATAGTGGCTAATGAATAACAATGTATCTATTATTTTTTTCCGAATCAACGATAATTTGACTTACTGCAGTATACTTCGACCGAAATACGCGCACATAATATGGCAATAGAATATATCGTAATGTCATATTCTCATCGGGCGATACGCGTTCCACAATATGATCAACGTGTGATATAAGACAAGCGCTTATTAATGCTTATATAAGTAGAGAAAATATTTATATGTTTAAATTCGATTTGATTGGATATTTTAAAATTTCAGGCTTATCTTATAGATATTTAAAACATTTTGGAATACTAAAGCGTTTTATTTTAACCGGACAAAATAACCTGTAACTAATATACACGCGTATAATTTCAAATAATTTCTCACCACTTATGAATTATTATATCATTAAAACCTGTGGTTTTTACACATTTCAACGGAAATTACACGTATATAATATTGTCGCTTTTAAAATCGCCGAAATATTTTTGAGTCTACTCGTTTTTTTTAATTTTTGTATTATAAATTATATTTTTTCAGTGACCGTTTTACGTACGTATGTATCGCTTAATATGTATTAAACTTTTCGTTTAAAATAAAATGTTATTATTTCTAATTCTTTTTTCCTTTTTTTTTTTGTGAAGACATATTTCGATATTTTTGTGTATATATGCAAGCGCATTTTTGTTTCCTGAGCATATAAAACAGACATTTCGTACTAAAATAGCGTTCCTACATACACTATTTTTTTATATGTATAATGACTAGTGCAGGTATAAAAAAACAATGATTCTAAAAAACATAAGACAAAAAGAAGTAGGTATTTACTATTAAAAAAAAAGTACACATACACGCTCATTGCTCACGGATGTTATACGAAATACCCGTAACGTTACGTCATAATAATGCGTATTATGTAAAACAATACGATCCGAACAGTTCTGATAACATTTAGAGCGTGATCATACGATATTCATCTCATTTATTTTAAACCGCGAACCATCGTGTAATCTTCCTGCACACATAAGACACGTTAATAGGACGCCTCACGCGGAAAACATAAAATAAAAAAGCGATTTCCTAGTTCCAATACCGCGCCTGCAACAATCAACTTAAAAATACGATTTAAAAAAACGTATAGAAAGATGAGAGAATCTACAAATGTGTTTGGCGTAAGTAGATTTTTGTTAAATACCGTAGCGAATAAAAAATGTTCACAGATTATTCAGTTTTAGTAAAAGTACGATTTCAATAACTGTAGGCTGATTAAAATATCGAAATTTCGATTCCGTCAAACTTTTTTTATTTTTCTATTGATTTTCAAAAATCACGTTCCAAAGTCGCGTACAGCAAACTGCACAACTAGGAAAACAATATGAAACAATTAGTGTTTTAATCATTGTTGCCGTTGTACGGTGTAAGAATTGTGCGCCACTCCTGAAATGAGTTATCATCATCGGGTGTGGTCGTCAGTCGAGGCTGACGACAATTTATTTATCAAGTTGATGAGTGACGAAGTACGCGGCATCCTTCGAGCGTTGTATGACAACACCTTTTTTACCGTGAGACGTCCTCTTAATATACGCGCGTATATGCAGTGCGTACCAACTGTGACCTGACCGGTAATTATAGTAATACCGCCTATCTATGACAGCGGCTATTTCATAAATTATAACGCGCATAGCAATTTCAGTGTTACACTATCGTATTTGACATTTTTACTACTTTCGCGGATAACGGATGCACTGCGGCAGTAGTGTGATTTAAACACAGATATAAAACACTAGATAACTAACTAACGTTTTCATTTGAAGCCAGTCGCCATATACATGATGGGCAATGTTTACATCATTTTCTTATCAATACCGTATGATAATATGTGATTATGATATTTGATATTATTAAAACCATGATCAAAAAGTATTAATTTTTTTAATTATATTAAATTAAAGTTAAATTTACATTTTAAACACAATTTAAATTTAAAATTTAAAAGCGAAACGTTATATACTCGTGTGATAATAATAATATGATAACAGCCGCGATTGACAAATGTAAACATTGCCCACCACGTTCAGTATATGGGTATACAACAAGTTAGCTATCTAGTGTTTTATATCTGTGGATTTAAACATCGTTTATTTGTTCTGATTGCGATGTACGTAATTATAATAAAGATTTTTCCATTATCGTTTATGACGATTGAAGAGTGATCGCGCTGCGGGTATAGATCATGGTGTCGTCCTCACCTCGCTGCCAGCAATCACCACGATGATCTTGAACAACAATCCAGACTTTTCCTTGACCGTGTCGATAGACTTTTGCAGACATCCGTCTTGCCATGCTTGCGTCTTGGAGCACGTTGTGCCTTGGCCGCCGTCCTCGCGACAACACGAGTGGGGCAGAGCTGCCGCGTTCTTTTCTGTCCAGTCGTTCGGTCCGTTTACGCCGCAACAATGGAACTGAAAAGAAAAGAAAAACGGCACGAATATTTATTTTTAGTCAAATCGTCGACAAGTACACCTATATGACATGATGCCATGATCGTCATTTTCAGTGGCGTATTTGCGGGGAGAAATTAAAGAGATATATCTCTCCCCTTGGCTTTTTTTTTAATATAATAATATTTTTAACGGAAAACATTCAATTGCTAGGACCTTTGTAATCTTGAACTCCTGAACGCACATTTTCACGTTTAAAAAGATAAAAAAACATTCTATAAAAGAGGTATATATTATTTATTACGAAATACATTAATAATTGATCTAAATTTTGAATATTATTTAAATTTTAAAGTAGGTTGAATGAGTTTGCAATGTTATTAATCATTTCAAATATAACGATTGTTGAATAGTTTGTAGTTAAACATTATATAAAGATATAATATGTGTGTGTGTGTATTGTACACACTTAAACTGACCATTAAACAATATTATCGAAATTATAATTTATTATTTTTACTATGAAATACTTTTAAATATTTGTCGTAAAAAGCATTTCACGTACTCAAAACGACTGTTAAAACTACTATTTTTTTTAGTTTGGATAGCAGAGAACAAAATACGGAAGAATTGTTGAATACACAATTTTATGTTTTTAAGTAGTAAGCGAATTGACAATAAATTAAAATTTTCGTTTTCGAAGGAAAATCGTTTCACTCCGAAAAAAAAGTGGTCGTTCTGTGTTCGCGTAAATTCATTCGAATAATATTACGACAAAAAAAAATGTCCCACTATATAAACAGTTTAATTATATTCACAAGGCCGAAAGTGTTACGATATAATTGAAAAAACGACAGTCACATATTATATAATCCGTAGGTATTATACGCGCCAATCTAAATATGTATTTAATTTAGAATAAAAAATAAAAAAACCATTCGAATTGTCCTATCACTGTGTGCAGTATACTTTTCTTGAAATCAGGACGCACAAAAGACGTATTACCTTATTGTAAAATCCCACGCAAAGATATTGAGCGTAAAACAAGTTAAAATAACGATGACTTTGTGCATTGGTATTAGAATAATACGCATATGTGCTCAAATTGGAACGCGTTTTGAGTACGAAATAAAAAAAAAAGAAATAAATTTTCTATTTTAATCGACGAGTTTCAAGGACAACGTATAGAATGTTTTTGTAAAAAAAAATAATTATGATGCAACTGGTGAAATAAACATTATAGTAAATACGCGTCATTAGTCATCATCTTTGTAGATAAAACATTCAATTCCACACCTATTCGTTTATATTTATCGTCTTTGTCAATAGGTTGATGAGATAATTTTTGCACAATACTACACATAAATGCGTCATCGTAATAGACCAACAATCTTTTGAAAATGAAACTGCAACAAGCCGCAGCGCAGTGAATTAAAAAAAAAAAAAATTGTATACATTTTTTGCTCAACGGCGATGTATATATACTTACATCGTGTTGTATCTCGTCGACGAGAGCGCGAGAATCATTCTTGTTAGAATAATCGTTGAACACTGTGGTCAACGACTTCCTGGTGATTTCTTCCGCTTGTCCCCGGTTTATGTACAGGAAAACTCCGACGGCTACTTCTAACAGGAAGAACGCCAACAGGAACATCGCGTACTAGAATTAACAATCGTATTAGCTGTTTATTTACTGAGGAGAGCTCGAGTAAAATTCTTTTTGAATACGTTTTTCGAATAAATACCCGAAATACGTGTTAACTGTCAAAAACTACGGTATTCGGAAAATATTTTGGATATGAAAAACAAGTAAAAGCATCATATAAAATATATTTGTGGAAATACGTTGGTCGTTTGCAGGCATAAGCGATATGGTCATTAAATTATTTTCTTATAATTTTGTGTTTATTTTGAATTTTTCGTTACGATTCAAACGTAAATTTATACCGATTTTTTCAGTCCGTTAATTTTCGTTATTTTCGAAATAATTATTTCCAATTACATATTTGTAATTTCAATGAGGTATTATAATTTTTACTAAAATTCGCTTAATAAATAATAAAGATTAATCAATGTATTTTTCTCGGGAAAACAAAATACGCGTACTTAGTAAGTATTTTAAAAGTGCTCGGAACACTTAAAATGTATTACGGATTTATATATATATATATATATATATATATTCGACAATCAAAACCTGATATTAATATGTAGGTACACGGCATCATAATATTTTAAAATCCACCGTATAAAGCTAATTATGTATTTAGGTATTGTATTTGAATTTGTAATTTTTCTTTGCGTTCTTGACGACACCGTGGGAACCCGAATGTCTATTTATTATCGGATTTTCGTTAAAACGCAAATTTTAATTAGATACAATTATAATGAGAAAAAAAATAAACGACGAGCGTAAAAATAAATATATACAAAAAAAAAACGATATCGTTGACCTCTACTACTGCTGTTGCTGCAGTTAGGACGACGGTTTGTTGTCCATTAAATATTATTTTATAATACGTTTGAAACAACCGCCGGACAAGGATATATTATTATTTATAATGGAAATGA
The DNA here is from genome assembly GCA_032441835.1 of Slavum lentiscoides. NCBI lineage: Eukaryota > Metazoa > Arthropoda > Insecta > Hemiptera > Aphididae > Slavum > Slavum lentiscoides. The sequence goes on from CM063708.1 coordinate 31,233,456, forward strand.
AATTTTCAGTAAGTCAATTTATAGAAAATGAATTGTACACGAGTCATATATGTAGTTCTATAAAAATAATGCAAGTCGCCATAAATATTAATTACGTATAAACGATTACGGATAATGCGAGTCTTAAAATCGATCATATGGTTATAGATCATATAAATTGACGTTATGCCTAACGTTACTGATCGAAAAAAAAACGGCAATAACAAGCTTTTCGAGTTATTTTTCCGCGGATAACTGAAGAAGTGTGTGTGAATTTTTCATAAACTTCATTTGATAGAGATCGTATAGAGTCAAACACTAGTATAATTCCGATATATTAGAAGAGTCTAATTATATCTGAATAGTGCAAGTATATAACATATCGGTTTAGTTCCACGTTTATTTCTAAACTCGCGCCATTTTTCAATTTTTTTTTTTTTACATTGTGTTAAAAAAGAAAAAAAAACGTCAACCGCTGAACCATTCTATTTCGAACAGGGGTTATTCATTTTCGTAATACGATAATAATATTTTTTTCACTCGACAACAACAACAATAATCCACTGTAATCACGTGTATCGATTCACTTCGGCGACCATGTACACATTATATACGACAATATACAGCAACACACAGCAGTTGACTGCAGTCGTTACAGATCACAACAACAAGCATGACGAAATTAACCAGATATATCAAAAAAAAATAAAACGAAACAAACATATATTCATATCGCACACGCTTTCATTTGCACGCACTCCGACCCGTTTATTAATCGTTTTTTTTTTTTTTTGTCAAATGAAATCGACTATTACTTAAATTTTATACTAATACGTTCAACCGATTATTTTAAAACATATACGTTCGGTCTTATTAATTGGTCGACAATATAATTGTTTAATTCCTGCGTATAAGCGTAAGGTTTCTTTAAACGGTACATATTATATTATTGTTCACTCGTATCCCGTTTAACGATTTAAGGTTAAGTATTTAACTTCAATTTAAATGTAAATGTATTATGCGATAATTACAATAGAATATGTATTTAACAATTTATCTTTAATAAATTTAAGTGTCTGGAAACGATAATAATAGAGCATAGTTATCTAAGTAGTCAGCGAAGTAGCGGGTAGAATACAGGTAGGTAATATATTGTCTAATAAAAATACTGGGATTAAGATCAGAGATTAAGAGAAATATAAAAGCAATTTTATAGGTATATATTAAGTTAATCCGTCCAGTGATCCTATACGGCGTGAAAACATGGCCACTAAGATAAGAAAATTAGACGAGAAAAGGATTGCAGGAAATCTTAGTGGAAAGTGTGGAGAATGAAAAACGCAGAGCTAGAGGCCACGTTTCAAGATAAATGTAACGAAAAAACAAAAGATTACAATGGACGGGACAGGCTTGGAGGAGCCAAAACGAGTTAATAAAAGCTGTTTCGGAGCAATATCCATAAATGGGAAAAGACGTTTGAGAAAGCCCAGAACGAGACCCGAGGACATAATAAAAAAAGGATCTGGAATTGTTTGGGCAGAAGTCGGAATGAAAAAGTAACAGAGTGAGAAGGACGAAGGATTGGGTGTGAGATGAGATGATAGAAGCCTAAAATCAGAAAAAGGAGAAGACACACACAATAGAATATATTTATGTATTTTAAAAGTTGACCACACTCCTGAAGAAACAATATTAAAAAAGCGTACGAAATGTATACGTGAAAATTACTTACTATGGTGATCATGCAATGGCTCTCCCGGATAGCTCCGCAACAACCGAAGAAAGACACGATGAACACGGCTCCTCCAATGATGATGAAAGCCAGGGCGGCCAAACCGGTTGAATCTCCAGACGCTCTATTGGCCAGCTCTTCAGATTTTGACGAATAATACCGGGTCAATAGACCTAAACCCAACAGTGCCACACCGGATAGCTGAAAACACAAAAGAGAAATTTGTCATATAAAAATGATATTATATACAATACGATATGAACAGTTGACAAATTCAAATCGAATCGAATTCCGAACCGACATTGTTATATTATATTTTTAACTGATTGGAATTAAATCAAATATTAAATATATTTAAATGTTTAAAAATTGAAAAATCATAATAAATTCTACCATAGGATTATGGTATATATATCATTTATAAACACTTAAACGGTGCGTGCTGATGCTTTTCATCAATAGTAAAAAAGTGAATCATCCTCACGCGACAAAAAATACAAATAAATTAAGCTATTAGTAACTCGACTATTAAATTATTTTAAGACTCTTGTGTGCGCATGTAACCGATAAAATAATATATCGTTGGTGTATTCGAGCACGAGGAACATATAATTTCAGGTGTTCTCATTGCAATGAGTAATAAACACACACTCGACGCGTCACGGTCACAGCAATACAAAAACGCAATAATTAAATTATATATTATTATAATTTATTTCTCATCGCATAATACATAATTATATTATTAAAGTCGTCGCACTCGAAAATGTTTTGAAGACGCTATGTCGTCAAGACGAATTCAGCGTAGCAAAGCTAAACTTTTTTCGACGGTTATTTCCCTGCACAACTTTACCAAATAAACATATCAAGTCTAATCGATAAAGCAAATAATAATGAAACAAACAAATTAAAAAAAACAAAATAATTTCATTTGAAAATAAAGAAAACCAGTGAACCACCGTTTTTGTATATTGCGAGCGTTTATGATTCCAAATGTATTCAGTTTAGAAAGGAATTCTAATAGTTCCAGTATTACAGTAGGTATATGTAGTTAAGCATATGTAAATACGATAACAAGAGAACTTATTGTACTACAACTGGCTATCGTCACATATCGTTGATGGTTTTCTAAACTGATAAGACATTTACATTGGTTATGTTTTAATACCATATTTGTATATTAAAATAAACTACCATTAACAGAATATTGCTGTAAGTCAATCATTACAAAAAAAAACAAAAAATGTCTAACCACTTCTGGTGTATTGTGGAATTATATAAATACATAAATAATTAAAATTCATTATTATTTATAAAAGACGTTAAATTTTTCCGTAAAAAAAATGATACAAAACGGTACAATCTGATTGATATTACGTATACAATCAATTTAACTAATATTATTTATAATACGAATATAATAATGTATTACAATGATTTTATATCTTACGCCTTGATACCTTGATCACTGAGTTCTCGTATTATTTCATCATTGTATTGTATAATATAGTAATGTTTGATTATTAAAACGATTGCCTGTCATCGTAGATCTAAGATATGTCTAAACTCTCATTAGGCCATTAAAAGATCTTTCTGGAGAGTATTTGTGTAGAAGCTGGACAGGATAAAATTTAAAAACATTCGTCCAAAACAATAATTAATACAACTATAAGTCATTAACCAAAATAAAGATGAAAATTAGATTTAAGAATAATATATGAAAACACGATCTACGCATGTTATACATGTTAATACCGAATTGTAATTTTTCAACATAATTTTATGTAGAATATCTTATTTTAATTAAACCGTTCTGGGAAGATAGTGGACACCACTATAGTATTTAAATTCCCGGTATTTAAATATGGTAAAAATAAAAAAATCCGCTTTTACTATTATCTATTTACTCGTCGCACAATCGTAGAGAAAACGACATAAAAAGACGTTTATTACACATCATTAGATCCGTGTTATGATCATTTTTTTTTATTTTGTGTCAGCGTGATTTAGTTTTACAATAATTAACAAGGCAGAAGGGGGGGGAGGAAGATTTCGTTTTTTTTTATATCGAACGTCGTCAAATCATCGTCGACGACGGTGGCGTGATTAAACGATTTACCATCTACATAAACGTTGCGTATACGCATGAAACGACGATGGTCTAGTCTCGATAAATTGAAATTAATTATTCAACGAGCCGCGTAATAGTATGGAAACATTTGAATTCGTTTTGATTAAAGAGGGCAAACTCTCGTTTATTTATATTTATTATTATTAGAAACGAAAAAATATAATATATAACACTGTGCTCCGCCGTCTGTATCGACCGTGTCGAACGGCGGATTTTCTTCCGTTTCGAGACGGTTTCTTCTACAAGTTCGTTCGTTCGGGTATTGCCTTCAACGCTATAGACTAGAGCGTGTTTTCGAAAAATATTTAATATTCGTTTTTCAAAAAATTCTTTTGAAAAACATCATCTAGTCGTATGAAGCAATACCGCGATACACAGGATTTCCGGAATAGATATAACAAGTACACAGTCATACAGTAAGTTAGAACGCACAAGGTGTTGTACACGACGCTTGTAAAAAAGTTATCATTCGTTACAATTAAATTCAATGTACGATTCACGTTATATTTCGATTGAATAGGTACTACAAAAGCGTTAATAATATCAAAACGAATTATATACGTTATTAATAAATAAAACGCAGACGATGGAATTTTTGGTGTTGGGTTGAGGAAAATTTTAACGCCGCTCTTCAGACACTATTACGGAGTTTATAACGGACAGCGGTGTCAGAGCAACGAAACGTGAGTTCCTTTATGTGAATTACAAACGCAAAATCCTTCCTCAAATTTTAAAACATAATAAAATACCGATTATTTTCCGACGCCGTCGTAATGCAGGTCCACCGATGGACGGTCGAGAAATGAAAACGGTTTTATTTTTCCAACACTACTATAAAAACGGTAAATAAAAGAAAACCATTATTGAATATTCGATAAAAAGAGATGTCAACTACAGGCTAAGTTTGTCGTTATTGATAAATAAATATGCCAGATTTCCATTGAAATGACAATATATTATAATCTTATTTTTTCGACTGTAATAGAATGTGACGGTGACTCATAATGTATTGTGGCTAAAGCTTTGTGCCGATTTTTATTTTTTGTCGTTAACTCGCTGCGTTTCTCAATATATTCTATTTAAATGCGTACGTTTAATATGCAGTGATTTTCTTTTAACTAAGAATTTTCACAAAACATTTTCTCAAAATAATTAACGCGTGTTTCACGCTCGTTCCTCGTTGCATTATTAAAAATAAACATATTAATGCTCGTATTAAATAGTGTGCAATAAAAAAAATGAATTATATTAACAACTTTTAATATTATTTTATTACATTAACAAATGCATCTTGTATTTATAATATCGAAGATACTCGTGTAATGATATTTATTTATTCTTCACCTCATTTTTTTTTTTTTTTATGTACAAATTAAATAATTTTCTTTTGAAAAATACGCGTAGCTCGATATTTCAAAAATATAAAATCGACGAGGCAACAAAATATGTTTATTGGGTGACATCTGTGTCATTTATTAGTTAGTATATTAGCATGTTAGTTTATTAGATTTTTTAGCTTAAAAAAGTACCGATATATATATATATATATCACGATGACGCGAGGTCACAGTGTGTCAAAATAACGCTCGTGTGTATTATAAACGCGCCAAATCTAAATCAGCGTTAACATAGCGATAGTTTTCAGTTAATTTAAACGGATTTAATATTATGAAATTTCTAATCGCATGACACATAAATACGGTGCAGCTGTTCAATTAATTTTGTTAAACTATTATTTATCGGATTTCGCCATTTCATTAAATAAATAAAAATAAAAAAAATTTCCCCTTCGCGAATTCTTTCAATTTTGTTTTTCTGCCACCCTAAAGCAACGCGTAACTTGCTTGTATCCTAGTGACAGGCCTGGATGAGTGACGGCGGTGAGCTCGATCGTATTTAAATCGAATTTGATAAAAAAAATAATAAAATTAGACGTACGCTATTCGACACCCGAAATCGATAATATTTACTCCATAACCGAACGCGTAATGTATTTTAGTGCACATGTTTGTTTTTCTATACTCAGTTTATACGTGTAAACAATAAAAACTGAGTAACTATTATTTTAACGTTGTTAGTCGTGTATTGTATGAAAGTACAAAAACAGGACATTTTCATTTATAGTTTATTTTATATTTTTACTTTTAACGGTCAACGGACATAAATATATATACTGTACCTAAACATATAATATAATATTTGTGTGTAAAAGACAATTTTGTTGGTTCGGCCCTTTCAGTACGCAGGCATGTAGTATACATTATGTAAGGTACATAATAGTCGAGTTGTCTCCCGTCATTACGTATCTTTTGTCTGCAATACAACATATACCACGACGACTTATACACAATATATGAACATTTGTTCATTTATATACTGTCCTTAAAACAGTATATACGAATTTCTTTTTATTATTATTATTATTATTATTACAGGAGTCAGGGGCGTATTTATGGGGGGCTGATGGGACTCCAGCCCCCTCCGAAATTTCAGAAACTTTCTTTATTAATTCCTATACCCTATGGCTATATGATGTAATATTTTTAATAAATTCCTAATATGTAGTTGTTTTTAAAATGTTGAGAATTTGGTAATTTGTCCTATTTTTAAGATTTAGCCTTGGATTAGAATTTAGAAATAATTCAACAATGATATTTACTCAATGCCTCAGCCCCCCCCCGCCAAAAAAAAATTTCTAAATACGCCCCTGACAGGAGTCGCTTAAATACGGATTAAATAGCGTACGGAAAATGTATAATGGTTTATAATAATTTACAAAGGGATTACAATAACCTTCAATATATGGTTGATTTTTTTTTTTTTTTGTAAGTTTAAAAAATGTTTTTTGATTTTTTTTGTAAATTGTCGTAGTCAGGTTCCGGAGCTTCGTGTAGGTTTTCGGATAGCTTTAGTTTTGCACTTATGTCTGCTATGTTTTCGACAATATATTAAAATGCGTTTAATTATTATGAGAGCTTACCGACGAGCTTGGCACAATCTCGCCCGTGCGTAACCCGTGTGTGTCCCACTATAAACTACACTACAAAAAATGACTTCTGAAATTCTCGAAGATAACTCTTGAACGTGTTGAAAAGTGAAATTGCATTCATAGAAAACAATTGTCCAGCTCATCCCGCACAACTCGCGCAAATTAAGAATATTAAATCAGTGTTTCTCCACACTAACTGCACCACTTCAATAATTATTCAATCCCACGGATAATTAAAACGTTGTATAGGAGAAGTTAATGCGAGGAAGAAAACTATCGAGGCGATTGACGCAAAGGCAGCGCACGAACGGACATTGCCCGAAAAGTCACAATAATAATTTTTTAGACGCCTTTATGACGATGGAGTTTTTGCGTTATCGACCGTTTTAAAGAGTCTGGACAAGAACGAGATTTGACGGTCGTTTTCGTTCTGAGCACACTGCGCAAGAACATAGACAAACCACGCGATATAATACCGTCAAAGCGTGAAAAATCGCGACTCGGACAAAAAATAAAAACGTGGAAACTGCGCAACCTCCAAAAAAAAAACTATCCCGTCGGCTTATCCAAACCCGTTAATTACAATATATATAAACGTTATAATTGCAGCAGCAGCAGCTATATACACCAGCACCGGTAGGCATCCGATTATTGTGGGTGGTTACGCATCGCGCGCTCGCGTGCTGCGTATAACAATAATAATCGTCGCGCCGTCGCCGAGCTTCAGTAATCTCGTACAAAAGTAGAAATAATGACGACAGAAAAGTAGGTCTATGCCCACAAGGGCGTTGGATATAGAAATTAAAAAAAAAAAATACAATCGTATAACGAATAGGAATCGGGTGGATTTGTGGAGAGAAAAAAAAAACAGAAAAATACGCACGTAAAATCGATAGACCGAAAATAATATCTCCCCCTTTACCACTTCGTCGACAACACTATATAATACGGTCTCGGCGACCGCGGTACCGTATATTTTTTTTTAATAATATATAATACGCAATACGTTATAATAGTAAAAAAAAAAAAACTCTGACCGAGGACGAAGGCCGTTTTATTATTATTTTATTTTCGAAAATATCGATCGATTTGTATACATTATAACAATCGTGGCGAACCCTTTTCCGTGAATTTTCCCACTACCCCCTTTGTCACTCGGTAAATATTTTATATTGCGTACACAGTCGCGCGTGTTAGCGTTCTCGAAACGCGTTCTTTTAATGCCAATACACAGAGAGGAAAAAAATACGTTTTACCAAAATATATGCGCATATAAATACGAGAAAGACTTTTTCACTTGGTATTCGTCTTAATTTATACGCGCGCGCTTCAAAATCGAGATTCACTGTACGAATAGTATATAGTTCATATAGTCGTTAATCGGAATTGCCATGTAGATTACTATCGTAACGTTTTTTTTTTTTTCTTTAATGAAAAACTTATAACTCTGTGTTATGTTCTATTCCATTCTAACGCGTATTCATGATTTTAAACCGCTATCGAGTCTTTATAATTCAATTCGGTTTGTAATTAACCGCGTATTTTTGTATTAATCAATTATATTTTGCTGGAATATTTAATCGTTTCTGGTCTGACGAGACTCTTGAGCCGTCCTAACTATTTCCATATAAAATCAATACTATATTGATTAGGGTGATACAAAAAAAAAATCCAACGACTATAAACGATGAATTTACAGAAGAAAAAAAAAAGATGTTTTCAAAATTATATAATTCCTTAAGTACTTTTATAATATACGTACTTATTTTAATATTGCTGTACGAAATAATATAGGTTACAAAACATCACATTCGGTTCGATTAAATTATTTATTACGAAATGTATTGGGTAATTTTATAAATACCTATATAGGTGTAAATAAGAAAATAATTACATGAAAACTGTCAGACTTTAATAATGCGTTTCATGTGGTACACGTCACTGAACCTACGTCAAAAAACATCTAGACACGCATATGTTTGATTCTCTAAAAAAAAAAAAGATTAGTTACGAGCACTGTAAACATACGTAGTCGCCTCATTTTGTTTGAAATTATTACGAAACGGTTTTATTTATTTATTTTTCAATTTCCATATCAAACGTTTGGAAAACAGAAAAAAATAATAATAAGAGAATTTAAGAGATATAAACAAGTTCCGTGATAGTGTCATAAATTCGCTACAACTATGGATTATACTTAATATACATAAACACATATTACGAAAAGACTTTGGAATAAACATGATAAAAAGCGTGCGATAAAACGGTAATTTAAACACGCAAAAAACTACTCTTTCGATACATAAAATATTTTATTCAGACGATAATAATAATTACAATAATTAATAATAATAATAATTAAAATAAGTGATGAGAAGAAAATTACACGATAAATTTCAAAAATGTAGTATTATGTTATTATGCTACACACGCGACCTTGAGAAGATACAATTTTACTACATTGCAAACAGTCGATAATATTTTAATAGGTATTGAAAACATTTTTTTTCCTTCTTATATTAATACTCTATACCGACAATTATATAAATATGCAATAGCGATCTCCGCATACTCGTTAATACCGCAATTATTTCTAAACGAAATTCGATAAAAAAATAATAATAATAATAAGCTTTTTTTTTAACAATATTAGTAAATTACAACGAATCGATAAATGATCGACGACAGGTTTATTAACCGCGTCTAAACAGTAAACTGCACGTATTATTGATATGTTCTATACATTCCACTCCAACGAGTTATTACGTAGTCTAAACTAAACTAAATTACCGTCCGTAAATCCACCAATACAATTTCATAAACTATATAAGTATGCGCGCATTATTTTACAATCGTCGTATCCATTAGCTATATTAGTAAAATAATAATTGTTTACATCGTTTCCAAATAAATTTCGTCGTGTAAAATTGAACGAATAAAATCGGCGATTAACGACGCCATTATAATACATGTTTTTTACGGGGTTTTTTTTTTTTAGGAAACGCGCTTAATACAGTTCTTCACGTCATAAAAAATTCACACAACATATTTCGACGATAAAACTATCACGCCGAGACCCGATTAATAATAGGGCTGCAGAATTATAATGTCACTAAAATATATATAATTATCATTACAATTCTACTGTACACAAATATATTACTAAAAAAAAATATATATAAACGAAAAAAAAAAACCAATATCAGTAGTTCGATCGAATATACATTAGCGTGTTCGGACGATCGGCTTTGTTTAACTCTCGGGGCGGGGCTACTGCAGCAGTGGTCAAAGGCTGATGATGGAAATCGATACGACAACTTTTGAACAACCAACGTATTAGTGGACACTCGACTTCGGACATAAAATAGTAAAAAACTATAATATACGGAAAAAAGTATGAGGAAAGTGTGTGTATAGACGAGACGAATATTTCCTAAAAATTCCCTATACCGTACTAAATCGCGAACGTATCTCTCAGAACTCAAAACCGCGGATGCGTTGTGTACTACACACAATTTTAATCCCGTGCTGCATATTACGTAAGAGATGAGATGGAAAATATGAAATTTATTCCGTGGCGTCGTCCGAATAACGGCGTAATAAAGTATGAGACGAAATCGTATACTACGTATTACGACAGGAACAATTTTTAAAACAAAAAGTGTACAGTGCACACGTTTCATATTATAATATCGCTCACCATCTCTATATATTATAATAATAATATATAGGTCGTATATGAGGCAACCTGCAGATGGCGTGGGTCTTGTTTTTCGTATAAGAAAAAAAAGTGCCACTGGAAACGCGTGCCTACGCATATTACACGCACACATAATGTTGCCTTAAAAGTACATAAAATACAGTGCGAGGACGGCGCGTATTTATTATTGCTTGGTTCCAAATATTATCTATGGAACAGACACATACCCACATTAATGCAATCATTACCCACTCAGTATTTATATAATATTCCGAAGTCGCGTGTAAGAAATTTAACGTATTTCATACTCATTATCGGGATTAAAAAAACTTAAAAGGTATAATATAAGATATTTTTCGTCGACTAAATACGCGTTTAAACAGCGACATAAAAATGTGTAATACATCATTAATTTCGATTGGAGACAAATCGTTGGCAATGATGTTAATAAAATGTGATAAACTATAGGAATGACATGTGCACCTAATCAGTTTGGTAAATGACATATCTGACACAGAGAATTGCTGCGACGCGAACATCGATGCTTCGACATTGAAAAATTGATTTGTACAGTAAAAATATTCAAAAATTATTTATGTTTATAATACGATAATGCGAACAATAAACGATCAAAGCGTGATGGAACGTATTTCTCGGATGTACCAGCTGATGGCACGCAGGAAAACACTTCTTTTTCATCGATACTATGACGACCGTACGCTCACGAAATATTATTGCATTGGCCATTGCATCGTCTGGAATTGCTGTACATTTTTCTGAAGAAAAACCAATGGAAATTTTTTTTTTTTAATGAATTAATCACATACACTATTCTATTGATTTTCGAAACGGTATCGGACTTCAATTGTATTTATATCATATAATTCGTGTACTCGGACGAAGCCGGATAATCCTGCAGCTATAGGTATTTCGGTAACTAACCTTATTCAGAGACTAACCGTTACTATTATACGTTCTGCAGAAACGTCGAAAAATAAGGTCGCAGTTGTTATTATCAATTGAAAAAAAACAACCGTTTTGACGCGATACGAAAATAAATAAATGTCTATCGAAAATTGTACATATATTCATAAATATATATAGAGAGAGAGACATTTACGGTATTGCGTTCAACCATCGAACGATGAACTATTACGGTCGATATAGACTACACGGCCATCTGCGCGACCGAACAGACTATTACTCCTCTCTCCGAGTATATATTAGAACAATAATAATTTTTTTACTGAACCGTCACGCAAAATAACGATAAGTCTATATACTTATAAAATATAACGATAGTGTAATACTTCCGAATTCGAAATCGGTCCAAAATACCGATGAAAAATCGGAAAATCGATTGAGCACGGCCCGTCTAGTCGTCGGCTGTCTATAATTTATAACATAACAAATTTCCGGGGTAATAAAATGATAAGCGATTATTCACGATATTCACTAATGCGCAGTGTTCTTTTTTATATATTTCATTATATACTCAACCCTTTAAATATATATATATATATTTGAGTTTTTATACACGAGTATAAGAATAAAATAATGTACCGTCAAACCACATGCGCTTTTGAATTTGCGCCTTCAAAAAAATTAATTTTCAACCGATTATTATTATCTATTATTAGTATTAAACGTGAAAACTGTATCATTTTATAACTGCAATATAACATACACATACATATATTACTGTTATTATTATATCCCGTTACATATAGCATTTCCATTTATATTTAAAATGAAAAAAAATGTATTGTACTTATGAAATTTGACCTTTAAAACTCATCAAAATGTGTAATACCGGTGAATAATTTTTTCCCCCCGCTAATTTACTACAAGAACTTGTACACATCATTTTTACACCAATTTATAAAAAAAAACTTTAAGTATCTAAATTTTTCAGATGTATATTTACGTTGTAATAAATAAGCGAATACACACATTTTTATTTGAATTCGCCTTTGTCATATTACATTGTTTTTAATGATTTTTGCCACGGTTTTATGCGAAACATCGTAACATACACTGTTTAAGCGGTAATACTATTGACAATTCTCGCCGCATTCAATACGTTTCACTACAATATATATATAATATTATTATGAAAAGTCTAAGAAACTACAGTACCTATCGCGTTTAGAAACAAACTCGTCCATTCAAGATAAAACAAGTTGAATCCACTTTGATCCCTGGGAAATTGTGCACAAATTAATGTCGTACTTCGGTTAAATTTTAATAAGCATATTATTCTTCACAAATTCACATTTTAGAGTGTAAATATAATTAATAAAGTAATCATAGCTACAGTGAACCTATTCCTATATGCTATACGTTTATATGTGCCTACCGGTCAGTAGCGTGCCCAGGAATTGTCAATGGGGGATGTTATAAGTAAATAGTAATAATACATTTTAATAAATTGTCATGGTAGTACCAAAAACTCAAATGTTTATGTTTCAAACTCTCCAAAATCGTTTCTAGCTTATAATTGTGTACATTTGTAAATTATTCTATAATTAAAATGAATTTAAATTATAACACACTAACACCAAGTTGTTCAATTAACATAACATACATTATGTATAGTAAATGTTTATTGTCATAACTCATATGTAATAACTTTTTGCTAATAACTAATAAAAAGTATTAAGTAATGACTCTAAAACAGCTCTTATAACTAATAAGTTGTTTTCTGTAGGTCGGCAAAAGAGACAATGGGGGATATAACCCCTAACCTCCCCCCCTGAGCACGCCACTGCTACCGGTACAAATATACAATATATAGGTAATATATATATATATATATTACGTCCTAAATATAGAAATAAATAACAAAATCAATATAAAATACTGGGTTTTACGTCTTAAGCATTGAAATTTTTAAAAACGTACCTACCTGCTTATATGATTTCATAAAGTATTAATTATTTAAACAGCTGCAGTGTATCGATCAACAGAAAAAATTAAATAATTTGATAGTACGAATGACAACACGAATATTCTCTACGTAAAAAAGACATATTATTAAATCATTACTTCTTATAACCTATAAAAGTAAAGTATTATAACGTCAAACCTTTGGTATATGTACCTTTTCACTGCAGCGTAAAGTGTGCCTTTTGCGAAAATATGGATTTTAATTGAACAAGTGTATTCACCAGAGGTACACAGCGTAACACGTATAAGTTGTAAAGACGTTCAAATTTACGTATACACCATAAACGAGTAAACGAACTAAAACTTCAGAAGCTTCGGTATAACATAAAAATCTATCAAATTTAACGTATGAGTTGTTTTGAATTGTTTTCATTAGTGTCTAACGAGAACACAGATATCAACTGGCCTACTGACCCAACAAAGTACATTAAAAATAATAATAATAATTTAGTTAACTGCGGTATTAAACAACACATTTTATTTTATTTATACATATATTTATTTTATTTCGATTTTCTTTAAAAACTATTTTTTTAACGTGCGTTTTTTGTAGTTTTATATTAATTGTATCACCAATATAATAAATTCGTCCCGTACACAGCATACGTGTAATTTTAAACATAAAAATGTAATGAAAAACACGACGTATCCACCGCGTTTTATACTCTAAAAGTTAAAAGGACGATTATCTATATATACGTATGCATAATAATAAAAATAATTATACTGAAATATTTACATACGTGTATACTGTATAACGTATTCGGAAGAATCTTTTCAATATATATATATACGTAGATATACGACGACACTGCCGTTATTTTCGACTCTCATACAAAATATCACGTTGAATGATATATTTCTATTTAGGTCAAACTCATTCTTTATCGACACTTCTCATACATAAAAGAGTCCATTACGTACACGTATATTCTCGCTTCTGTGAGTCATTTTGTTCGCCAATAATGTCGTTAATCATTTCGTTTACGACTTTTATTATTTAAATTTTAAATACGTACACGTAGGTAATATTATAATAAATATGTACGATAAAGGCGTGCAGACTATAGGAAAAGCGAAATAAATTATAATAACTACATACTTTTGAAACGTGTATCATAATTGTTTTTAGGAACGTATAGTGTATAGTGTACACGAATAACGCAAAAGTACGTATATGAAAGAAAAAATTAAGTTTAATAAATAACTAGCAATTCAATGAAATTTGTGAACTCACTCCAAGCGTAAGCTACAGCATGTGACGAGACCAGAAAACATTACAAGTTTGAACAAAATATGTAAATAATAAGAATCCATCCAACAGTATTAATTAATCATATATGTATTGATATGTATCGACCGAAATGTAGCGTCGGCATCATTTCTACTCACGATAAGTATCGCGTGTCAAAATAAGATGACTATGCGAGTCGAACCTTATTCTGATCGTAAGGAAAACTGTACTTCATATAAGGTCTAACCTATTAACAAAATTCTAACGTGCCTAAACATGGACAGTATAATAATACCTCACAATATCCGATATAATCAGTATTTTAGCCGAACTGCTGTCGAGGACTAAAACCGAGGACTAAAACTACTACTAATAATAATTATTATAAGCAGTTAATTAATGTAATAATAATTACAGTTTGCTTCGTTTCGAACAAGTTATAAAAAAAATAAGAAAATATTCGTTTATAGAGGCAACTTAATACACTGTAACTAATTAATATTTATTTAAAATAATATAATGAAATTTGAATTATATAATGAGTGTAAGCGCACTTAAAACATATGACAATATAAAAAAACAAATACAAAATTACAATACAATATAAAATTACGCGGGAAGATACACATTATATAATGTATAACCTATTCAAAATGGCGACTTCAAATATTTACACGGCAAGTATATATGTATAAGCAAACTATACTTTACTAATTTTTTTTTTCGAACAATATTACAGTAATTCGATAATATATATATTTTTTTAAATTTAAATTTAACTTACCAAGTTATTATAGATTAATGTATTATTGGTAAGTATACACATATTAAAACCGAATGATGACTTACCAGGTTTTGTGTCGTATACAACTGTAACTATCTGGTATACTAAATCGGACGGCTATTTTTACAGGAAACAGGTGGTTTATCTATGGAAATTACATACACACACGAATAAAACTGTAGGTAGGAATTATTCGAATGTTATACTTTTTATAATACTAAATATACGTCGTCGTTGCAGTACCCTTTTCTTGTAATTGTCGTTGTATTTGTCGGTATAAAAACGAACCACGAAATCGAAACGAAAACACTGTGTTTTCACAAAACGGGTTTATAAATCTTAATTGTCCGCGCGTTGGGACAAAATAATTTTAATTGTATATAATCTGTTTCGAATTTATTATTATTATTATCTCTAATGTCTATGTTACGTGTATATAATACAAACATGGTGTGACTTCTATAGTGCCCATAGCTGTATCTGGAGTTCTACCGAAACGATTTTTATAATTTTTTTTTTTTTGATGTAAAGATGAGCCAAAAATTGAGAAAAGTTAAGAAAATTAATTACCAATATCATCTTTTAGTTACAGTAATAGCTGCGTCAGCACGATTTGAATATTTTATGTATTAATAATTTATACTACTTGATGACGAAAACGTTAACCTTATCGAATTCTGATAATATAACGCGCGTTCGTCTCATTTAATAATATATAAAAGAAATTACCATGGAAATTGTTTATTTCGTTCCGTAGCGTACTTATTATTTTGGCACGCAAGAAAACTATCGATAAATTATACTACGAGTAATTAACCCGGTTATTAGCGATTGGAAAATATAATATAGACGATTTATCATTGTTCAATGTTTTTTTTTTTAAATTACCTATTCATATAATATTTTAATTATTACGATAGTGTATTATATAATGAGCACAGATCGCGAGTATATGCTGGTCACGTCGAACTCGAGTAGACTTTATCCAAATACAAAAAAACCATATACTTCATGTGTACAGAGGTCTAATGATCCTACAGAATTAGTAGATTACGGTTCAGGTGTTAGAACGTGTCATTTTTTTATGCACACTCGTTTCTGGCCCCGTCGATGCACGAAATTACTATATATATAAGCAGTGTTTTAGTTTTTCCTAATCATTTCAATATAAACTTTAAATCGGTTTCATCTGACAAATTACTATTACGGACAAAATTATTAAATTATATCAAAAACAAAAAAACCTTACACGATTCTCCTAAAACATCAATTGAAATAATTTAAATAATACGGTATCGTGTGAATCGTGTGTGGTTGAAAATATACTCGAAATTAAAATTACACGGTCGTAGTCAATGGCATCAGTAATTACCATTCTATTACGAACAGTGAACCAAATCCAGAAAACACATTAACGCGTTATGTCTTTTCAGCGTATTAGTTGAATTCATACCGCAAACAAAGTACAACGTGATATTATGAAAATAGTAATTTAATTATAAATAATATAAAAATATATGGATAGACGCGGAGAAAGTTGCAAATATTTTTTATATATATAATTTTTTGTTTTGGTTTTTGTAACGCTACACTTCTTCTCGACATATGGACTTTTATTATACACGTTCCAAGGACAATATCGTATAGCAGAATACGCGTATAAGTATATATGGCCATGAACTTAAACTTTAAATACAACGAATTTCGCCAAGGACTTTGTTTTCGAAAACTATATGGGAAAACGGAAGCGTAAAATTGCTCGTTGTAAATAAGAAAAATACATAATTGCGATAACGTATGCTCGCGTACAGGACAACAAAACGAGATAGTCGAAATCTATGTTATTACACACTTGTGCGACTGTGGTGAATTTCAGTGAAATCAGTTGTAGTGAATCGATTGTTAAACTACGTATACTTAAATTAGTAGCGAATTTCAATAATTAACAGTAGACGATATGCATATACTACTCGTATTACAATGTGCAACTATATCTACGTCTCGAGAATTTCCGTTATGAATGCCAAGTGTGTCTATGATTGCAAAATACCATATGCAAAACGTTACAAAATAACTTTAATACGAAACAATAAAATAGTATATTATGTTTGAAACACATCGTCTTAGATAGAAGAAAGAATTTTGTGAAGACCATTGTGTGGAAAGTGCTGACATACGGACGTAAGGCACGGACTTCGGGACAGTATGAAAAAGCAAAATTGGAAACAGCAGAGATTTGGATGTGGAGGAAGATGACTGTAAGACAAGTGTTGGAGAGAAATAAAAACAAATGAATAAGTACTGCGAGACGGACACGATAACGAAGAGGAAGATCGAATTAATAGGACGTATGCAATGACGCATAATATTTTCGTGAAGAACATTTTTGATGGTAAAATTTCAGGAAAGAGAGCTGAAGGCCGGCCAAGACAATGGCTACTTCAAAGATGTCTTGAATCAAAAAATGGACGTCAACTCTTATGAACAAATGGAACGTACGACACCTGCAGACAGAAAGACACGGTCGTCACAACAAGGTTTTGTCTTTAGAAATTGGTGAACGAAAGGTATAGCCCCATCGAAATCCATCGTCTTAACCGAAAATAAAACCATCGTTAATTCGGTCGCTACGCGCAAATCGTTCGAGGTTTAAACTCGGGAAAAGCTTTCACTTTCTTCCAGTACGTCTTGCTGCGAACGACTACTAAATATACTTCTATACTTTCCCCTTTAGCCAAAAAACACGAAGACGTTTACTCGCCAAACTTCGTTGTGCCCGTCACTTTTTTCAGCCACGATTTCTAATCGAAATTTTCACAGTTCTAAATAGACTGGCCGGACACATTATGTTTGCGAAAATCCGATTTACCGAACAAACGTTTATGATCGAGTTATATATATATATATATATAGTTAATATTGTTTAATACAAACTTTTCAACAAATAATGATATAATAATAATCCGGTTGATCATAGCAAAGCTTCATCGTGCGAATTATGCAAACCAAAACAGGAATATTGTACAAATATGATTGTATGATATAAAATGTTCGTAAGTGGCGAATTTTTTTCCTTTAGAACGACTGAATTATATCACATAACAATAAAAACAACAACAATAATAATTATGATAATACAATTTACACTCGTAGTGCGTGTTTGTAATTAAATCATTAGTGGAGAAAAAAAAGAAGCTAAACACTGCGTGTGCGTGTGCTCTTTCGATTATAATTATTATTATATTACAGCCGATATAATCGGAGGGAATCGCACCGTGTAATTATATCCACACAGAAAACGTTTATATTTGTTACATCAATCCAAATATGAAAGTTTTTTTTTTCAACTGTATCTTTTTAAGATCAACTTAAACGTATTAAATAATAATAATAATATAATATTCGACCAATGCGAATGCTTTCGCTTCACTGAATGATATTTTCAGCGTTTTGTCGTTGATGCGCGTATATACTCGTATACAGTTATTGTACACATATACGTTTTACGCACTATAAAAATATTATATTCGTACCTGTAAAAAAAAAAAGTAATCGTGTACTCGTGTATATATTTAATATGGAATCGTTTCGTGCGAGAATTTTGAGAAGAAAAACTGTTTGATTTTCACATCATCCTACTCAAATAATCCTGGTGTTAAACACTAAATAGCCCTCAGTTTATTTATGTTCTCTTTATTCAAATTCCGTTTTGCACAATTCTAAAACCAATACATTACACTAAAATGTAAACATTTTTTTTTTTTGAGTACCGTAGAGTTACGTCAATTTACATATGAACATATCGTCAATTGTTAATATAAAACGCGTATTTGCCGTATTCGTAAGGAGTGTCGAGTCCAGGACTCGGGTACTTTTTCGCTGGTTTTACCGCTCAGTATACTGCTGCTTGTCTCGTATATAAAGGCGTTGTAGCACTAAACGATATGAACTGCCCGACAATAAATCGTCATATAATATACGCCGCTCGCAAAAAAGTGGACGACTTATTGTGTTCGTTCTCGCGTGAAACGATTCATAACGATATACAGACACGCATTAAATAATAATAATAATGCTACCGATAAAATATAATAAAAGAAGGAATTTTCCGAGTAAACGCGCGATAATAATGATTTTGGTAAATTAGTTACAGATCGTTGAAATCTCTAGGTTATTCGCCGTGAAGACCGCTGACATTGCTGCAGCGTCGTGTGCACGCAAAACGGTACAGACAAAACGTAAACATCATAACTATTAAATATTAATAGAATACACGCGAGGTGTTTTTACGATTGCGTGAGATAAAAATTGGAAAGTATTGTAGAAAAAAAAAAATCACGACTGTCAGCCGCCGGTGATACATAAATGACGAAAGCTAGAAAGCGCCGATCGCGGAGAAAACCGGTTATTTGGAAAGTTCATGACCGAGACAACGATAAATCGCGCGCGAGATATACTCCGCGTCTCGGGTCATGTGGTAAAAAAAAACGCATATTTTTCTCATCGAAGCGTGCCTACAAAAATCCTAAGACTTATGCAACGTTTCACACGGAACAAAATTTGTTTTACGAGCACAAAAAATTCGATTTACTCTGCTGCGCTATATACTTACGCGTTCAAACCGAAATACGTTCGTCGATTACGGCCAGCGAAATAGGGATTCGCTGTTATTTCGAAAAATAAAATACATATTCAAAAAAAAAAAACAAGGTGTGATTTCTACAGCGATTCGAAAAAAACAATATTTTTTTTAATAATATTGTATACACAAATACTTACTAAAAAGTATACACACGATTAATATACTCGAGAAGATATATTGTTATACAGGTCCTATACTCGTAATATTTCTTATCTATTTATATAAAATAACTTGTCCTGACTGACTGATTAATCAACGCACAGCCCAAACCACTGGGTCTAGACACTTGAAATTTTGCACACAAGTTCCTTCTACATCGTAGGCAAACCCTACGAAAGGATTTTTCAAAATTCCATACCTAAAGGAGTGAAAAAGGGTTAAAAGTTTGATATATCGATCAACGCACAGCCCAAATCGCTAGGTCTAGAGACTATTTTTTAATTATTTTACAATACAATACAAATTATTAAAATATTTTAACCGTTATTTCGGGTGATTAGTCTTAAAAAGGCATTGCTTCCACAGCGAGTTACACCCAAAAGGAGTTGAACACACAATTATTTTCCCGGGCAACGCCGGGTAATTCAGCTAGTTACTATATATATATGGAGTCAATCGGCCACTATTTGTATACATAATATAATAGCGGAGAGAAACTTACGCTCGATACGTGTAATAAAAACATCACCATATAACTCAGTATTTCATACACGACAAATGAGTAAGTTAGAAATATTTTTCGCACCAGATATACGCGGTAAATATCGAAAACGAGAAGAATTTTTATTCGTATATTTAAGTGGAAAGTTACAAGAGATTTTCTCGACGCGATTACCTACGTCCTACACTATTGTATATAATGACTTAATGAATATTTGTTATTTCTCGTGAGAACACTGAGCCTCACTGAGAAAACTAGTGCATTATTATAATACGCGAACAAATATAAAATTATATATACTATAATATGAATAAAAGAAACCGTTAGACGAATAGTAGTAATAAACATGAATGATTATAAATACAAAGAAAAAACAAATTATTAACGAGTCAATGTCCATTTAAACATCCGAAGCCATCTGGAAATTTTAGATTCTGAGCGGAGCGATGAATCTATTGTTTTTACAATGATGTTTTTTTCTATCCTGTGTACAGATTTTCGACCAGAAGGAGTGCTCCGATCTCTTCGATCACACTGTGTTTCCGGCAGCAATTCGCATCTAATTGGTACTTTAGAGAGGTCATTTTTCGATTTAATCTCGTCTTAATCGATTGTTGTTTATTTCTTCGTAATTTTGAAACTAATAGTCATAGAAACCTGAAATTTTCACCAAATATGTAACTTTAGACTATATTTACGAGAAAAGTAAGCTCCGCTCAGAATCGTTTTATCGAATGCAATGACTTATCATTGCTTTCAAATGTATATAATAAAAACAAAACTCTAAAATCTTTATCCAAGTAATTCACTTAAGCTATATCCACAACACCCCGCGGCTCGCTACCTTTTTTTAATACATAATATAATGTAGTGGTAAATTTACTAAATTTTTCGATTATTAAATTAATTTTATTGCGACAAAAAAATTCGTATTGTTTACATGTATATGCGCCGTTTTTTTAGAGACAAATAATGAAAAATCGTTTTTAGCATAACTTTAACTATAGTGTTAATACTCTCCGTGACAGTTGAATTTAAATATGATTTTGCTTGACATTAATACATCTGCGTGTAACGTTTTAGTGTGGAAATTCTCTTCTTTGCAATCGATGATTGCAGAAACGTCACTAGTGAAATATTTTATGAAATTGAGATATTAGTAAAAACGTATACTAGTCATGTGTTTCTATCCGTTGAGTGTAAAAATGTCTTAAGTTATACTTTTTTATTTATCTATAAAATTAAAACCGGAAAATCTGGTTGAGAGCGAAAACGTCTTTAGTCAATGAATTGTGTCGTTCCAAAAGTTCCTATCCAAAAGTTTTAAATAATTGACTCGTGACGTTTCTGCAATCATCGATTCGTTTATAATATATTATATTACAGTTAAGTTCGTAAAATGAATTATTTATATGTGCCTATAACACGAAACGTGCCGTCGTCACCGCATTATAGAACGATCGACGAAATAAAATATATTCGAATACTCAGATAATAGTGTATTTAACGAAACGAGTCGAATCCGATGACGGGAAAGAAAGTTTATTTTTCGATCCGACGCGTCACAAACGTTAGCGACCAGATTAAATTATTAATTGGTATATTATACTTGGCTAAAACGCACATACATATACCTCTATGGGATTAGAAGAAATCCGGTTTATTCGCGAACAGTACGAAAAATAATGGCCGAAATTCCGTCGTAAAAAAATAATCCAAAAAAAAAAAAATCAGAGTATCCCAACTACACATAATGTGACGGAACAAAAAACATTTAAAACGTACCGTCGTCGGATGAAAACGATAATTATTGTTCGCTATTTCAATATTGAACAATTAAACAACATTAAATTTGGAATATTAAGGCAATTAAATATGTCACGAAAACCTAACGTGCAGAGTACCACGTAAATATTTATCTTTTTTTTTTATTGACACCGTTTCACGATAAAAAAAAAACCATTTTTTCCCGTATAAAACATTTCTTACACCACCAATAAATGATTCGACGAATACATTGTTATAACGATGATTCGTACAGTACACTACTGCAGCAGACACAATATATCCGTTTACGCTCGAATCGAAAATCCTTATTAATCCTGTTTATTATAACAATGTTCTACTTATATAACGCGGTAAGTCATTGTTGTTCTTTTCGATATAATTTATTATATGTACTCTTATCCATATAGACGTATTGTATTTTTTTGCCGGTGATTACATTATTATCATATAAAATAAAGAACGAAATCGTAATTATTTTAACGTTCGTGTTCGAAGAAAAAAAAACAGACAAAAACTCTGCCGCGTCGTTCCATAATATGCACGCGCATTTAAGACCGTGTACGGAGAGAGATTGCTGCGCGACGACTTTGAAAACGTTTAAACCGCCGGAAACACCAATTGCAGAGCAAGACTTGTTTCTCGTCCGAATCCCGCGGTATAATAATATTGTCTTCGTTCGTTCGAAACGCGTATTAAATTTAAATTATACTTTTTGTACGTCGGGCACAATACTCCGTTTTACGACTGTATTATTATCATCACCATCATCATCATCATCGTCGTTGTAGTCGTAGCCCGTGTACGCGGTTTAAATGCGCTTTGTCGCGTCGAAAACGGCGTTTGACTTCCCACCGAAGTGAATTCCATCGCTATACACAGCACTATTATTTATTATAATACGCGCGTGCGTACTGGGTTAAGTACCCCTACGCACGTTTCAGGCCCGAATGTTATAACGTCGTGACGTGTTTCCAGGACGTTCCGAAACGGTCCGGAGGATCCGAGATGAAGTATATATTTTACGCGTAGGAGATGACTGCGCCCACACGCCGAAGAGAGTATTGCTGCGACGGCAAGATCAAAATATTCAAAACTATCTGTATTTTATAGACGCGTACCTACGTACCAGGGCCGGTGGCCGAAACTTTTATTTATTTTGGTAGAGATCTACTAGGAATATATTTTCCCGCCGACGATCGATTTACGAGTACACAAATAATTATCGATTAATATTAAAATTAATTAAATAACATAATTATTTAACAATTAATTAAGTAACATTATTATGTTGTTGACGTGAAAGTTTGCAGGCGTTTCTTCATATCGTCGACTATACACATTTCGTTTATTCTCATTAAACGCGTTTTTACGTAAATACAAGAATATTATTTTACAAACGGCTTTTTCCTCGATTGCTTATGTGCAAAAAGCTATTTTATTGTATTCGTCAGGGGCGTATTTATGGGGGGCTGATGGGGCTCCAGCCCCCCCGAAATTTCAGGAACATTCTTTACTAATTCACTATGCCCTGTGGCTGTAGGATGTAATATTTTTAATAAATTCCTAATATGTAGTTGTTTTTAAAATGTTGAGAATTTGGTAATTTATCCTTTTTTTAAGATTTAGTCTTGGATTAGAATTTAGAAATAATTCAACAATGATATTTACTCAATGCCTCAGCCCCCCAAAAAAAAATTTCTAAATACGCCTCTGGTATTCGTATTACCAAAATTTCGGCGAGTGGCTTCTACGAAGTAAAGAACATTGTCTATCCGAATAAAAACATTTGATTTTAGGCAGTTTTTTCATTCTGCGGAGTGTGAAAAATGACCGCAAGGTCGAATAGTTTGAAATCGAATTACACCAAGAACATTCTCATATACACAAATACGCATATACACCAACTATTGTGGAAAAATCTTTACCGTTTACTTTTCTTCCTATAAATTTACTCCTAATATTATATCAATGTTTACGGAAGGGTTCCTAGAAGATTTTATAAACTGAAGACAGCACACAGCCGTGACGGCAAACAAGACAATAATTTCAATTGGGTTATAGTGAAATTAAAATGAATTTGAAAAAAAAAACAACAAATTACAATCAAAATCTATGTAATATTTTTTTAATTATTGTGAGACAACAGAAATAAAAACAGCAAATATATGTAAAAAAAAAAAAATGAAAAATGCCACCTTCGTAAATCTGCCACCCGTGGGCGAATACCCTCTTAAATACGGCCCTGAATATTTATACACAGTGTATGTCACTATAGTTTTAAGCGAATTATGATAAAAAATTATTTAAATACAGACTGAAATACATAAAAAAAAACCATATAAAATTGAAATTAATAAGTGTTTCCGAAACGTTTTATTCGTTAAAGGCTAAACAGTATCGCGGAATTTCAACTGAAATTTTCAGAAATATACGATATTCTGATAAATAGCCTAATAAAATATTATATGTAATACGCAATGAACGTTGTATGAGACGAAAGACGGAAACGCGTATAGTAAACGCTGGTGTCCGGTGCACTTGAAACGTGTAAAAAAATGAGAGATTTTTCTGTCCACGGTGACGATTATGTGAAGGCCGTTTCGGACGATTCGACACGTTATATTCATTATACTATACCTGCCGATACGTTACGGTGGTATTTATATAATGTCGGTTTTACATTTTATGACGGTTTCCTTGAATATATAGATCAGGAAAAATAAATTATTAACACAGAGGTGCTACAATACCAATGTTAAACACCAAAATCCTATAATCTCGTCGATACGAGTTTGCAACAGGACAGTGTTCTACCATGTAATTAAACATTTTTTTTTTTTTAATACATAACGGGTATTGCACAAGGTATAAGGAGATAAAATAACAACAAAGTATATGTATAATAAATACAAAAGTATTAAATTTAGAAGTAATTAAAAGGTACGAGACGATTCTCATCATTTCCTATAGGCGAATCATCCGATGTATAGTACAAGATTGTTCCGACCATAGTTGCAGCAGTAGTGAAACGGAACGTATAGAAAGGAGCGAACGGCGGGAAGATCTACAGCATGAATCTTAGAATTTATTTCTGAGAGCAAAACAGGTGAATCAATAGAATTTGTCGGCTAAAATATTCTTCGGTCGGATAAACTGCTAAGTTTCAAGTGTTTTAAAATGAATCGTGTAGTGCGCTCGATATTATATAAGAACGAAAGAAACAAAACTAAGCGATTCACGTTGGAGTTGAGACGAGTCAGATAAATGGGTCCCCGTAGAATACGGATCCACAACTGATCTAACGAGAGAACAATAAAGTGTTTTTTTTCTTCTAAAAGAATAAGAAGGTAATTTAAAATCTATAAATACGTTTCCTAACACTATAACGTTATGACAAATCTGTTCAACGCGATGACGAAAATCAAAATTAAACGTAAAAATGAATACCTTTTAAATCGTTTTGAAGTAATACGCTCTTGTTAGACAGGACCCTGCACTGTTATGGAATACAGGAGCAGACGGGATGGTGACGCCTAGTAAAATGCACTGTCATATCGGGGATACGACAGCGTTATGTCGGGGGAAAAAACCGCCCACTCAATAATTATTTGAATTTTTAAATTCGATTCAGGCATAATCACTACGCTCGTCGTACACACACGTATATATTATGTATAAAATGTGTGTATTATTGTAATCGCTGCGTTTGAGTACACACAACCGCAACTGCACGAGTACACCACACTATGTGTACTTATGTACAGGTACACATTACAGCTGCACAACGTATATTTTATGTCTACGAAAATAATAATTTATCGTCGTGATCCACTTTGGGAGCAATTCAAGCGTAGTATTCTTTTTTTCTTATTCGAGTTTTTAGCAAAAACTATTAAACTCGACAATAATTATATATACAAAAAAAAAAAAATAGTGGTAGCGATAATAACCAATTTGAATATGTAAAATAAGGCGTACAATTAAATAAGGAAGCTTAGTGTTCGAGAATAAATGTAAGATACAATAAGAATTACACCGGGCAAGGACAAGGATAAAATCAGGAATAGCGGAACGATTGAAAGGGAATATTTAAAGACAGTTACAGATAAAACGTAACGTTTGACGGATAAAGAGGGACAATCGATGAGGGGACGTGTGGCGTACACACAATTTCCTTCTGGGCGTTCAAAAAGGCGAATCATTATGGTTTATGATTTTCGAACGTAGGAAGGCGCGCATAGACGATTGTATGATGGAAGATCCAGATCTCGACTTGCAGTTAAGGCGTATAAGTATTTAAATAATAAATTCCTCGGTCTATTATCGTATTTTTTTTTTTCCGAATTTCTTTCGATTTCCAATAATTACGCGGTCGATTTTAAATAAACGTAGGTGCCCTCGAAGGACGTATAACACGCAGTAGTACATTCGATAAAACTATCAATTTAATATATAGACTACTTATATAACATGTTCATATGAACGCACGGTATTATATAACCTAATCAACGATGAGAAATATTGTCGATTTCATTTCAAATGATTACGGTTTGAAAAAGTCGCGATTACGTTATTATTTTAGACGTTCACAAAAAAAAAAAATCACATTGACCCACACCAAAAATATTATTGAACACTATAAAGGCAACGATCCGCCACTATAGTGCCTAATCACTGCTGCAATACGCGTGTACATAGGTACTTACATACCGAAGGCACACGTGGAAGTATGAAACGATTTCGATATTATATCGATTAATTAAATATTACCAATATTCGGTGTAATAAATGCGTATGCTTATAAACGACATTGACAATATCGTCGTATTTTTTATAAAATAAAAAACGATACGCTTCGATAGTATTTCTCAGCTACTGCCTTACACGCATACAATATAGACGGAATAAAACGCGTATTACCTCCTCATATATAAATACGAGTATATTATAATTAGTCGTACAGTTTTATCGTTTAAAACGACTTGTACAGAGCGTATTGAAATATTTTCAACGTATAATCGTGAAATTTTCAATCGAAACGAATAATACATTTTTATTTTTTTTAATTGAATTTCAAATCAAAAAAAAGAAAACCGAGCACGGAATGTTAGAATAAAACGTGTGTACTCACCGCTAACGCGAAATTGAAAAAGAATAAAATGTATTTGATCGTTGTCGTGCCTAAACCCATTTTAACGAATTTTCCTTATTCGTCGGTATCGTGAACAAAACAAAATACCGAATGGTTCTTATCCGTTTTCCAAAAACGTCGACGCGAAAACACAAACCGAAAAACGTTTGACGGTGAAAACGGTAACCGCGTCAACGGTGGAACGTTCCGTCGGAGAGAGCGAACACAAACTACCGGCCGCGGTACGCACGCACACAAAAAGTGGCGGAGAACGTGTTGATCGCGTTCGTTTTCGGTTTTGCGGTGCGGGAAAGGCGCGCGCAGGCCGGTTCGCCGCCGCCGACGGTCACGCGCGACAAAGCCGCGACGCCCGCGTTTCGGCGCTATCTGACGACGGCCTAGAAAATCGTATCAGTGCTACGAGCAGCGAATCGCGCGCCGGGTTCTCAACCGGTTAGACAATGCCGCAACTTGCACCCGCGCAGCCAGGCCAATGCCCCCGGGAAAAGGGCATAGGCGCGGACGCAGCCAGTGGCGCCGAACACGAGTGTCAAGTGGGGTCTAACCAGGGCTCTCATTTGAAAAAAAAAAAAATGTTTAACGTTTTAACGTTTTTTATCGTTATGGATTATTTGTGTTTAACGTCAAAGAACGTTTTATCGTTATATAATATTTACTTTTTACGTTTATCGGTATTTTTTTAACGTTATTTGGTTTAATATCGATTTTTTTCTTCCAATTAAATAAATCCATTCATATTCCATAGACTATAGCACGTTTTCAAATCTCTTAAACGTAGTGTACTACTTCATTAAACTTCATTGATTATTATAAAAGTCCTAATTTTTCTATCCTTAATTTTTTGATTTTATACATTTTTTCAGTGAGAACTTTGGTTTATTTTTGACTTTATATTCCAATGCAGAATATTTTTCTTAAAATGTTGATTATATTATTACCATTAGAAACTTTTCTGAATAGCTGACATCTTCTCAGACACGTATTTCTGAATAATTTTTACCGTCAAATAAACAAAAATGATCTGAAAGGTCCAATAACAATAAACAGTATTTCAATTCGCGATATCACACGCAGAAAGAGAATTTCCGCGAAAGACATAGTTATAGGAAACCATATATCTCAATACACGTGTCTAGCTGACGCGCGTGTTCGCATCCATGTGAACCCAGCCTTATTATAGAACTATAATAAACTTACTTACTTACACCATAGGTTTATATTTTCCGTAGTAAATTGGAAAAAAATATTAAAATAACGGTAATTCTATTTTTCGTTTTTTGATATAATATAACGTTAATACACTATTTTGTTTAATGATATGTTTTAATTTGTGATAGTTTAAAATGAGTGTTTATTGTTTTCCGTTATACGTTTTTTGATATTCGTTTCAATTGATATTTTGCAATTATAACATTATAATCAAAACGTTATTATAACGTTTGCGAGCCCTGGTAAATACCCCAGAGAAATTAAGTGGTGGGTGAGTGTCTATATGAAGACGGGCAGTATGAAAAAATTTTATATTTAATATAATTAAATGTAATATTATAAAATATTATTGGACTGGACCCACAGGCCACAGTCCACACAACAGTGAAATAATCAATAAAAAACAAAAAATACTCCCAACTCGGCCGGTACATCTGTATATCTGTAGTCGGTATTATTTATTTATTATATTATATTTATTTTATTTATTTATAACATTGGGCATGAAAATTACTACATCATTGATCATAGTATTACTATATACTATTTACTACTATTATTTAGTAGTAACATATTTAAATTGAAATTTAACAACATTAATAGATAGGATATGTTCTTCATATTTAGCTGTTAAGAATCGTACATCAAGTTCCTCTAGCCATTTGACCGACGTTGGTCCACAATCACGCACTACTGCTGCCCCACCTTCGAATTTTGTTCTGTGGCATTCCTCGACAATATGGCTTGTAGCCTATACCGCACTCGCAAAGTGGAGAATCGGAACATAGTGATCTGGAAAGGTTATATTGCATCCATATAAGTTAGGAAAGGACCAAAAAATAGATAAAAATTGGGTTGATGACCTTTTTTTTTTTTTGCTTATTTACTAATAATAATTATGGTCAACAATTACCAGGCCTAGGAATTTTGGAAAGGGACATGGCCCCCTGTGGGGTAGGTGGGTACTTATAAAAATGTTTTACCCCAGGGGTTCAAAAAAAGATCGGCGCCACTGGACGCAGGGGCCGGTATGCAGCTGTATACCCTAATCCAGTGCTTCTCAAACTTTTTTGTCATGGGGCCCCGTAAATTTAATGTAAAACTGTCAAAGCCTCCTTAATCGAAATGTTTTCATAAACGTTTATATAAGGCCTAAAATAAAATAAATATTTCACGCCCCCCCCCCAGTAATATAGCCATGGCCCCCCTAGAGGGCCGCGACCCCCAGTTTGAGAAGAACTGCCCTAATCGAATAAAAATATGTCGTATTAGGCAATTATTTAAAAAAAAAAAAAAAATACTATAATATTTATTTAAATAGGTACTTTGCAGACTATTAGTAATTTGTAAAAAAAAAACCATATTATTATACGAATTAATTGTTTAAAGTTGTTTATTAATAAATAATTTAAAAATCAAAGTAGATATTTCACATTTTTCCTTCGCGTCCAGGACCATACACGCATTACACATATATTATCGATTTATCAAACTGGATTATTTCGAATCAAATAACTTCTGTTTGAATTAATACGCGAGTTTTGTTAAATTAATTCATACATTCTTGTTAAAAATTAATGAAAACAATTTGATTTTATTGTTACAATATTTCATTCTGTGCAATGGTATCGTCAAAACAGCTTATAAAAATCTGTAATAATTTGGAAAAATATTATTGTCTGCCATAGGTATGATATTGTGTTCATGCGTATATTATATATTTATATCGATTTCTTATTACAATAAGAAAACATAAAAACATTGAATACCTAGTGTTTTTTTTCTCTCTTTTTTTTTTCAATAAATTAATTCACTATATGCACAATTTCTTTGCTGTTTTTTTTCCATGTCTTTTTATTCATTATTGGAATATTCATCATTTTCTCTACGTAATTTATTCATTTTTCTTTTTATAGTTTTTTAATTTTTAACCTCGAAGCCGTGATCAGTTTACGAACCATAGAACTGGAATACGATCCAGAAAATCCTAAATCTGACGAAAAAAGACACTGCTGCAGGTGTGTATATCGATTGGACTGTGGACAATCTGGGATTTTCTAAAGAGGACAGTTGCAGAGTATAGTTATTACGGTAGATAATTAAAATAAATATTTTTTTGTGTTCCAGTGTCTGTCTTCAGATATTCCCGTTTCGAATGTTTTACGCATCGAACAGTACTGTCTTCCGTAAAACTTTTTGAATTTTTACATTTTTTTTTGCATTCTCGCGAAATATACATCGGAAGGTGAACGACACTATTCAACGGAAAACATTTGAAACAAGAATATCCGGTTAACCGAACGTGGACGCTGAAACGTGTCCGAAACGTCTGCAGTCAGGACCGTAGCCAGAAATTTGGTTTGGGGGAGAGCCCGGAAAATAGTTGATTCAAAGGGGAGAGAGGTGTCACATGGATATTTCTGTTATCAAAGTAGGAATAATTAATGTTGAAAAACAGCATTTTTATTGTCATTAACAGTGGCGGCGCTAGGGGTGGCAAGGTAGGGCAAGCGCCCTATAGGAATCTATAGGAAAATTACAGAATTTGCAGAAAATATACGGGTTTCTCAGAATTACGGGCCCCATTGCTGGCTACGGCCCCGCGTCTGCAGTTTTCCGCATAAAAACAAATCAGTGGCGTAGCCAGGGGGGGAGCTGATGGGGCTGCAGCCCCCCCGAAATGAATAAATAATCAGTTTTTTTAGTGGGTACCATCTATACATATTAATAATTAATATATAAATTAATTAATTATCAGCCTTAGCCCCCCCCCAAAGAAAAATCCTGGCTACACTACTGAAACAAATATATGGATATCGCCGTAAAAATTTTCATTTGTAATACATATTGAACGGTACCTATCGGTGTATTAAATTACTACAATACAATTGCAGTTGTAAAAAACATAAAATACGTTTTCTTTTTTTATTATCCTTCATTCCTCGTGGAAAAAAATTGACGGCAAAAAAATAAAAACAATTCTGGAATCGAAAAATAGCTTATATTTAAACGTTTTTAAAGGGTGTGCGGGCGGTTAAATTCGCTGTATATATACGAACTGAATATTTTGTGTACACTTTTATGCGTGCGCAGATTACTGGAAGTGAACGGCGAGGTGGTGTTGTCTACAATTTGATACGAACACGAACGATTTAAAAACGTCTGCTGGAGACGCAGTGGCGTAATGAACTTCAGGCAATTTTGTGGGAGGGGTTGGAAAATAAAAATCTAATTATAGCTGGTAAAAACAATATTGAATAATTTAAAAAAAAAATCATGTATTGTAAATTATTTATTACCTATATTATAAGTAGTAATTTTACCGTGTTTTGTAGTGTATGTCATTTAAATAAAGTAGACATCATACTATATTATATTTTTATGGAGTGTCATAATACGATAAAAGACATCCGCCGAAGCCGGCTATCATTATTTGGTATTTTTTCTAAAAATATCGTAATCGACAGACAAGTAGGTTATAATAATATTATTATATAGTCGTGCAGTTCCCTTCCACGGCTGCCGCGTGTCGCCTCTACTCTGCAGCCAACACTACGCCGCCGCCGCGCATTATCCGTATTTTTTAAATTTTATTTATAGGTATATAAATCCAGTGAAAAATACGTTTAAAAACACAGATTTTGGCAAAAAAATATTTGAAAATCCTTACGTGTAATAACGACATTGGAAATAAAAACAAAATGCATCGCGTATTAATATACGCATAATTATTGACACAACGACGATATAGGTATATCTGTGTAAAGAACTCTGGGACCATCTGCAGGACATCTGAATTGCATGAAACGCTTGACACAATATTTTATCATCCGTTATTTTTCACGACAGTCAAGAGATTTTTGAAGCAAATATTCGGTACGGAAGACGATAATTTGTTAGGACAAAGTTTAAAACAAAACTCAATAATAAAGTATAATTTATTTTGATTACATAATTGACATTTAAATACAGTAAAGGAAAATACTTCATATTTGGGAACTAAATAATTATGAAAATTTTCACCGCATACAACTGCGGGTCGATACAGCCGTCGATAATTATACACTTTTCGGACACGGTGTAGAATTAATTTCATTAATTTACCGTTGGCGAAAAAGTCTCTCACCCGACTCGCACTATATACTTAACCATTTTAATCGTAAATCGTCCATAAAAACATACAAGTATATTATGTTTTCACATGTCAAACGATATATTAATACAATTTAATGAATACCTTATAGGAACAGAAACGAAACCATCGGAAAATATAAAATACATAAGTATACGCAGTGGTCGAATCGGATCTAAATAATAGTGGGGTATAGGGATAGAGGCAGTATCGTCATTTCAAGTTTTGAAAGGGGGGCAAAGTTGTGCAGTGGCGTGTTGAAGGGGTAATTTAGGAGCAATTGCAATTTCTCGTGTTATTCCAGTGGCGTAGCCAAGGGGGGCTAAGAGGACTATAGTCCACCCCCCATTGACCGTGTTAATGTATGTATACTAGTTTACGATTTAAGTGTAAACTATAAATGTTTGAAATATTTAAAAAATTTGTATGTTATCATAAGACACATTTATCATCCATATCATATCTCAAATTTATCATTGTTTGGAAAAGTATTGTGGCAACCTGACTCAATGGGTTGGCTATGGCTAATATCAACAAAAATGAAGACATTAATGAAAATGAAATAATTACTGCCTTTGCCCAAATGTCTCCTAGAAGGATGCAACTAACAGAGTGGAGCAAGTAAGCAGTATTTATTTCATTTTCATTAATGTATTCGTACTTAGTTAATAAGTTTATTCTTATATAGGTATATATTTTTTTGTTCTAAGTACATTAAAAAATAAAATTCATATTAATACTAACATTTTATATATTGTTGGGGTTAAACCCCTAAAACCACTTCGTACCTATGCCAATGACTGAGCAAAAAAGTATTTAGCCCCCCAATGAAAAATCCTGGCTACGCCACTATGTTATTCTTATGGTCACCGGTCGAGTTACACGGTTTTGGCGAAAAAGTTTTGTATTACCAATTTTGTGAAAAGCGTGTTGACTGTTGATATTGTATTATTTTTTTAAGGTCATAATTGGAATGAGGTAGGTCAACCCCCCCCCCTAAAAATCTGAAACCACGCAACTACAGGTGGTGAGTGATACCTGAAAGGTGGGTGATACCATTTATTAATCTTTGCTCCTCACCGGAAATAAGTTCAACACGCCACTGAAGTTGTGAATGGTCCATATCGTTAAAAAATCTGTTAAAAAAGTCTGTTTTAATGAGTCTCTAACATCGGCTAATTTCCACCCAAAACACCAGCCCAACAGTAGGCAAATGCCCACCCTGTTCCCCTCAAATAACAACTACGAATTATAAAAAAATAGATTTTCAAAAGTCCAAGATGGATGAATAATTTTGAACAAAATAAGTGAGGGGCGGGGATGGAATATGCTAACTAAAAGGATTGGGGGGATGGCATCTTCCTATATCCTCCTCACACGATCACCGCGTATATATACGTATTATGTATTTGTATTATAAATTAACTTTACTGCGTGACTATATTTAAGGAGTTTTAAATAGGCAATTTAAATGACACTTATAATGAAAGAAAATTTTAAATATTATAATAAATAATTCCGTAACAGGCAAAAACTTGAATAATATTATCAAATTATTGTTACGTATTATTTCTTTTTAACTTTTTAAGAGTCATTTTTCATTATCCTACGAAACATAGAGCATAATTTTTGACACGTCTTTGCTTTCAGCGTCTGTGGAAATACTTGTGGGTGCTCGTGATAAATATCCAGTTTCAAATGAAATTAGAGAATTATAAATAATACCTAATTAAGCTGAACATTATTTATGTAGATTTTGTTACAAGTGTTTAAATGATTCTTGGTGACGAGTTTTACACGGTAAAAAAAAACAATTTATTTTCCATTGTAGTGTATGATGGTGTTTTCAAATACGAATTTAAAATTAGTCAAAAACTTCATAGGTACTTTTATTCGACTCTTTTGCATTTTTTTCAGTTTTCGTTTTATTTTTTAGTCAATATTGTTGTATATAATTATAAATTACTTGACATCAATATTAATATTGAAACGACAAGACGAAAAAGTGAAAAAATTAAATTAAACATAAAGACGTTGACAAATCCAGATGCGTTTTCAAAATTATTATCAGGTTATACAATGAATAAAACTCAGATATTATATAGTTTAATGAATAATATTAGAAATTGTAGTATTGCAGTCGTATTGTTTTTGCGCTCTGGCTTCTTTAAATTTTCAAAATAAAAAAAATACAGTAATGACGGCTTATTTTCGATAAATAAGGCAGAGGTTTTTATCCGGATCAGGTGGAAGCTAAAAAAAAATAAATAGGACATCATAAGTAATTAGAAACATAATTGGAATAATTACGTAAGATGATAATATATACATAAAAACATACAAAATGAAATATTTAGATTTCTTTTTAGTAAAAAAAAGTCTGTTTGTAGCACAGCATCATCCTTCAACTTCAAAGCAGCATCTCACTTAATCCTATTTACGGAAAGTTTTTCAAAATTTAAAAGAAATTTTTGCTATTAAAAAACGAGTTGCCATACCAAATCGATACCGAAACACAATTCTCGAGTTAACAATACACGGACAATTGAAAACACTT
The DNA here is from genome assembly GCA_032441835.1 of Slavum lentiscoides. Lineage (NCBI taxonomy): Eukaryota > Metazoa > Arthropoda > Insecta > Hemiptera > Aphididae > Slavum > Slavum lentiscoides. The sequence continues at coordinate 31,269,095 of CM063708.1, forward strand.
TTGATTAACAAACATGTACCGTACGCACAACAAATATGTATGTACAGGCACGTTTTTCATTTTTATTAGTCAACAACGTGGAAAATTACAATTTATTTCCTATCAAAATAGATTTAATAGACAATGTTTTTATTGGGACATAATATTTCAATTATTAGAAATGACACTTATTATTATAAGAAATGATTTTTACTCTATAATAATATATACTTATATAGCATACAAGTCAAAGTTAGTTGTATTAATATTAGTCTATATTTGAATTTAACATTCACATTTCACACATAATATATATAATTTTTTTCTTTTACTTTTTTTGAAATTGCTCATTTTTATCTGAGGTTCTTAATTTTTCATAAAATACAATAAATACGAGAATAACTGAGTTGTAGTACCTAAGTATAGTACGAGTTTTACAAGCAAATTTCGAAAATACACAAAAAGTGTACATAAAAAAAAATATATGGTCATTATCAGTCTTGGTTTCAGATAGATGATTCTAAATTGGTTTTACTCAATTTTCTATATCTTCTTCATCATCATCAGCAGTCTCTACTCGTCCAGAAAACTGTCTCGAAGCATTTAACAACATTTCTGTTTCCGATTCACTGAGTCTATCATAGAAATCTTTGATACCCTGGAAATAAAATAAATTATTAATTATTTTTTATAGTTACAAAAACTGGAAATTAAGAAAACAAATTTGTTTGAATTTTATTTTATTAAATACAAAAATATAAAAATTGTTTAATATATTAACACTTAGCGTTCTTTAAATTCACCTAACATGTATTTGAATTTGTTGCTATCTTATTTCAAATAAACTAATTGCATTTTATATTATTATTTAAAACTTTCCAAATTATATTGAAACTTCACATATAGTTGTACAATAGACAGTAATATACTTCTAATAATATAAAATACACGTATTAAATTATTTATGGAAGACAGACAGAAAGTTTAAACAAATGTATTAAGCACTCAGCTTTCATGAAAAAAAACAATAATAGTTATAAATGAAATAAATATTATATAAGTATAATTGACTGTAATACTGAACTAATTAAATGTTAAAAATAATATAAGGCAAAATCTAATAAAATTAGTTTATAGATATTTTGTAATTTTGTATGACTTAATATTAAATATTCAAGTCAATATTTTTGGAAACAAGAGCAATCAAATGTTATATTCTCACATTTAAGTTTTATGAAAAGTTCATTAAAGTTTAAGATACAAATATGTACTTTTTTGATATGATTTCGGTTCAAGAACATTTTTTTCTTAATTAATTATTATTAACATAGTTTATTTTTTAAAGTATTTATTAGCATATTATGAGTAAAATGCATTGTTTAAATAATTTGAAAACAAAATTTAAATGGTATACAATAGTGAATTAAACTAATACCAAGGATAATTGTAGAACAGAGTCTGGAGGATCGTTAATTAACATCAGTTTCTCTTTTTTCGACAGATTAATTGGCATGTGCTTCAATTTTAATAGATATTCCTCTATTTTATTTGCATTCTGATCAGCGCATGGTCTTTGCTCTAAATATTTGTTAACCTGTAAACAATAAATATCTGTTATAAACTTGTTTGAAAATAGGCAGTGGTCAATGAAAAACCAAATGCTTCAAATTGGAAATACCTCGTATAAAATTGTTGAATGGTTCATGCCTCCTATAAGTTTAGTGTTTTCTTGGGTTTCTTTTAATATCTTGAAAACCTATAAAAAAAAAATTAATAGCAAACATAAACAAATGAAAAATTATGTCACATTTAAATATCATATTATTTTTATTTTTATCTTTTAGTAGCAACAAGACACGAGAAAATACGTGTTATGACTATGAGCGATTTATTGAATATTCACGATCTATAAAAATCATCGATGTCTAGCTAATTTCTTCCATACATCATAGAGTTACCTTTTACAATTAATATGTACTCTTATTTTAAAGAGATGTTTAATGCGTTTCTTAAAATTTTTTCATTATGTCTTTCAACTTTAAAAATATACCATATCACAGTTAATTTAAAAATACCAATATTTAACAAAACAGAATACAACACAGACACGTATTTTACTAGAAATCATTAAAATAATGTAGATCACACATTATACAATATACCCAGACAGTTATCACTTATTGTATTCAAATAATATACTGACGGATATATATTATACAGAATTTTACAGTTATAATGCAAAAAACTAATCTCGTTAACATAACTTTAAATCACTGAACATAATTAGAGCTCATTAATTTTAATCAAACCTAACTACTATTGGAATATTTAGGATTTTTTTATATGTGGAGTAATATAACATATTTGCGATGGCCAAAAATAAATTAAACAAACTAAATATATATATATATATATATATATATAAAGGAATCATATATGCTTAATTTTAATTTAGACATAAAAGCTATTTAAGTATTTGAAAATCAATTTTGACAATGACATTGGGTCTGTAATTGTAAGCTTTCATCATCTGGTTAAAAAAAATTATCAATTATACATATTGTTTTGACGATACTGAGTAAAAACAAAATATTCATTTTTTGTGAAGATCTGAAAATTTATTTTAAATAGCAACGAGTCCATGAAGAATATAGAATTGTGAATATTTTTGTAGAATAAGATAACACTGTAATTACTGTATCATCGTTCTTGAAGTAATATGATAAATCTTGAGAATAATCAATGAAATACAGAATCACCAATGCATTTTACAATATTATATTTGTCAAATATCACAATGGCATTGTAACAGTACACGTGTTAACAACAATTAACCCGTTGTTGGTAACGAGTGAGCGTTGCGCTCACCTCGTTGTTTTTTCACTATAATTTATTAAATACCTAATAAACATAAACATGTCGATAAGTTATCAAATATAAAATTATTGTTTACAAAAGTATATATAGAAACATGTCCATTGAAGGTATATATTGCATCAGAGCGATCAAATAATATTTAAACAAGTGGTCCTCAACATAGTAGTAACAAGGTGAGTGCACATCATGATACCAATGACGGGTTAAATAGGCACGTTTAAAACGAGTAAAAAAAAAAATTACAGATTTTAAACCGGATCACATTACCCACATTACCTTCTATAAATTCATCACTGTTAACTGCCTACCAGATGTTAATAAAGTCGAGTTATAGCAAAATTTGAAATCGTTACAAAACTCTTAATTCATCGGAGACTACAAAAATCGTAAGGCTATTAACAGTTATTAAAATTAAATTATGGGTGACAAACGCTATCAGACGGTCCGTGTGTAATAGGCGTATGAACCACCAAATCTGAGTACTCGTTATAATAGAAATATTTTAATCGTTTTTATTTCGGCCAATGACTTTACCTCGTTGTTGGTGAGTACCGCTACTTGTGGATTTTTTCTGTAAAAAAAAAAAAACATACGAGATACATATAACATGACGCGCGACAGATAGAAGTGCAATAGAATACTTACACTTCCATTATGGATATTCGATAATAAATTCTTTAATTCGGTAATAAGTTCTTTAGGCTTTTGAAGTTCTATAAAATTTTTAAAAAAACCTTTACAATCTTTGCACTGTAATCTTTATTCTTATCATCACCTATTTCTGATAAGCGTCGTGCGTTATCAATATTATCGCGTATCCTAGTGACAGTGTGAGCGTCGTGGGAAAGAAAAACTATTGTATTGACCAAAAATGTTTTAATAAAATATTATTTTTTTTAAATAAAAAAAAAATAATCATTTTTATACACTAAAAGATCACACAATATTAATAATTTTAATAATTATGCGCTCCTATAGATATCCTAATGTAGTTTTATATAATATAATACGTTAATACCACCAAGTCTTTCAAATCACCAAGTACCTACGTTCCATAAAACTGCGTTTAAAATTTTATATGAAATTTTTTATTTTTCAAATTCGAGTATTTATACGTACGAATTACTACAATAAAAAAAAAATCACAAAATATAAAAATATTAATAGCTTATGCGGATCATAGGCAGGACGTTGCATCTGCGAATGTTTTAATCGTCTTTAAAATAGGTATACGGTATTTTAAAATATTATTATTATTCGGATTAATTATCGGGTTACTTAAAGCTAACAAAACTTGCATTGTTATTTATTGTCAAATTTTGTAATATTATAGTAATAATAACGATAACAATGTAAATATGATTTACGCGTAATTTTAATCAATACATTTTACATAATATTATATATATATCGTGTATTTAGTTACACTCTTTTGTCTTGGACAAACAACGAATTGCGTAATGAAAAAAATTCCTGCTCAGACGCTCTGTATACATTTGATTATATTGCTTATAGATTTTCCTATATATTTTCCTATATAGGAAAAATTATCCTCTTCAAATTTACGTTTAAAATAACGTGTCAAATTTTGTTACTTTCCGGGTTAAAACCAACATTTATCTTTCGGGTTATGGTCAATTCTTGTTATACGCTCAATTTCAAAATATTCGTTTTGTACGTGTGTCATTGTCATATATATAGAGACGAATTTTTAAGGGATTCTAGCGCGGTGTTGGGGTTAAAATTAATATGGATGACAATATAGCCTTGATGTTGATTATATAGGTGGACATACTGCAGTCTGCACAGATGATCATCGCCTGCAATTATAAATAACAACTACAGAATGCGTGTTAGGTAATAAGTGTTTTACGACAACGTTATTTTTATCGTATGCTAGTAATTTCGAGTGTTTTACGCGATACACATTTTTCAAAGAAAAAACAATTTTGTTTTGAATTTCGATATATATGTATTATATATATGTATATATATACATTATAATTCTTCTTCTTTTGCATGTTTTCAATAACCATTTTCTATTGCTGGTCGGCTGCAGCTCTCCATATATGTTTATATCTGTCAAAACTCAACTCTTTAAACTCTCGATAACTGCATCCATTCCCATGTCCTTAAGGATTTGCGGTACATGTTCTATTTTACTGTTGGTCCGCCTCCTCCGATTTTACCTCCTATAGAGTAACCAAACCTAACCATCGACAGTCGACTTAGACTATCATGTGACCCGCAGCTATCACATGTTATCCTTTCTATTTTCTACAATTTCCCCAAAAATTGTCTCTTTTCCTCGATTCTTTTCATTATACTCCTTTATTTGTTACTATTCTTTCACACCACGATATCTTGAGAGTCTGACTGCAATTCAAATGTTTCTAGCTTTTTCCTCTCGACAATACTCACCCGTTCGGGTTTCACACCCACTCTTTATACACGCATATAATATTATAATTGTATAAATATAAACATTTTATATATATTCGCAATCGTTTTCGACTTTCACTGCCTTGGTTACCAAAAAAAAAAACACCAAATATATTGTCGGTTTTATAAAAAAGAAAAAAAGGGTGTGTTTTGACGCCTTGACGAGAATTTGTTGATTAGAATTCAAAAACTTTATAAATATATCAATTAATAATATCGCGTATTTATCGAGTCGTGTATATTTCAAAGAAACGTAATTAAATCAATTTCAATAATAACAAAATAAAATAATCGGTAAATGCGCGGTAGCTGTCGTACACCTATCTATACATATTATATATGCTCATCAATTATACGTATCAGAAACATAATATGCTCGCTGCGGAGTTACAAAATCAATAATTCCGCGGTATATACAATATAACGAATAAATAATGCGATGTTTTCAAATATCCGCAGAGGACTGCCAGTACATATCAAATCGTTTCTAAAACGCGTTAAAACACGTATAAAAATTTTAAAAAATATATATATAAAAAACTTTGATTCGGGCGGTATAAAATCGGCGCACTACGTCAACATTCGAATAAGAATAATCGAATATGAATATGAAAAAAAATAAGCCGCTATTATTCCGTTATCTTCTTCTTCTTCTCAGATTACCGGTCCATTAAGGACCATTGATGCCTTCAAAAAGTCTCGCCATCCATCTCTATTGTAAGTCGACTCAAAGGTTACACTCTGGTCCATTTCTTTCAAATTTTTGGCTATTACATCAATCCATCCGTTTCTTTCTAGGGGTCTTGTTTTGTTTATTTTTCCAACGAGTACTTTTTTTTTCATTCTTTTTTTTATTCGTTATAATTACTATTATATATAGACACGCGTTTTACGTATTAGACAGAAAAATCGTTTATGCGAATAGAATGTCGCGATAATTTTATATTTATAAAATATAATTTAAAAAGAAAAGCCCTCCTCCCTTCTGCAGTTTTGCAGCAGTTCATATATCGGTAAAACAAGCGTTAACGGCATTGCGGCAAAGTATACGTATATTACATGTTATGGGGGGGGGGAAAGAAATTGGTCTGCGAATAATAACATAACGACACGAATGCTGGGAAGTATTTTTATCTCTTCTCATTCGAAACGCGTGTACACGCTTAATAAATTTGTTTTTATTCTAACGATACAACGCGCACATTTAAAAAGATCAATGACGATAGCGTACAGACAGATACATATTATATAAAATAGGTCGGAGAACAGACGGTATACAATTTTATTATAATTTACATAATATATATATTATGTATAATAGTGTCTATAAATATTAATGTAATACCTACGCATCAGTGGCGTAGATACGAAGAGGGTGCAAAGGGTTTTCACCAACCAAAATTCCCCCAAAAAAATTGTTCTAGCTATGTAAAAGTGTTGAAATTGAATTGTGAAAGTATTCTAGAGAACTTTAGCGCATAGTACAACAATATTATTATATAATTATATGAAGTAAAGAATCTCGAGCATTATACGATGATATATGTGTATGTGAATATGTATACAAAACATGAAAAATTGATAAGAAATATTGATTTTTGATTTTATACGTGATTGTACGAAACGCGACGAAACTGTGTACGAAAAAATGTCTACAGTTTCTCAAAACCGAATAAAGTATAACATATATCATCTCTTGAAAAATCTACTTTTCTCATAAAAACCGTATAATATAATATAATAACGATTAATGCGCAGAAAAAAAAGTTTTACACGTACCTACCGTATGTATTGGCGAGTTGACTTTATTTTTGCAGTTATGGGGATTCTTTCATTAAAATTACTTAATAAATACAAATTTAATAAAGAATATATAAAATATTTTTATTTCGAAAGTTTCTTTTGCAGCATAGAAAAAAAATCGTATCTACGCCTCTGATATGCGTATATTATATGAATAATGTTCTTGAAAACGGTAACGACAACGGTTATATACTCATCGTTATACGTACAAATAATAAGATACCATACAAATAATATATACGATGTACCCATATAGTGCAACGCGGTTCACTGCGAAGTCGAACACACCGTCCGAAGCGAGGAGGATTCGAACGCGATGATATTAGTGGACAAATCCATAGAAATTAGGTCATCCGGAGAGCCACATGGGTATATCTTCTATATAATATATGGCCGTTAGTAGGTACGGGTATATGGATATTTAATATACGCGCGTATATATAATATATCAATATATATATATATAAATAATGTGTACTGCAATATATTATTATAGGGTTACTCCATTATATAAGCCAGTGGTTCTCAACAGAACTCACGCCACAGACCATTTTTGCAAGATTTTCAATTACCGCGGACATATTTTAACGTAATGTTATCCTCCGTCTCCTAATTCTTCTTCTTCAGTTTTTCAAAGGCCATTAAGGCGCATCATTGCTCCACACAACAACTCCGTTCCTCCCTATTATTTGCGATTTCTTCCGAGTTATCGATCTCAAATATTCGGAAATCGTAATTAAGTTCTTCAATCCATCTTTTTTTTTCGGCTTTCCTTAGTGGTCTCTTACTTTCTGGCTTCCAGTTCAGCGCGTCCTTCGTTATATCATTCGATCTCCATACATTTTCTAGCCAACTTATTTTTCTTTCTTTAAGTGTTTGTATTATATATTCTTCTCTCTGCAAAAGTTCTTTGATTTCATTATTTGATCTTATTTCGTGCTTTTTTGTTTCAAAAATACTCTAAAGGAATTTTTTTTCTATAACTGATACCGATAAAAATAATCGTTCGAAATCGAAATCAATACACAAAAACCATTTAAAAAAAAAAAGAAAGAAAAATCGAAAACGGTATTGCGATAACATCTAAAAAACAGTATAAGCGAGAAATATAAAATATAACATTGTAATGAGCGAAATTAAAATCGAAATTTCAATATCACTGAAAAATCGATATTTGAAATGGAAAATTAAAAATTAAAAACCGGTTCGTAAAATCGTAAATACAAAAATAACACATTGAGGGATTAGTTTCCCGCGTGCGTACGCGTAATATTATGTACCTACAACGAATTATAATCGAGATTAATCAACTGTCAACAAATTACTATATATGCCTATCATCCGTGTTATCTTAATTCATATTTCGTGGTATGTTGTGTAATAAAAGTATTTCTGTCTTCGATGGAAATAATATAATTATACATAGTACACACGTGGTAATCTGCGGTGTACCACTAAAAATAAATTATTATTAGAAATCAATCTTCTTCTTTCTGTTCGTCTTTATCCCACACGAGTACAGCGCTTCAGCTATTCTTATTTTCAGGGCCGGCTCAAGTAAAAATAGTTTCGGTTTCAAATAAAATTTTGCCATTCCTCAGATGATTTCAGACCACCTCGCCCAATAAAATAGAAAGAGAATTTAGAGACTATCCTTTCATTTTTTTTTTTTTTTTTATTGTAAAATATCATATTAGAGAAATACGTCTTATTTTTGATTTTACCAAAAAAAAAAAAAACATTTTATCATCGTCATCGTTTATAGAAGTAAAAACAATTTAAACTGGGTTATTTCTCGCTAATAATATTAGGTAATGTTTATGTCCATCTTTCGACGAATTGAGCCCGTCTATTTTTCACTTTTACATCTCTCTAACATCTACCGTAACCATTTCTTCGTGTACCTCCACATCATCATTAATGACTTCTAACCACTTTTTGTCCTATACATTTGCCTCGACTTCGTTCTATGACTAATCCACTTACCTTTTTAACTAACTCATTATCCTTTCGCCTCTCGACATCTTCAAAACATTACAACATATATATTCTCGCTCGGTTTTCCAACTATAAACATACGTTTCCCAAACGTGCAGTGTTTTCATCCTGTCTATAACCTATATAAATTATTAGAAAACAATAAGTAATATTATATTTCTATTGAGTATTTCAACTGAACAAAACGAAAATCATAAAAACGATACGTATGTCAAAACCGAAACCGAAACCAATATATAACGATATTAAAAATCGGAAAAATTCGAAACGGGCATTAAAATTCCAAACCGATACTCGTGCAGCGCGTATAATATCATTAAAATCAATAATTCCTCCGGGCTCTGAATAAAACCGAAATAATTGAATTTCGCGGATTCAAGACGGAAAAAAATTCGGTTTCAATATAAAAGTTTAATGCTGCGAATACGCGTTGTATTCACTCAACTCTATTTTTAAACCGTTTATTTTAAATTCGTACTATCGTGTTTAGAATTCATAAATTTTATTTTATTTTGAAAAGCGAAACAAAACGAAAAGAAAAATGCTATCGAAAGAATTTAGGAAAAACAATTTTTTTTTTTTTAAAAATTGGCCCAGAGCGCGAGCGTCAGTTGTGTATATATAAAATTATAGCTCTCGGGTGTGTTTTTTTTTTTCCGTTTTCGCGGTCACCGGTCGACGCGATCGATAATTTTGGCAAAACATGCCGTTGCGAAAGGTCAAGGGCGAAAATTTAGGCTATGCCATTGCGCGGCGGCGCGAGGTTTGTTGCTGCTGCGCAGGGCGCGGCGGGTATGGCGACGGCCGCCGTGCCGTTAACAGGTATTTTCGTTAACGAAACGCATTTTTTTTACCCCGTACAACAAATTTTCTTCGGTCGAAATTTACACCGCGACTATACGGCGCAAATCTATATACATTAGACCAGTGGTTCCCAACTCAACACTATAGGCACGGAGGCACTTATATAAATTTTCCACCGTCACGGACCACGACCTGATTTCAATCCCCCCCCTTTTTATATCACATATTTTTTTTTATACTTTTATAGTTTATGATTTCCAGGTACACAATAAAATCAAAAATTCAGTTTATGTTCTGGAAATATATTTTAATTTATGTATTTAAAAATTAAATTTAATAAAAAAAGATGATACGAATTCAAACGTTACATTTTTCGAACTCGTATTAATTGACTTTTATTCAATGTGAAAAAAAAATAGAACAAGTTTATGTATTATTAAGCGCTTATAATTAATGTGACTTATTATTAGGCGCGCTTCTTTGACCAGTTGTGGAATCCTTATTGGAATGATGCTGTTGCTTAGATTCAGACGATTTCGCTCATTTTTTAAAATTTAAATTTCTTCATTCGCGGACCACCAATTGGGAACCACTGCACCAGACACTGTGCAGTTAATAAATCACGAAATTTCAATTTTTCTATGAAATTTGAAGAAAAATCTAAAGATTTACGAAAATTTAAATACATTTTGAAATTCGTTGAAAAATATAGTATTTTGTCGTTATTTATGTAATCGCTATATTTATATAAAAAAACTATTTTGCGCGACGACCAGCTGCAGACTTCACGAATTCTATATTTACAGTATAGGTTTTCAAAAATGTTTTATATTTAAGGATGAGAATTTTTTTCTGTGTCGCGCAGTTTTCTTATTTATTTATTTATTTTTGTTTTTTTGATAACGTATATAGTCATACTCAATAACGTTTAGTAAATAAATGAAATTTACCGTAAATTGTTTTAAAAAAAGCAAAAAACGCAGATAAATAAGTTCTCCTTTATATTTAAATATGTAAAAATTTGGAAATCACTACCAAATTCGAGAAAACTTGTCTCCTGCTCACATTACGCACGAATTACCGGTGATGTGGCATTCTATATTAATATAATTTCTGATTTACAATACGAATCACGTAATTTTTTTTTAAAATATTTATGTAAACCCCGTCAAACAAATTTTTTGCGCATTTAATAATTGCACCATTTATACACATTTAATATGGCATAATATATATAGTATGATGTAATAAAAAGTATTATTATGGTAATTAATATACATAATGTACGATACGTAAATTATCGAGATAAATTTCACTCCGATAAACAGATACGGTAATAGGTTTATTTAATTTTTTTTAAAATTATAGGCCGTGGACGTATTGCGGGGAAAAAAATTTTTTTTGTCTAAGCAGATGTAAACAAAAAAAAAAATAGTAGTAAGAATAAGTCACATAATGTGGTATAAAAACGTCCTGCTCCACTAAAAATCAAAGTTTAAGTAACTTTTCTTTTCTACAGGCAATTCGTTATATAGTGTAATCTGCAGCGCGACTATAAATTTCCATCGATTTTTTAACGGGCATAGTCGCAGACGATATCGGATTTAATTTGCGCTCGCTCGAAAATTGGAAAACCTATGAAACATTATTGAATAATGTCATTGACACGCGGCATAATCCCTTCGGGCGAAAAACAAAACCTGAACACGACATTGCACTAAAGACTTATGGACTGCAGTGCAATAGTGTTATATCGAAATTTAGAGCGATTCCATTAATTTTTACAAATATTATTCGTTCGTATATTATTACATGTATCAGTGGCGTAACTAAGAGGGATCAGAGGGTACGGTCGCACCCGTGCCCGTGCGCTATTAGGGTGCCCGAAGTAAAACAATGTGTCAATGTACTATTATAAACAATTTAAAAAAAAATTATACTGTTCAATTTTTTTTAAAAATTCAAAAACCTTCTTAAATTCTATGAAACTTTTGTCTACAATTATTAATTATATATTGTGTTGTAAGTTAAAATGGGTAAAACCCATGAGTGAAGCACAAAAGCGCAAAAAAATTATATTGAAACAAAAATAAAAACGATAATGAAATTATCATAAATAAAATTAAAATTATAATGAAACAAAAATTAAGAGATGGCCAATTTCCAAAATTAGACAGCAGTGATTTCACAAAACCAATTGAATCTACATCAGGAAATTCTATTATAAGCGCAATCTGCACTTAAATATCACATGACAACTCCGAAAAACAATTTTTTTTTTGTTTCATTGAAAATTTTGTTTCCGGGCCCAAATTTTGAAGTTACGCCACTGGCAAGTATTGTGTACGCACTCACGTCTCGCGTATTCGAAATTGTGTTCAAATACGTCGCAAATACGTAGTTTTTTTTTTTGTGAAAAAAAAATATATCAATTATTATTTCGAGCACGTAACACGCACGACATTTATTATAAATTAAATTATAGTCGGTTTTTTTTCCTCTCGTATAATAATATACAAATATTATAATATACACTGCTGCACTATATATATATATATATGTATAATGTGCGTCTTTATTTTTTTTTCCATTCGTTTCTTTCTTTTTTTTTTATATCGGACTGAATATCTAATATTTTGTGTCGTGTTTGTAGTATTGATTATTATACATACGCGCGTGTGTTATAAATAATAGGGTCCTCGACCCCGTTTTTCATCCAAGATTCACTAAAAAAAAATAAAAAAATAAAAAAATATACCAACTCATATTCTCGACCTTCTGAAAATATAACATAACGCCGGACGTATCGATGTCAATAACAAACGACATAGGAAATAAATAAATGGGCGAACAACGCACACAACAGTTTATCAGCTCGCGGTATAGTTCTATTACTCGAATTCATGATTTAGAGTCAATAAAAAATGACTTTTTAAAATACTCGAATCCTTATTTAAACGCCTGCGCGAGTTGAAAAAAAACCCCATTCGGAGTTTAAAAATTCAGTTTCTTTTTTTTTTTTCCATCACGTTGTTGCAGGTGTAACATCGATTGTCCATTTCTTCTCGAACGTTTACGAATATTTAAAGCGTTTATAATTTGCAATAGCCGAGCTAAACTTTTATTCTACATAAAGAATATTGAAAAAAATAAAACTCGCCTTTTCTCCTATAAAAAACTTTTTTTCAACGTCGTCGGCAGATAACACGCGTCAGTTAATATCGATTTTTTTCAACTGTGGTAATATTGATAAGCTAAAATCGTGTTTAAATACAGAGAATAAAAATTAACGATTTTAAAATTGTTTTTATAATTATATGACAAATATTTACTACTGTTATTGATAATGTTAATACATAAATGGAGTTTTTTCCTCAAATACATATAGATTATTATTATTGTGTTTTGTGTATACTGTATACGAATAAAATCATTTTCGATTATTATTATTATTATTTTTATTATTATTATTATTATTATTATTATTATTATTATTTTTATTTTTATTATTGATCACAATCACAATGGTAATATGTGTCGCATCCGCTAATTCCACGTGGAGAACCACAATAATGAAACGCGAACTACAGGTAACGTTAAGAAATATCTAAATGAAAAGTAGTACTAATTGTGCTATTTCAACGTACATTATCCAATCCGGTAAATCATACGATAATCGAAAAATCTGGGAAAATTTTTTGGAAAAATTCATTACTTTTAAGGAATCTACAAAATGCTTTTTAAATACATACTTATCATCTATTCTCTTGTATTAATTATACGAGCTGCCTAAAGCGTTTAAATAATTATCGCAGCGAATAAGTTGTAATGTGATTTGTGTCATTTATAAAAAAAAAATCATAGAGACTATTGCGTTCTTTTGCACAAAAAATGAAAGATAAGACGTGTCATAAGTACAAAACTCAATATTATATATATATATATATATATATTATTAATTATTTTAAGTAGACGATATAATATGTACGGTCAATGTCAAAAATAATAATACCATGTAGTTATTGTTTGTATAATATTTTAGTATTTATAAAACGAATCGAGAGTATTATGCAGAATACTTAATATAATGGTATATATAATATTCAATAACGAATCGAGTTTAAAATAGTTTGCATATCGTGAACCTATTCAACGATTCAAGGCTATACACTAGAGGTTCTCAACCCCGGTGGCGTACTGAATTTCCAAGAGTGGGGAGAGGGGCGTGTGATTTAACTCAATTAATAGCGATTTCAAGGTGAAAATAAAAACGATCGGCTTAATATTATATTTTTAAAGAATGTGTACGTAATAATTTATAAGTATAATAAAATTACTTATTTCATGTTCAACATTACCGAATAATGAAAAAAAACAAGGTCACATAAAATTATTTTTAATTTAGAGGGCGTGAGGTTCTTACAAATACAAAAGGGGGGCTTGGAGTGAAAATGTTTAGAATCTATCTGCTATACACGCCATCATTATTATTTTATTGTAAATAAAGTTTCTTTAATCATCAATTCCCCGACACGGTGAATTTTGCAGAATAGATCGTGTTACAGCATTGGCAAACACATTTATTTTCAGTTTAGTATTTTATGTTATTTTAATTACATAACGGGCTAGACCCAATTAATACTAATAACATAAATCGATATAAACTTTAAACAAAATAACAAGTTATATAATTACAATAATAGTAAACAGGTGTTAATAACAAGAACACGAGAAAGAACCACCTTATTACGAATAGAATGGAAAGGTATACGATAATATTACGAATATATATCTTAACGTGCGAGGACTAAGGTTAAGGAGTTAATAGAACCGTTTATTAAGGTTTGTAGAAAACCTAGGACAATAACCTGGAGAATAACCAGTGATTCTCTACCCATGTGGTTAGTGATAGGAGTAAAATCATGATCCGGGCAGCTAATGCCCAAGAGAAACTTATTAAAGTTAGGAGTGTAGGAGTTCTATATGATCTAGTCATACTCGAGATTAGAGAACAGGACGAACAAGAGAGCAATATAACACTATGATGGAAGAAGAAAAATGAAAAGTAATAGCAGAAACTCTTTTACCTAATGAAATACAGCATCTTTAGCGATTATTGTTACTACACATATAGCGGCTATACGCTTATAACTGCTGAAGTGGACTTGAATTACTGCTAAAACGTAAACTTTCACGGACTCATCACTAGATGATTGAATTACCGCTCAATTTATAGTAGGTATAGGAAAAATTTACCTTTAATAAAAGTCATCGAAACCCATTTTTCGATTTATTCACGGATAAACCGAAGCTCTTAGACCAAGAAATTAAGGAATTGTAGGATTTTATCGAAGAGAAGATATAGAGTTTAGAGCTAAAGTATTATTATTGCCATTTATGGTTATTTATGTTCGTTTGAGGGAAAAATTGAAAAAAAAAAGTTCCAATTTAATATATACGCGTACATATATCGGTGAAAAAACGTTTTCATTTGTCTGTAATATAATATATAGCAGCGTGTATCATTTTAATTTCAAATGTCAATGACAGAGAAACACTGTTCGTGAAACGCTTTATTTATAAAATTTTCACGAGAAAAAAAAACAGAAATCTTTAAGTGTAATATACAATTAATCGTTGGTTGTTATATACGTTACAGCTCTCGTGGTAATTTTCGTATGGTCTTAAGTATGTATACACGCATTATACATATATTGATTTACATACAATATAGTTGGATGTGGATAATAAAGGACTCGACGAACAAGTTGCCAATAGACTAAGACATACTCGTACGTTACATTAATTTAAAAAAAAAAAAATGGTAGTCTGCATCGTTTAAATAGATTTATTGTGAGAAAACAATAATAAAAAACGGTATTTTGACCTTGTTATTCGTTTATATGCTGCAGTATGCACACAAAAGGGAACGCGCGAATATCGTTACCGACATTACGAGTGCTTGTACGCCATAATAATCGTTGCATTTACAATATGTTCGTGAAAAAAAAAAAATTGGAATTTATAGTTGACTAATAAAAAGTAGCTAATAAGTTAAAAGAAAACTCGCGTCGAGTATGACTGTCGTTAAAAAATAAGAACATTATATTTTAAACGATGTATTCAATATTATTTAAAAAAAAAAAAAATCCTATATAATATATACATTTAAAGAGTATATTCAGCTCAGACACGATGTGAATGTTGAGCGTTTTATTTTTAAACGTGAAATAAACAAATTACCGGTGCAGTTATTACTCAAGAAGCAATGAAAATCGTTAGGCATTTTATAAGAGATCGACATTTCGAACAGTAATTTATTCGAATTCCACGCAAAGCTTTGTAGGCGAAATACATAATATTATCATATCGTGAATTGTATTATGTCAGTGCGTAGAATAAAAAAGAGAAAAAAAATTTGCGTAGGCGCATAGCCCGAGGGAGAGATGATGCGTCAGAATCGACCGACAGAGCAGCATGAACGACGCAAACTCGGAACGATTACTATATA
The DNA here is from genome assembly GCA_032441835.1 of Slavum lentiscoides. Lineage (NCBI taxonomy): Eukaryota > Metazoa > Arthropoda > Insecta > Hemiptera > Aphididae > Slavum > Slavum lentiscoides. The sequence goes on from CM063708.1 coordinate 31,285,509, forward strand.
TATATAAGGCCATTTTTCCAAACGTTAAAGGTCATACATATACAAAGCGTTTTTTTTCCTTTTTGTACATAAATACGTAATATTAAAAATTCGTTAAGAACTACAAAGAAAAAAAAATACAGTGGCCTGCGAAAAAAAAAATGTGTTGAACAATATAAACCGAGTATTAAAGACGAGCTGAGCACAATGAATTTAGCCGCAGTAAAAGCATATCATATACTAAACCAGAGGTCCCCGAACTTTTTTTTTTCTTTTACTCCGTACCGGCCATTTTTAGACTTTTAAAAACCACGCTTAATTGAAAATCATTCAACGAATTTAAATGTTCGAACGATCAACGAATATCGCGTACATAAATACTTTTAAAAATTTATGTTCTTATTTAACTTACGTTATTTACAGACGTTACAAATTTGTCCAAAACCTAAACCGTAACAAGTGTTGCGGAATTATAGAAAAATTATCTAGATAAAATGATAGTAATGTGTAAATTTATCTGGATAGAAGATAAAAAAAAAAAAAAATTGAAAAAATCTACAATAATGGATAAGAGATGATTAAGATAATTTATCTAGATGAATTCAAGATAAATTTTTTCAATTTATACGTTTTTGAATTTTTGAAAACACATATCCTATTTTGTAACTAAAAAAATTTTTTTTTATTTCAAAATCAAAAGTACTCGGAAACTATATGTCTTACCGATAGATGTCGCATCGTTTGGCCCGCGGTATTTGTATGCTGCGGTATAAGACGCGTATATTATACTGGGGAAAATATCAAAACCCAACCCGATCAAATACGTTCCGACATAAAATTATGTGCCAATAATAATTACTAAAGAAACGATTGTCAATAAAAAATATAATTAAAAAAATAAATAAATTTTAATCTCGTTAATATTAATAATAAAAAATCTTCTAGATAAGTCATTATTATTATCTAAATAAGATAAGAGAGATTATAGAAAATATTCATCTACGTATTATGATTCTTAACGCTGATAAAACGTATAAAAATGACAACTTTTTAAAAAACAAGTACTCGTATATAACGTGTAAAATAATATAAATATAAAAATTCGTTTATAAAATATATTATTATTATTATTATTAAACGTTTGTCATTCGAATTTTACGCGTCTCGTCCGCCTCCCCCCAACTAATACAATCATTTTTTTTTCTTCCAAATAAATAATAATCGACTCGTTCGATATAATATGGAAATGATAAAATTCGCCAATAGGTTAAAAAGAAATATATTCAACACGATATAAAAGTGTTGCAGTATTTTCTATAAATAATACGTGCGTGAGTGTGTATATATAGTGTACGGACGTCGTTCGAGTACTACGCGAGGCGGGGCGGCAGGACGAGGCGAGGAAGACAGAAGCTCTGGGCGGCGGCGGCGGCGTGTACGGTGTGACGGCCGCGCGGATTATTGATCGGCCGCGAACGGTCGAGGACGATGACCTTGCCCTTGTTAGCACCGAGCGCATGTCCGTGGCCGCCGCCGCCGCAGCCGACTCCTCCTACTCCTTCTCCTTTGCCCTCCTGGCCGAGAGAATATTTTTATTACTATCGTCTTGCAGTTCGTATTATATTAAAATATATTTGCGCACTGAACGCTCTTAGTACATATACATGTAATTTAATACGGGAAAAAAATAATAAATTTTCCGTTTTTCATAAGAAAAAAAAATAGTGTACGAGAGGACTCGGTAAAATAATTATTTTAATTGGCCTAAATTACCTATAATATCGCTTATAATCAGTGTTGAAACAAGCGAAAATTTATCTAAGATAAAAAGATTGTTTGCCAAAAATCATCTACATATACAGATAAAGATTACATGTACTTAAATCATCTTAGATAAGATAATAGATGAGTGAAATTTATCCAGGTAAAATATAAGATAAAAATTATAAATTATTTGAATAATCGTGTTATTTCAAGGAGTATATAATACACAGGTGTACATTATTACACATACACACATATATTTATGTACATATAATATGTGTGTGTGTGTGTGTCCAAGTCTCCCTGAAAACATTTCCCGGTCATATTTTCTTATTTATTGTAAAAATACTTTAAAAAAAAAAATTTAATTGGTTAAAATTTTTTTTTTTTGAAATATTTTATGTAGATAATTACAAGAAAGATAATGATTTTTTTTATCTAAGGTAATTTTCAGATAATTAAAAAAAAAATTCATCTAGATGAGATAAAAGATAAACAAATATTACCTAGATAAGTCCGAACACTGCTTATAATACACTTAAATAGACGGTTTATTACACTGTAATACGCGCGACGAGCGAGACAAAAAATTATCAGCAAACAAATATTTCGGCAAAACAAATATTATAAAAAGGCATAGCGAAACTTGCAGTGTATGTGCATTATACTTGTATAAAGATTTTGGGGTTTTGTTATTACTACCTACTTATAAATTTGAAAGCAATGCGTTACGATATACAACGATCCTGGGCGAAGCTTCGGTGTAATATTGTTTATTATTAATAATGTAGTGTGTATAGAGTGCATAATTTACGATTAAACGCTTGCAGTAAACCGTTTTAATATATAATTCCTTACAACAAACCTAGGTAGCTAAAAATTTTCAAAAATTGTACAAAGTATTCGGTATAAATTTCAAGAGTCTAGGATCATTGTTTTTGTAGTTTTTCGTGCCGCGTTTAAAAACTGCTGAGAAAATAGTTTTTTTTCCGATTATTGTTGCGGATTTTGAATTACGCACGAGGAAACTACTGAGAAAAACGTTTCAAATAAACTTTACCAACTAGTTACGAATTTAATGCCGGAACGCGTATAACGCATGACGAGATCGTTCGAGCGTTCTTTATAATCGAAAATGTGTATACAGTGAAAACTAAAAACACCATTGGCTCAGAATCTAAAATTATCTTCAACCGACGTATTATATATTATTACGTAGGCATATAGGCAAATAAATGAACACAAAATATTTATATGCGTATTAGAGCAACTCGTACGAGCAACGCTATTAAATATTAAGGAAAAAGACGTAACTGATTTCCAAAACAAATTATATTAGGACGAACGTCTGATATTTATAGCGTTGACGTAGAGATTTTTTTTTCTTTTATTCTAATTCGCAAATCCGTACACGTAAAATATGAATAAAAAATATTTTGGTATTCGACGTTTTCAATTTTTACACTAAAGTATAATATTTATTTTATTTTTATCATCAGTTTCGGTATAATATCTTTTCATTAATTTTAGCTATTGTCTTTGGGATTATATTAATAAGAAGCTGAGAGTTATTGTTTTTTTTTTTTTACCATTTTTTCAATTTTTTTTCACTCTTCTGCTTATCGACCTTGTTGATATAACGGCGTGCAAAAAATAATTTTTAAAAATGACCTCTGTTTTGTTGATAATAATTATTCTTACAGTTATAAGATGCGATTTTTTTTCACACTTATAAGCCTCACGGTCCGAACGATGATCAGGCGACGATTACTCGCATCATCGTTTTTATTCATACGCTGCACTTGTATTACACTTCGGAAAATAGTTTAAAACAAACTCATATATTTATTTTCTCGGGCCGATTCGGGTCATAAATAATATTTATTTTAAACGAAACAGCGTCGAATTTTTAAGTCGTATTCGCATATAGATATTATAATATTTGCTCTACATAATAATATATTATTGTTCGAATCGACCGGAATTTATCGGTATTTTCGCTCGTGCACATCTGCGTGTCGATTAAAAAAATATGTAAAAATACCGCCCGTTTGATTAATTTTCGATAAACGAATCGTTCGTATAAAATCGTTTCTTCCAATAATTGTTATTAAAAATTAAACGCCCGTGGATTAGCCGGACCCCGCGAGTCGTGATCCGTGTAATTTTACTCGATCCGTACGTTTTGCATCCAAAGTATATTTTTGCCTCTCTTCTCGATAAATTCTATTTATTTCCAATAATCTGTTTCCATACGTTCCGTAATTAATATTATCATATAGTACAGATGAGATCGCGCGCGAACAAAAACGTTTATCAGATGAATTTCTAATTTTGTACTTGCGTTATATCGACAATTTGTATTATAAACCGCGAGCGTGATGTTATACACTGTTATACTCTAATACTTTCATACTGTATTACTGTATATAGGTACTTGTTATACCGCATCATCGACGTGTTATAGAAAATCGTGATGTGGACCACCGATACGTATACGTTAAAAACATTTATTATACGACAACAGAGTTAATTATCTTCCAACAATACCGTTGTAATCATAAATAAAATGATTAATTTTACATTAGAAAATATTTATTTATGCGCCCAAACATATCGTTAAATATGACCGAATTTTCGTTACAAAAAATTCTATAGATGATTATTATAAATATATTTATTCCATTTATTAGACGATTATAAATTGAAAACATTAAATTATTTAATTTTAAAATAAATACATTTTTTTTTTTACAATATTTGCGAAAAAAATTTATTTTTCTTGCTTTCAGTGATATATTACATATATATATATGTGTAAATATTTTATATATTTTTCTCGAAAGAATCAAAAAGTATTTACCAAAAGGTTGTAACGACCAATCGAAATCATTAAAATATATATATGTTAAATAATCGAAATATGTGCTTAAATATCGTAAAATACGGTTGAAAACTAAAAAATAATCGAAATATTAAAAGAATTAACATTAAAGACGCGCGTTCGGAACATCGTTAAAAATATTTTACATATTATTTACGTACGATGAACATAAAAAAACAAGAAATACGCAAAAACATACAAATCCGAATTCGAATAATAATAATTATACGGTTGTCATCTTACCGTATACGTTTTACCTCGTCTCTGCTTATATACTTCAACTCCAAACGCAGTAACTGCTGCAGTTATATATATAACAACCGTGTGTTGTTTATAAGTCGTCGCAACACTAATTGGCCATGTGCCACTCGAATTTAAAACAGTCCTTTTCTTTGAGAGTACTTACATATTAAATGTAAATACTTCGTTATATCCAAGCCCGTTTTGATGTTCTTAAAGCATTTCAAGAACCATTAAATATATAATATTCCTCCAATTCCAACTGATTATCGAATATATAGTATATAACAATATTATACATTTGGTACGCAACGGTCTTAATTCTGCAGTTTTATCCGACATATACGATTAACGGATATAAATATATATTTTATATTATATAGAACGTTCCAAAATGACTGGTCGGATTAAAAAAAAAACATATTTGTTTTAAAATAAAAGTTAGAATAAGTTCTATAAGCAAGCAATTGTATTCGTTACAATGCCTACAAAACGTCCAGTTTGAACCTCAATTATTTGCACGGCACATGTCTTAACTATATATACTGGAATTCCTCATAAACCTGTTAAAGCGTAACAACGGTAATTGATTGATAGCTTCTGTTATGCGATTTTTTTTATTTCATCGAGATTTCTTAAAAGGGGACGTACACGAACAGTGTGTTTTATGCACATCCCCAAAAAGGAAAAAAATTGCGAGGTCCGGAGAACGGGGCGACCACCAAGTCGTGAACGACCGATCCATCGCTTCGGTAGCTCATCGGTGAGATTCATCTGCGGAATTTTATGGAGACCAACGTAGTGGTATTCTGCAACAAACGAAATCATCTGTATCGGTTTGTAGCTGTAGGACTTGCTAATCTTCCTAAACGTCAAGTTTAGGCGAATCCCCTGACACTGTCGAAGCGCGGTTTAGGTTTACCTCAACGCGACCTATATCGAGAGTGGAAAAAAAACCACGAGAATATCATCCTCTTTCGGATGATTCGTTCGGCACAAGTGACGGGTTCAAGAGTTATTGCGGCCGAATCATTTTGGAATGCCCTGCGTATTATTATATTATCGTTAGAATGAAAAAAAAACTATACGCTAGTACAACGGACGAGACGACGGGACGACAATATATTTAATGTCATATATTTTTATTTCGGAATATTTATTATATATAGTGCAGTCTGGTTGAGACGCGCGTAAAGTGGCGGCCATTCCATTAGCGTGTACGTATCGCGTCTACCTCTATACAGCATCTTTGAATCTCGAACTCCGGTGCGCTCTTCGCTCGGTCGTTATTTATTAAAACGTCGGAAAGCTGCCAACAAACGCACTCGAGCCGTGAACGGAGAGATTTAAAATAGTAGTCGTATTATAATATACGTGCGTAATGCTCGCGTCTATAGCGTTTCCCGTCGCTTTTGGATGGGTGTGCACTGTAAGACGCGTTAAATCCGTTCCCTAATCGAATGCGACGCACTTGTATGTAATATTTGTGTATATAAATAGGACAGTATGTGTAATAGGACGCGCGTTAAACGGAACCGAACCGTGTCAGGACTGTAAAAATTTTTTTACGGTGTGTGTGTGTGTGTGTTTTACGACTTCCATTTCCTATGCGTTACAACGTGTGCACACTCACCACATGTCCACTGGATAAAATTGCATCACGACCACTGTTTTATATATTGCATAGTCGAGCCACAGATACCGAGCCGTTTTCGACGGCCTGAGGCAGAGTTCCAAGTACATAATATACGCCCTTGATCATCTGAATAAACCGACTCAACCGGAATCCTAAAGCTAGAGAAGCGTTTCAGTTCTGCGAGTATTTCAGAACGATATCGCGTAAAATAAATAAAAGAACGATTTACATTTCGGTAAAACGTGAACGCGTCAAATTTATTATTTTATTAAAAGTCAGAGTTTCGATAAACATAAAAAAAAAAATTACCATCTTTAACTCAAAATATAATCCCTATAAATTAATTTTTCTTACTTTAAGCTGAACGATTTTTGGATAACGTCATTATTTAATCACGATTTCTGTTACGCGTGGCCTTAATAGGTAACGTAAACTTTCATTATTTTTCTATTGGAATTGCGATTTTTCACTACGCTTTTTCTTATTTTTCTTATCATAATTATTATGTATTTCATTAAAAAAACTAAATAATTTTGAAATTTTTTTTAGTATTATTTACTATATACGAGTATATATTATATAAGTAGCGGTCAGTTGGATTTGATATTTTTAAATTTAGTATATCTCTGACCTAACAGCACCGACATGTGTCATAAAAGTTGTCCAATTATGTTATGGTTATGTTCCATTTTCGCCCCCCTCCCTTTGAACATAATGTATAAGGCTGGAATTAGTGCTCGACCGACGATCGGTACGCGCTGATCATTAGTCGTGAACGAGCGTTTAGTGATTAGCTGACGACAAACTCGGTCGGTCATGTACAATGTAAACGAGTAAACGTGTAAACAAGTGTACAACGAGGAAAGATGAATCCCTACGTTTATTTCATTTCATTGAAATACGTGAAATAATATTATTATTAAATAATAATAATAATAAAGATTGCGTACGTGTGTACGATCGGTCAGCGTCAAACTATACACCCGCATATATCGACATAGCGCGTCAGCCGACCGTAATAAAACGAAAAGAGAAAGTAGTCGCCAGATAGCGCTACGACATAACAAATAGGGCGTGGCAGAAAGATGCATATAAATAGTGGTCCAAAACCACCGGACCGCTCAGTGTAGTCGCGGCGGTCAGACGGGAACAACGTAGCTCGCGTCTGACTGCGATGTGTGTGTGTGTGTGTGTGTGTGTGTGTTGTTTGAGACTTCTTGCTATTTATATGCGCCGTTCTTCCACGCCCTCTATGTTGTGTCGTAGCGCTATCTGGTGACTACTTTCTTTTCTCGTTTTATTGTTATTTCGTTTATGTTTCATGCACGTTGTTCTTCCTTTTTCTACGTCTGCATTTCGTCTCAATACATTAATAGATCTTTCTTCTTGGTTATTTCTTGTCGATGTGGACATTTCATTAGCAGAGGGGGTTGGTTCCATTTTCGCCCCCTTGAACATGATGTATAACCAGATATATAGAAGTATAACATATATACAGAGTTTGGAACTAAAAACACTTAAAATCATCGAACTAAGTGCATAAATACTCAATTCAAAGAAGAAGTTTCAAAAATGGTTACTCCCCTCCCCCAATTCCAAACAAGAGAAGAATAGATTGTGCCCTAAATATTTTTTGAAAAATGAAATGTAAAATATTTCAAAGAATAACCGAAGAAAAAATTAATTTGCCTTCTGAAATATAATTATATAATATTTTTATATATTAATTATAATTACAAAATGTTTCTTATTATTACTATTATTGCGCACAATTAATTGTATTTTAAAGTTTTCAAATTCAAAATCGGCTTTTTTGTCGTCCGAAAATACCGTTTTATATACTGCGCGCACATACACCGAGGAAAAGATCATGGAGAATGCGAATTTTCGTTTTCGTCTCCGAATTTTCGTCCTCATAGAGTAGAAAAATCGCAAAAAAAAAATTCACGCTTGAAATAACGTGAAATAAATGCCCATAGCACTCTGATGGATTTTATGTCGAGGCAAAAAAATAATAATAAACGAAATTTCCCGTAACATATGTAATAGCAGTGAGTATGAAGAAATTTCGGAATTTTCGGAGGAGAATAAATTACCATCGAAATTAATAAAATGTCGCACCATCCGTAATTCGTGTGTAAAACTCATTGTGCGCGAGAGACAACAGATTTCTCGAATGGTAGGTATTATTATAGTATAATATATAGGATTTCCAAATTTTTTACAATACACAGAGAAGAACTTTATATCTACGTCGTATAGAGTTTTTAATTTTTATCTAACGTAAATACATTTTATTTCTTCGTAAATATTAGATTATACATTTTTAGTTTTTCGTTTTATCAATATTTTTTCAGTATAGTTTCACCAAAATAATAAGAAGAACAAGTAAAATTCTCTTCTCTACCTATATAACGGTGTAGTAAACGTTTTGGAAATCTTATTGCAGTAAATATAAGAATCGAGAAACCTGCAGCTGGTGCACGGCAAAACAGTTTTTTTTTTTGATAAATATCGTGATTGCGTAACACAACAAAAAAAAGTTTTTTTAAATTTTAAATTTTACATAAAAAAAAAAAAATTTGCCAATTCAAAATCTCTCCGAAAATCGGGCGTGTACCGTTCTGCTCTCGATACGTTATTATGACGTGCTTTACAAAACGGAAAACGGATTATGGAAACATATTTTTCCCCCCTTTCGCGCCGCTCGCTCTATCGATTTTAAGTTGAAACGCGGAAAACTTTGGGTGTGTGCATGTAGGCACGCGTGAGTCATTCTCGCGCGAGCTCTACTGCGGTGACTCATATTTATACGAGCGATCGCGCGCGCGCCGATGCCGCTTTTTTCCCCGACAATGCGCGCACTATAACTTGGTAAGTCTGGTAGAATATATTTATTTTCGCCTTTAGAGGGTCATCAAAAATTACTATATGTAATTTACCTATCAGACATCCCTCCCCCAAAAAAAACCACCACGCTACGTGTTTTAAGTATTCATTTTTTTTTTTTTTGCCTTTAATCGATACGTCGTTAAGTAATAATATAACAACATGTATTATTACGAGAACGGAGTGTGTCTGAACACGCAACCACTAATGCACGAATATACACAAATAGAATCACAATAATACAACCCTGTTTTATTTATAGCTAGTATACGCGTATGTGTTAAATGAAGGGGGGTTTGAGGTATTCGACAAACTTCCACAAACATTCACAAAATGAAAAAAATAAATTACATACTAAACAAAATTTACAAATTTTTCCACACGTAAATAACTGTGCGGATGCGAGAAAGGCTATGGGTCAACTATAGAGCGTCTAACCGGATTAGAGCAGCTCTTCTCGATATATGCAGTACAGCGGACGTTGAAGCAATAGAAATAGTTTATACATGTAAATTAGAAATATAATTTTTACGTCCATTCATCAATATTTTCAAAATACTTATTCTTCATATATACTTTATACCCATATACTTTGAACGATTTTTCCGAAATTTTGAGCGCCTCACATTTGAAATTTATACACTTACACCTCAGAGGCTGTAAAGTATACGCGTTTATTGCTAACAATATCAATATAATATGTGTGTACACTGGACGCGTAATCCATAAAATGTTCCCTATTCGTTCGATACATCGAATGCAATTTTTATAATTTTTTCTTGTACAATATTTCACAATTATTATACGGTAGAGAACGGGTTAAAACGCCCGGGCCCCCACACGAAGAAGAAATTGTACGTTTAGAAGAAAGAGAAGCGACGGGAATATGACACTACCGATGAGAACGCAGATTTCGAATCCATTGGGTTTGAATACCTTTCTTCGGAGAGTCTCAATGACAATCGCCGAGTCTAGGAACCGGAACGTTGTAGGGAAAGAGGAGTGGACGAGCAGAAAAAAAATGCCAGCGGAAAAAGATCAAGTTAAATGCGTGTATACACTACCCTTCTCCTAAGAAAAGAGTGGAGACGATGTGATAAACCGAACGTGAAGAAAACGAATCGGCGTCGCGGTGGACACTATATAGCAGTGTGTATACAGAGACGGTACGGAGTGCGATTCCGAAGACAGCATGCAATCAATCAGCACATAAAATAAGGAAATTCGAGGGACGCCCGAGAGATTTTCTCACTGCAATCATCCAGAAGCACCATTGTGGTTTTTCGGTTGGACGGACTAGAGATATCGAATTCAACGTTTATTAGATACTCGTATAAATTTATTAAGTTTAATACGCTGTGTCGCGGTATTCGTGTTCAAGATGTTATATACAAATAAATATATAAAACAGATAATAATCGATTATTTTTGCGGCTCCCTGCTGCTGCAACATCTTATGTCTACCGATATAATCCTCACAAAACGAATTACGGCGAAAACAATAATTATATAGGATCAAACGGAAAGACTATATGTATATTTAAGACTATATCCGAAATAAACGCATATTATTATTATTAGATTAACCATTTTATTTAGGTCATTTTCCACGGTGTTTTATATTTATTATATTTTGTGGTGCGTGTATTTCCTGATTCGTTTCCTTCAGTCGCACGACAAACCCATCGGCTCTCGGATTTAATAATAATTTCATTCGTTTTCGAGCTTTCTATTTGCCCCCAGAGTATATAACCAATCTAGTCGCATTCAATAATTCTTCCGCGAAGGCCCAAAAACATATTATTGTACGTATACTAAAACGAATTGAAATCGAAGAAAATCTATTTGGAATTATGTCAAAATTGAACCGAACATAAGTAACAACGCAGTACGTGTACATAATGTCTTATTTTCAGTGGCATACTGTAAATTTCTCCTCGGGAAGGGGGCGAGATGCGAATTAGGTTATAGAATCTCCGTCCTCAATATATAAAGGAATATTTTGAATAAAAAAATTTCTTTTTTTTTTTAGTAATAAATTAAATAAAACAAATATAAATCAAATATTAATAAATTACTAATGAATTAATAGAACTTGATATTGAAATTTAGGAAACAGAGAATTATAATAAAAATAACCCAAACGTGTAGTTTTATTAGAAATTTCAATGAGGACTTTTTCGGGTTTTATCACGTTCTTTCCACCAACTGCATGTCAGCACATATATTTAAACCATAAACCATTAAGCTTAAAAAATAATAAAAAAATTAAATTAATGTTTTATTTAATAAAAATAAATATTAATCATAGAGCAATAGTACCCCTGATTTAGAATATTTCTCAATTAAATCTTCCCGATTTCCTGCAGAACTTCGCACTATACTCTTCTGAGAGATTTATAAAATCTTCATCATATCCGTTTTCTTTAAACAGAGAGTTGGAGTTACAATATGTTTGTTGTCGACTGTAGCGTTGAACTTGTTAATAAAATATAATAATCAACGCACAATAATATTTTTTAATTAAACGTTTGGTCCTCGGGTTTAATATTTTAATCCTACCTCCTTAAATACGCCACTGATTATATGCATACCTATATATTTTTTATACCACGTATAAGTTGTTTGATAGTCGTTTCTCTAAGAAAATTATTCGAAAATATACATATTTCATTTTATACAAACGAATAGACGTTAAATTATTATTAAAAACGAAGAAATATAAAATAACAATAATGTCGATGATGTGTAGTTATTTTTTACTTTTGTATTTTTTTTCAGGATAAATATACATTCATATTTTGGTTAAATAACAAATTTTGTGTAATACGCATGTTTACAGTACGGCTGTAGGTACAAATGGTGTAGAATACACGTGAATGTATATGGACAATTTAATATTATACAACGTGTTTTCCTCGTTAAATCTACGCGAAAAAGTTGTTTTACATTCTAAAAATTGTTTGAAATATTATTGTAGTTTTGAATTCATTTCATACACGAGTCAGTGTGTGTTCATATTATACGACCAACAGATGGCACCACAAGTACTCGACGCGTTACACACTGTTTTGCCTAATGTCCAGGCGTTTCGTCTCGGCCGAAATCCGTAATATTATTCGGTCGACAAGACGCGTCTCTCGCTAACCTCATTGTAATTTTTGGAAAAATACACTTTATACCTTCTATCGATTACTGTACATTAAAAAAACGGTGAGCTACGGAGATTGGAACCCGATTTTCTTTTTCTACTTAGATGCCGAGTGGAAAAAGTTTCAACTAATATAGAAATAATTTACTTGATAAAAGTTTTAACCGTAAAAAAAGTGCGTATTATATCGAGAGCGAAAAAGTTTCGTGTTTATAAGAATTCGTTTTTGCGTAATTTTTTTACACCACATTACGGACATTTTGTTTCACTTTTTGTTTCTTGTCAAATTAAAACGCGAAAAATAAAAATATATGTCACCAAACTTCAATTATATATATATATACACACATATATATATATATATATATATATATATATATATATAGTATCACTAGTTTCAAATACGAAATTTGTTTTCTGGTGTTGACAATATTTACGTACGGAATTTAAAATTGAACCCATTCGATTCTAATCAGATAAAAGTGTTGAAAAGTAAATGGTTTATTATACGGCGCTTCCCATTGTCGCGTTAACATAGCCCTGCAATACGGCATACGTGAAACGAAAAATATTATTTACAGAAATATAATAAAAAAAAAAAACAAATTTAAATGGTTTATAATATTAATTATACTTGTTTTTTTTTTAATATACTCCATAATAGTCGATAATGAATAAATAAGTGAATTTCAAGTATAGACAGCGGAGATTTTAGAGTTTTATGCATTAAGTATATGATCGATCTTGTATTCGTTTTAGAAAATATACTAATTTATTATATTATATATTACTAATATAATATACATTAATTTATTAAAAAAATATAACTAATATGGAATTATTTATATTATTATTATTATTATTTACTATAATTATAAATACAAAATTTCATATCATAGTTACTACATTATTTTGAATAGACAAAACTACATAATATTACTCTATTAAAACAATACACTTCTTGAAAAATTCGAAATATATAAAAAAACCAAGAATTTTTAAGATTTCTTTTGAATGTAATTGAAACAACGTAGGACTGTTGTGTTGTATTAAAATTTCAAGCCTGAAAATCAAAAATTTTGACCTCATATACCTCATATATATATATATACCTCATATATATGAGTCTTATTGAATACCTCGTTATCTATAATTTTAATATAATAATAACTCAATATTGAAAGACAGTTTTTGAGAATGTGTTTTTTCGTCAATACAATACAACGATACACATTCGATGAAAATTGCATAATTATTACCTTTACCTATAATAGTGATTTCGACGAAATTGTGTTTTAACGTATAATTTGTGGGTGAAAAAAAATCGCGAAATTGAACTTTCTAGTATACCGAATAGAGAAAATTCGCTATCCGGATTTTTATTGAGCACGCATAATGATCAAAGCACTCCAATTTTGCAAACGAAAACATAAAAATTAAAAAAATTAATTTTTCGTTGAAAACTCATACTAAAGCTTCTTTTTTCGGCTCAGAGAATTTAAAATAGGCTACACACATACACTGCGACAGTGGCGTAACTGGGGTAGAGGTGCGATGCATCCTCTGATATTTTTTTGATGTTCAAACACAGTAGTTTGCACCTCCAAGGTGCCCAAGATGTGTCAGTTGAGGTACATATATATAGCTGAATCGAATATTTAAATCTATACAGAACAATAAGTGAATAATACGTAACAAATAAAATATCTTACTTGTCATCCAAATAATTTGCAAATTGGTTTTAAAAATGTTGCACACATTATGCGAAGATATTTTTGACGATACTCACAAATTCGGTCACACGCGTAAAAGATCATTTTCGTACATACGATGCCAGTAAAGACTTAATAAATAATATTATATATACTATGGGACAAGACCGCCTAAGCAATTTGGAACTATTACATAATATATTTATATAAAGGCATAGAAAACCAAATTTTGAAAATGTTATCAATGAGTTCGAGGCGAATGATGTTGGAGACGGTCGTAAACCAGTACGTTATATTAAGTTATGATTATTTATGTACCTATCTATATATGTATATAAATGTGAAATGGAAATCTTTGTCACGCATGTTGTATATAACTATACTCATCCGATTATCTTGATTTATTTATTTTTTTAATGTAAGAGTACATCGCGGAGCAGGTTTTAGGCTTCATTTCAATTCTATAAGTTGATTGTTTTAATTTATTTATAATTGTTTACTTTTCAATAAGCCCATGGCGCAGTGCAGCAAAAAAAAAAAACACAAACGTGTGCACTCCAATTGTCAGGCATCACCACTCCCCATCGCTGCCAACGTCATATCCATACTTAATATAAGTAATAATTATAATCTACACTAACATAATAAAGCTGAAGAGCTTTTTTGTTTTTGTTTTAATCTCTGGAAAGTGGAACTACCAGTCCGATTTGAAAAACTCTTTTTGTATTCGATAGTCCAATTCTCGAGGAAGGTTATCACGCTACGACCTTTAGGAGTGGAGCAACAGAAGACAGAAAAAAAGAGTCCGGAAGAAGAACGCTAAGCGAAAACGAATAGTAATAGAGCGGGCGGGCGATGTGACGCGATATCAGTTATTTAATGATGAAATACGTTTTAAAAAGTCGGTGAAGTTTTATTCGTCAGTCACAGATCGACACGTTACCTCGGCCGAGCTAAAAAGGTGGGAATTAAAAATAGGAAACGTATTGAATTGAATAAAATTTGAACGATGTAAGAGGAGGTGGCATTTTTTACGGGCAACGAAGGGCTGCACGGGGGCAGAGCTAGTACGAAATAAAAACCGATAAACTAAATTATTAAATTTATAATCATAAATTTTGTTAAAATATCAATTTCTCTTAATATTATTTATTTTTTTTTGTCAAAGAGGGTGTGGTGACGTTAGTTTTCGTTTTCCGGTCCGCCGACTCTTCCGTTCGCCCGGTGCGTGTTACAATAATTATACCGACCGACTGACTGTAATATACATAATCGAACCCTATACCAGCACGGCTGCTGATACGCGGGACGACTCAAACGTGTATCGTTGACGCGGTTGTAAATTTTACGACGCATAAATAACGTCGCTGCGTGTGTATACTGCACACACACACACACACACACATACGTTTATAGGAAATGTCTGAGTGTCCCCTACTCCACACCACGCGCACGCACACACACACACACACACAACGGTGTACAAACGTATTTGGGTTAATGGCGCGAATTCTCCGCCGAACGCGCGATATCGTTACGTAATCGTCTCGTAAAAACTTTCCGAGACAAAACAATACCAAAAAAAAAAAAGCAGCGCCGCACAAAATAACGCACGCCTATTTAATAGGTACCTACGACACAGTTTCCTTAATTTAATTGAATTTTTTTTTTAATATACCGAGACTTATAGTTTAATACATATTTTTGAATCCTGCTGCGCGTTTAGGATACGCGCGTACGATTGATTGATTTTCCGTTTTATTCGCGTGAATTAAACCTCTGTGACTTTTTCCTCTTTCCACAATTGAAAGTCCAGCTCAAAGGACGATATTTCGGGACACTAAAGCGTATTCAAAGGTCGCTGAACCGACCAACTGCAGAAGGCTATTCCAGAATCCCGAGTTACAGAATCGTTACGAACAATGGAAACATGGCCTTCGGCGGCGTGTGGATTCCCAACGCAACTATATATACTTTGAAAAGAGATTATGTAAAATAGTCATTTTGTTTCAATAATAAAAAAAAAAATCAGTCACATTACTGATGGTATTTGGTCGTCAACGCACGCATTCGACACGAACGCCGTGCAGTGTCGGAAAACAAACAAACGGTCAAATTAAAATAAAAAAAATTATTTAAATCATATACAGTATTTCGTTAACTTTGAGTTTCAATTATGTTTAAAAGAAAATAGTCATTGAAGGCCTTCGTGATAAAACGCAAGGACGAGATCCACGGAAAAACGATGTTTATATAGAAGACGCGTATACGCACTCGATCAATTAATATTGAAGAAAATTCATCAAGTTGGATCAATCGGCGACAGTTTACGTTTTCGTCTCACGTAAATGCCATCATCGCCTCTACGCATTATATTATCGTATAACAAATCGTATAATATATTCTACGAATACTCGTTCTCGAAACTGTTTTATGAATAATTCCTGTATATTAGTAACGCGTGATAACGATCACGTTCACGGTCACCGCTACTATTTTTTTTTTCTTACTCGAATTCATACGGTTTTCTCCGTTTTTCAAAACACAAGATGTGCCGTGCGTTATTAGAAGTTCAGTAATACGTTGTTCACAGCTACGATCGCGAGTACGCCGTACACCGGATGAAGATGGTCTTTTATTTCTTCACTTTGTCGGACCTGCAGACAACTATACGGTCCGTACACGAACAATGGTCTTACAGTGTGAAATAAAAAGAAATAACCCGTTAAGTGCTAGTAACGAATGCATGGAGTCGATATAATACAAACACGAGTCTTTATTAAATTTTTACTCGTGTAACGAAATTGTACTTTAAAAAAAAAAAAAGCCAAATATAATATTATTATTACAATACCGCGCAGTGTATTATTATTATTATGATTTTATGCGTGACGTTCTATTCGAGTGAATAAAACGACGGTATTCGTTTAATAATAATAATATTGTTCTAGGTCGAAAAAATTCCACCGATTCTCCGACCACGTGAACGCAATATTCCCTCTTTACTTTTTCAATATCGTTGTTGCCGTTCGACACGCTTAACACGCGTAAAACTCAATACAATGAAAATAGTTTATTGATAAAATTATGTGATGAATCCAAGTGAATGAATCCAAAGCCGCGGATTGAAGCGCAGAAATCCATTGGGATTTCATTCTTGTAAATGGCCACATCAATATCCACTATAGTGGCCAGTGGATGGAAAAAAACAATTACACTTCATACAATTTTTAAAATTATAAGTAAGTTTTTTTTAAAAAAAAATTCACTAAAGCAAAATTTTGATTATTCCGTCATTGTTGAATTCCGCGAGTATACAGCAGGTTTTCAAACATACGTTTCCTCCGTACGTAAACCGCTTTGTATCTAATCGATTTTTCTCTAGCAACGTTTTCTACTGAATGCAACTGTCGATGAATTAAATTCCGGAGAAGAAAACATTTTATTTTTCCAAATCTAAAATGAGATCGACATAGACTAAAGGATCGTCATCACAAACTACAGCATCTCTGATTTCGTTTACTCGGTTATTTTCTGTAATTAACTCATTTTTGTCAGAAAGTTCGATCTGTAAAAAGTTTATTAGATGTAAGAATTTTTTTAAATTTCGTCTTAACTGGGCACTGTCCTACGGGAGGAAATTTCACCTGGTGATAAAAGTATTAAGCATTATCGAATAAAACACAATCATTTTTTTTTTTTAATATAAAAATTTGTTGTCGACGATTTCGGAGTTGAAATTGAAAATCAATTAAATTACATATATTATTATTGCTTACAGAAAATAGTAACCCTACGTTAACCGTAACAAAACGCTATAGGCAAAACTAGACACTTTTTCATCGGGTTAATATATCGAAATCGTTTTTCACCCGAAAAATTCTATTACCAAATCACTTTTTTTTTTCAATGTAATGGAGTGGTTTAATAATATTACAATACTCGAGGCTTCGTTATTTTTTTTCTATCTATATTATTTAATGTGTTTTAAATATTAGTGTATAATATGATTTATTAGATAGTAATGATTAATATATAAAATACACGAGACTATTTATTATATATTGTCGTCGGTTGTCTGTTGGAGGACGCCCCGATCTGTTATTGTACCTCCGTCTATCTTACCGCGGGCAATACAGCGAAATCTACACACTTTGGAAGATACGCACCATTCAGTAAATATTTATAACGTTTAAATTTTTGGAGTCAACAAAGAAGAACATTATACGCGACGTAACGGTTTTTTTTCCTCGATAATCCATCTCATTTAGTGCTTACACTATCAACGTGTTTAGCATGTTTCGACTGGTTCCACACTGGACATGCGTACTCCAGTGGAGAAACATAGTGCCAGTCCTGTAGTTCGAATTGTATTTGGCGTGGCACCCACTTGCTGCCTGCTAGTTTCCGTAATAAATTATTCCTTGTTTGGACTTTCATTTTCGTTTTTCTACACTGCTCCTTAAACGTGAGAGTTCTGTCCAATGTAACCCCTAGATAAACTGGCTGTTCTGTATTTTTCAGTGTTTTTCCAAGCCACTCAACTTTGAGCTCTCTTTTTGCTTCACGATTTCGGAGGTGGAAGCAGCATATTTGTGTCTTATCCGGGTTTGGTGTTAATTGGTTTCTCGCATAATACGTTGTTAAATCTTGGAGAGTTTTTGTAAGCTTACGTTCGACTTCTTGGAATGTTATGTCCTGTGCTGCTATGGCCAAGTCGTCTGCGTATAGAAAGTGTCTTGTTTCTTCTGTGATGGGTTGGTCATTGGTGTATATATTAAATAGCATGGGCGCCAGTACGCTACCCTGCGGTAAGCCATTTCGCTGATTTCTCCATCTACTCCATTTATTGTTCAGCGTGACTGTAAAGCGTCGATTTCGTAGCATAGAGGATACTATTTGTACTAGGTGCCAGTCATTTGTACACTTATATATTTTTTTTAGTAGTAGATTGTGATTCACCGTATCATATGCTGCAGATAGGTCTACAAGAACAACCCCTGTTACTTTTTTATTCTCATAACCATCCTCAATGTGCTGACATAGGTTTAGTACCTGTCCTGTGCAGGATTTACCTGGCCTAAAACCAGCTTGTTCAGCGATAAGTTTTCTTTCTACTTGTTCTTTTATACGGTTCATAATCATTCGTTCATACAGTTTAAATGTATGGCAAAGTAAAGATATAGGTCTGTAGCTTTTAGGGTCCTTGTAGTCTTTGCCTGGTTTGGGCAGGCCACTACCTTTGCCTTTCTCCACGTTTTAGGTACCATGGCCTTATCGCGACAAGAGTTTAAGAAATTTAACAGCCATTGTTTTGTTTTTGTGCCGAATTGTTTTATCTGTTCTGTCATGATTTCATCCGGCCCTGGTGCTTTGCCGTTTTCATCTCTTTGAGGCTCTTATTTAATTCGGAAATAGTAAAATCAAGCTGGAAACTATTTTGCTCATTGTCTCGGTATCTGATGAGTTTTTCTTTCTTATTTATAATTCCTGACTTGCCTAATTTTCCGTTTAGAAGTAATTGTGTAGCTACTTGATTTGCTGTTACATTTATGTCGTTCATGTGTGTGACGGGATCTCCATTAAGCTTCTTGATAAGTCGCCATGCTTTTTGCTATTTTTGTCATATCTGTGTTATCTATAAGCTCATGCCATCTGTCATTTCTATCTTTACATAAAAGCTTCGTTAACGTTTCTCCTATCATAATTGTTTCTTCGCTAAACGGGTCTGTGGTAAACGATTTTCATATTCCTTCTTTATTTTGCTGGTTTCTTCGGTCATTCCGCGACTATATATGGTTGAACAGAGAATTAAAAATTTAACAATTTTTCAAGGATAAACTACAAAACAACTGTTAAAAAAAATAAAAACTATACAATATAATATTATCATAGCGTGATTTCGTCTACGTAAGACTGACGGAGACATATAAATACGGGTATATGAGTATTTGTCGTGACATATATTGTAATTATATGTCGAATTATACAGCGAGTACGTCGGAATGAATGCAAAGGGTTTCCACCCGCCCGAAAATTGTTCTCGCTATTTAAAATTGTTAAAATCGTATTTCGTTGATTGTGCGAATTTCAACGCATATATCATTATAATATTACTATAATAATTATTACATAAAATTCAGAATCTCGAGCATTTTTAATATATGTATTTATCAATACGTCTCTTATTCTTTCAACGCCGTATTCGTTATCGAGCTTTGGCGATCGAATGTTGGAAATCCGGTCTTTATCAATGGCTACTCTGAATAGTGAGCTCGCAGATGTGTTGAACCACTTTTTGAGATTTCCTTCCGGGAGACATCTGAGGTCTTCCACGGTTTTTTCTTCAAATTATTTTGCCTTGGATTATTATCCGTAGTAGATTATATATTTTTCTAGTTGCCGCATAACATGTCCGAAGTAATGAAGTCTTCTTGGTTTTATGTTTTTTTTACTAATTCAAGGTCCTTTTGCCCATTCGTTCTAGTACGTTGCCATTTGTTATGTAATAAATCCAACTGATTTTTAATCTTCTTCTGTATATCCACATATCAAACGCACGAGAACTCGGTCGATCGAAGTTATATATATATATAAATAATCGATAGGAAATATTGATTTTGGTTTGATTGTAGAAAAACGCAAGAGAATCTTGTAATTTTTTTTCGCCCTTAATATAATAACAAGAGTTACGTATTTGATGAATATTTCAAATTACGAAGAAATAACGATAATCGATTTTCGCGTTTTTATGTAATTTTTCGGCAGTTTTTTTGGCTTTATTTTTTAGGCGCTTCTGAGAAAGTAAAAAAAAAATGACCTCTCTAAAGTACCAACTGGATGCGATTCGTTACCGCCGAAGCAAAACTGTGACTGCGTAAAGGATCCGGAGCACTCATTCTGGTAGAATTTTTGGATACAGACATAAAAAAAAAAAAACCACAGCTCTGCGAAACCGATAGATTCCTTGCTCTGCTCGGAATCTAAAAAAAAAACCGTGTTTTTATTTCGAAAGTTCCTTCGGAACTCCCCCAGAAAAAAAATCCTATCTACTCGTGCACCGGTGCGGAGGAGGAGGTCAGTGTGTGCCCCGGCAGTTCGGTCGGATTACTACTGCGCAGGACGTGTGGGATTATCATAATAATATAGTATAGTAATACGACCGGATTACCCGCGAGTGGCGTGTAATGCACCGTGGTGGTGACGGTGGTGGTGGTGGTGTTTTGGGAGGAATACGGACGAGCACCGGGCGCGCGGGAACTGGACGTCGTCGGCGGCGGCGGCGGCGGCGGCGGCAGCGGTGCGTGGCACGACGACGGGCGCGTACGTTATAATAATAACGACGGACCACCAAACCGAGTGTCGACGGTTTTTCGTGTGGGGTGTGTTGTACACAAAAAAACAAAACATTTTTTTTCCTTCTTCTTCTTTCTTAAAATACACACGCACGCACGCACACGAGCATTCCCCGACCAGCGTACGACTATAAATATTATTGTGACTCTCCCCGAGAGAGTTCAAGGCGAACACGGCGGCAACGGGATAAACGCATTTATATTTTTTTACTACACACGCGCGAGTGCGCGCGCACCGCGAGACGGTTAATTAAAAAAAAAAAAAAATATATTTATTTACGTGGAAAAGAAAAGAGAGAGAGAGAGAGAGAGAAAATCCCCCGAGCTTATAATATTATTTATATACGGACGGCCAGACGAAAATATTATTATATTATATACCGCGCGGCTCTCGCGAGTGCAGACGCGACGTTTTAACGTCATATTTTATATTCGAAAAAAGTGTTTATTAAAAATTATATTTAATACGTTGTGTGTACACAATTTTTTGGTTTCCATCCAAAATTTCGCGTCTGTTGCAGGACGACTCGCGCGCGCGCGCGCGCACAACAAAAACATGCGAACGCAGCCGCCTCCGACTGTTGTATGCGGGGACGAGATTACAAGTCTGACTACTCATCTAACATAAAACAACTAAAACGGATGTGCGCAACTCGGTGGATTCAGAGATACGATGCACTAAATGATTTTTCTGAGCTTTTCCATTTGTTATTAAAGCATTGGACATGATATCTGAGTGGAAGGACCCAGCTGATGCTTGCATGCTTAAAATTCCATAGAAAATACAGAATTTTTAATTTCTTTGTATATTGTAAAGGTATTAATAAATATTACTATGATTTTTATTTAATAGCTTAATATGGTGTATTATTTATAAGGGTATAAATTATAATAAATATGTTTTAGAGCCTAAAATTAATGTTAAAGGTATTAAAATTTAATTTATAAAAAAGTTTATCATATTAAGCCACTTTTCTTACTTGGTATTCTATTTGAAACTTATTTTTTAATTTGAAAATGTTTTTAATGTTTCAGTTCTTATTTTCATATTGTCTTCCACTGTGTAAGCAATTACAGAAAATACAAATAGATTTGAAAAAACTGACACGGTCAGTGGCGGCCACCGGACCGGACATTATTTCACCGTGTAAAAATATTATAAAAAACATAGGCGTGTCTACGGGGGAGGCAGGGTGGGCACCGGCCTCCCCAGTGACTTAATTCTTGGCCTCTTGGCTTATAATCTACAGTGGTTGAAACTATAAATATAAAATATTTATAAAAAATAACTAAGTAGCATATCAGTTGATTGGCCTTATTTATTAGTTGTAATAGCATAGGAAACCAATTTTAAGATCAAGATTATCTTTAATTTTGCGGGGTGAAAAAATTCCAGGTGCTATATAATTGCCATACAACAAAAAAAAAAAAAGTCACAAATATAGATATAGAATATAGATCGCTGTAGTAAGTAAAAAATTTAAATTTTATAACTGGCCTCCCCAGCCATGGAGGTCTGGAAACGCCTATGATAAAAAATATGAGACTTTCGACGCCGTCGTTTTTAGACTCCTGCCCCTATTTGGTTTCAACGCAACGATACGATACGTTTCCGTGTTTTTGCCGACAAGAAGAAATAGTGCTTCGACCTTTACAGTCTTACCCGGTTTCCCGTACGCGTATTACCAGTGACGGCGCCAGGGGTGGGCCTGGGTCCACACTAAAATTTATGTTAATCATGTAAAGACTCATGATTATACGTAATAGGTCATTAAAAGTGATCTTAGAAATATTAAAAAATTGTAACACATAATGTATAGGTATTTCAATTGTAATATAATATGTTAACAGAAGTTTAACCGCATCGAAAAGTATTCGAGCATCACAAACAGACGAGTAAAAATATTGGCCCCCCCCCTTTAAAATTGGTTTGCCTCAGCCTGGCCCACCTTTTGCAAAAGTTCTGGCGCCGCCACTGCGTATTACCATTCCGCACGCGAAATAAAACCCACGAATGAATCCCCCTCCGCCCCCGGTCCTCTGATTGGTCCGGATGTATTTCCGATAAAAATATAATGTTCCGCGTTATTTTACGGAAAGCGTAAGTCCGGAATTATGTTATGTTCCATGACGTTTTGCGATATCAGTGTGTTAATATTATATTATTACTCATCCTACAACAAGCTACGGTCGCTTAGACTGCACCACCATGTGTGTCGAACCACCAACGTGTCGAAACTTGAACTAAAAACATCCACTGATTTGTTATGAAAAAAAAACCACCTAAAGTTACTGAAGTGCGCATGTTTGGTTTGTCTGATAACACTCAGTGGCGTAATTACGAATGTTATATGGGAGGGGATATAAAATTGATAACCCATAATTGTAACAACCCTTCCAGCATTAATGTCAAAGTGATTGATACTCGTATTTTATACTTTTGTTATTTTCTTTAATAAAAACGACGTATTTTATAACGAAATTTCTACTATTCTTCGTTTTTTAGCTAATTTATTGAGTATACTTACTTCACATATGCACGTTTTTACTTCAACATCTGAATACGAGTAAACCTTTCTTAAGTAACTTAACCGCATCGTACCACTTTGTAGTTATCGGTTAATAAACTTAGGAATATTATGGATTACGATAAATACTAACAAATGTTGTTTACACAAAAATTTTTAAAATTACAAAATAATTATTATTATATTTTTCGTAAATTATTTAATATGTTATGTAAAAGAGAAAGAACATAGGAGGGGATCCATCTCTCATATCCCTCCCCCCGTAATTACGTCCCTGATAACACTGACATCACAAACGGACCGAACGCGGAACATTATATTGTTATCAGAAATATACCGGGACCAATCAGAGGACCGGATTCATTCGTGGGTTTTATTTCGTGTGCAGAATGGTAATATGCTTCCCGTACAGCGAATTGCGTCTATATATAGTTTGGTACTTTAAAGAGATCGGTTTTTTGGGTTTCTCAAAAGCTCCTAAAAAAAAACTCAAAAATTACACAAGAAAACTCGATTTCGTCGATTATCGCGTTGTTTATTCGTGATTTCGAAACTAATGGTTATACAGAAACTTGAAATATTCACCGAACACGTAATAATTTATATTGTACGAGAGAAAAAAATTTTTCGAAAATTTTCTTTCAATTTTGGGCTATTTATAGCGATTATATAGATTTTGCTGTATTTAGTTCGTTGATTTTCCGATTGAGTTGATTTTCCGGTTTAATGCTTAAAAATTTAATACAGACGTACGTTACTTCAACTAAGTATATGTATTCAAAATCGTTTGTCAAAATTTCAAATTTTTCGAAAAAGTGCAGTGCTTCTATTTTTTTATGGGAAAATTACCGCGTTTGTTCAAAACCGCATAATGGCTCTATATAGCCTTGAAATTTTTACCAAATATGTAAATTTGTACTACATATATTAACGAAAATAATTTTTGAAAATTTTTAGTTACTCAGACCAGATTCATTGTAAAAAATTATGATGTACTGTATGAATAATCTCAAAATTATTTACTCGAAATACACACTATATTATTATTATTATATATAATAATAATAATAAATAATATTGCATATTTACGCAGAACAACGTATAATTGCTTTCGAATACAATAATATATAGAAAGAAAAAAAACCCTAAAATTTTTATTCGAGTAATTCGAACATCCACTGCAACACCACGCGGCTCGCTTCCTTTTTTTTTTTTATTTATTTGTTTCCCTGAAGTTTTCATCGATAACTGCAGAAAAAAAGGAAAAAAAATACTTTTCCGTGTTACGCGTTATTTCGCATTTATACACGCACCGCGCGTATATAATAACCATACATAATTATAATAATTTTCTACACTTCTCGATTCGTGTATAATATAGTAAGTGTATAAGTATAGTGGTGCGTGTGGCGCAGACTTGTAAACAACATTTTTGAACAGAATGTAAGTAAAAAATAAAAATAATATAAATATATTGAGAAAAAAAATATAATTTAGAATTATTATACTCGAATATTTGACGTATTCGAGAAAATACATTCTATAAAAGTATTTGAAACAATAATTGTTTTTGAAATACTCGAGAAAATTTTTTTTTAGATTCTGAGCGGAGCGATGAATCTATTGTTTTTACAATGATGTTTATTTTAATTTTTTTTTTCTATCCTGTGTACAGATTTTCGACCGGAAGGAGTGCTCCGATCTCTTCGGTCACAGTTTGTTTCCGGCAGCAATTCGCATCTGGTTGGTACTTTAAAGAGGTCATTTTTCGATTTTCTCAAAAACGCTAAAAACGAAATTTCGTCTTAATCGACTGTTGTTTATTTGAAACTAATAGTCATAGAAACCTGAAATTTTCACCAAATATGTAACTTCAGACTATATTTACGAGAAAAGTAAGCTCCGTTCAGAATCGTTTTATCGAATGCAATGACTTACCATTGCTTTTAAATTTAAAATAAAAACAAAACTCTTAAATCTTTATCCAAGTAATTCACTTGAGCGATATTCACAACACCCCGCGGCTAGTTACCTTTTTTCATATTAATAATATTAATAACCGACGTGAAAAATTGCGTTTCGAAAACGTACACGTGTATATGTGTATATTAAATGGCTATGACATTTCGAAAACACAATTCGAACTGAACAATTGTCAGTTATCGTTCAGTTTATTATATACGTTTATATGTAGCACCGTCTATGTCGAAAATTCTTTCAAGTGGTATACTGGTACTTGCCCGTTAACAGAGAAATAAAGAATTAATTACGGGTTTCTTTTTTTTCGTTATAGTCATATATAATTCGAAATATTTATGTTTACTTTTCTAAGTATAAGAAATTATTGCCAGCGATCCAAGTATTTTCCTGGTAAAGTCCTTGTAAATATTTCGAATTGTACTGTATTGTATTACACCGAATAAATGCGCAGCAATATAATTATAATTATGAACTTTCATCTACGCAATAAATTCACCGATTTTATAATATGTTTATACTTTTTCCTGAAAATCCACGAGATATTTTGATTTGTAACGAAATAATATAACTTGAGCGAATATATAAAAAAGTATAAAAGTATTTTTGAATATCAATACAACTCTGGTGCCCCCTTATAACATATAGGTAAGTATATCATACGGCTATCGTCGTATGCACTGCAGGGAAAGGAACGGGCAAAGCAACTCAAACAAACACGCTTTTTAAAACTCATTAATTCTTTGGTCCGTAATACTTAAGTATTATATCGGAATATCGTAGCGCGAACCAGGGACGTACATTCATGGAGCAAAAACCCCGTCGAAATTTTTTTTTCCATGCGAGATTTTGCTTGACATTTCGTCAATTACAATAAAATACGATTATCACGAACAATTTTAAATAATACGTTTTCGTATTTTTTGCTCACAAATGTCTTCGGGTTAAATTCGTATTTTTAAAGAATACACTACACGGATACAGTTGAATAAAATAACTATCCTTTTATAAGCGAAATAATATTTTTAATAATGTATGTCATTTCCGAGGGCGGAAGTTCATCGAGAAGTGTCTCCGAAATCTACACGGCGAGTTAAGTAGATTTCGTATAAGACGATATGAATGTTCGAATGAATTTATAATAATAATAAAAAAAAATCCAGTTAACTGATGAACGATAACACGTATTTAAATTTCATATTTTCCGAAAGCCATTTATGAACATTGTCAATTAAAAGTGAAATATTTATATGCATGAGCGTCATACGTTTTTTTTTGTCCAATTTCGCGGATAAAAGCGCGTCAGTTGTGTGACGTGACCTAAACATTCAAACAGTATTCCTATATGAAGTTAAAATAAAACACACACGCACAAAGTATTTCGTATAAATAATAATAAACGTTGAAATATAAAACACGTTATAAATGCGTATAAAATATTATGTATTTTTTTATTATGGAGAACGTTTGTGTGAATAAACGAGTTATTATACGCGTTTAAAGAGTGTTCGTGACTCGAAGTGTTTTTTTCACTGACAACAACATGGCTTTTGGGATATACGATATTACGATGAATATATAAGAGTCAATCGATAACCTAGGTCCATTTATATACAGGAATTCTTTGGTGTTTTCTTCTTCTTCTTCTTTCGCTTAACGGTTCTTCAAAAACCTTTGCGGCTAATACAAAATCTCTCCAAGCTTCCCTATCTTGAATGCATTCTTCCCAGTTTGTTACGCCTAATTGATCCATGCCTTCTTTAATCTTGTTTTTCCAGCGCTTTTTAGGTCTGCATCTTGGCCTTTTCCAATTGGATTCCAATTGATTGTAACCTTTATCCCTTCTGTGTTTTATCTTCGCATTGCATGTCCATACCATTTAATTCTTTGGCTTTTCATAAAGTTTGTAATCCATGGCACTCCAGTTTCTTCTCTGAATTCATTGTTAAACTTTATTCTCCAATTGCCTCTTTGTGCATCAAAAACAGGACCACATATTTTCCTCAAGATTTTATTCTCTTTGGTGTTTTAAAGTATAATATGTCAATTGATATCGAAATATCGTATAATAACGAAGTATGAGATATTGATTTCCCTCCTCCCCTTAAAAAAAGCTCGCGTAATAATTTAGAAATAAAACGATGAAGTAAATAATTTTATACGATTTTTTTACAATGAGACTTACAAGATTCCGTATATCATTTGTCCGTAAACTATATATTTTAGCCAGAGTTATGTACTTTCTATTTAAAATAACGTATACACTAAGTTATTTAAATCGTAAACCCTTTGAATTTTACTATTGATTTCCAAATGCTCGTCCCGCAAAGGAAAATATTCAATGTCGAATAGTCGTATATTATGTTAATAAGCATTTTTGTCGAAGGAAAAAATGTCTTCGTCTATATAGTTTTGGAAATATTTTTCCTAGACTTTTCGAAACTTGCAGAAACCACGTATATATATGTACGAATTTTGAATAGGTTTATTTCTTTTTTTTCGATTTTATAATGGCAAAAAAAAAAAATTAAAGTTGTATTCGAAGGGGGCGAAAAATTCATTTTTTTCCCTTCACATACAGTATTATATACTCCCCCCTCCGAATACAACGATAATCTTTTTTGCCATTATAAAAACGCACTATTTATTTATTAATTTTTTTGTTATTTCAGAGTACAAACGCGGGATTACTGCAGTATGCGTGTGAATATATATTATTATCGTATAATTGCGATGCGGTAATATATACATACGCGAGTTATTATTTATGTTTATAAATATTTACTGTGGCGCCAAAGTTATTTTTAAGTTATGCGCTACAGACGAACACTCCCTCCTCCCCAGTCGCCACACAGCAAAATATATTCTCATCTGTAGAACGTATAAAAAAGAAAGAATAGGTAAGGGGACCGCCCTGGAAAGTTTCTACTTCACAGATGACATATAAAATAATACGCATGTAGTGTCTGTCACCAATGTATACATAATATTATAAATGTGTAAAGTACGAGTATAAAAAGCACACGCATATTTAATATACGGTAGAGAGACAGTTTTCCCAATAATAATTCGTTTTCCCAACACGATTTTTCCCGAATTTTATTTTTTTAACGATATCGTTTTTCTCGATAAAGGTGAACTTTGTTATCGATTGATTCGTGTTTTATTAAATTATCGTATTGAAAAAAAAACAAATAAATATTATTATTATTAAAATTTATAATTAAAAATTGCGTTTGAGCTCGTGATTTAATAGAGCGAAGCGGAACGTAAAAAATAATATTATAAAAAGTATTTATTATTTAGTTTAATATTAAACAGGGTCAACGAAAAAAATTATTTTCCATTCTATTTTTCGTTTTTGGAAAAAAATAAAATCGAGAACTTTTTTTCTTGTGGTGGGAAGAAATTAAAATCTGGAAAATTAAGCAGGAAATATTTTGTTTTGGAAAAAAAAAATGTCGTACAACCCACAATACAGTTGTGTAACGACGACGAATAAATATAATACAGATTTTAAGCGAAAATATTATACGCTTTGAAAATATATAGTAACCATATTACGTCCGCGCGGGAATACGAATTGATATGTAAAAATCAACACGAAACGCGGCTATAGAACTACGCGCTATAAATACCGCGAGCGGTTTGCAGTGTGCGGCGCACATGAAGTAATCACGTTATTACATATACGCTCGTATTTATTATAATAAGGTATGACGGAATAAAATTCGGGTCAATGGAACCGTATAAAAAAAAAAATAAACGATACGAATATGTGTACAGCAGTGAGTGATAATGAAACGCGAATATAAATAATTCAACGTCAGAAATGTACGTATTATTTCGAATTATAATAAATTCATTTTTTTTTTTCTACGTTTTTCGTCCGAGACCACCGTATACGAACACACCACCGCCGGTGTCTGTATGGAACGGAGAAACTCTCTTCTGGACTTTTTTTTGAAATAAACAATTATAACGTTTCGATTTCAGTGCGCGGATTTGTAAATTTGAAATTTACAAAAAAAAGAAAAACGTAATGTCGATGCGTACAAGAGTTATACGAAAAGTTGAACCGATCTACAAGGAAAATTCGTCGATTAATAATAATTTTGCGCGGTTATCGGATTTCTAATCGAATTTTCTCTTTCTCCGATATCGTAATTCGAGAAGAATAAAATATGTACTTTTTCGGCGTTACTTTTATTGTTGAGAAATTTCCCGTGTGCCGCCGACCATACGAAATACCCAAGCGTACTTTCAATTTCTCTCTGAGGGGGGTTATAATTTTTGTATAAAACATTGAAACTTCTTCCCCATAATGTTTCAAATTCAATCATATTATTAAAATAAATCAAATAAAACTGCTGTTATGTATATAATAATATAATATAATAGTGTCACAAATTATAACACGTCCACACGATTACACGAATACAAACAAAGTTTGTGAATAAAACTGATAATTTTTCGACCAAGAAACAAACGTAATGTGCTATGTGCTATCGCCTATAGGTAATACTATAGGAATTTTCTTTATCGATTCTTAGATTTATACAGATTGAATAGTACATACTATATAATATTATGCTCGCATATTAATCTGTTCAGCCATGTAGTGGTATAATATAATAAATCGAAAACGAATAATATTTGTACAGAGTATAAATTATATAATTTTAAATCTTTTTTTTGATCCTGGGGTTTTATTACCGCAAGTACACCACTGCCCAAGAGAAAAACGAGTAATAGCAGTTGTTATATCACTTCGTCGCGACGAGTCTGCGAACCACTGGTCCGGGCTCGGAGATTGACCCAGACAGACAGTTCGGCGGTGCCGGCTGAATATTACTGTATTTTTTATAAAAGCCCCTCCGACCGATCGACCGACGCGGAGTAAAAAAAATAAAAATAATAATGAACACACACGTTATACGGTGTCAACCGGGCCAATCGGTATTTTAAGGGTCAAGAAAGTAAAAAAAAAAAAAAAGTATTATATAAAAAAAAATATTTCTTCTTTCACGTTCATTTATTTTCCCGTAATGTTTATAGTATACCCGCGGTATGGTGGTGGTAGGTAGGTAACCTTAAACTTGGGTACGGACTACATAATATTATAATATACGAGTGTGTATATATATATATATATGAGAACAAATAACCGGCCGTCCTTAAAAAAAAAAAAATATTAACGGTGGTTGTGGTGGTGGTGGTGGTCTGCAGGACGAAATAGACGACCAGACTACATATATCGTCACGTCGTTGTACGGCCGGTTACGCCTAAACATTTAAACACTTCGGATGATTTAAAATAACATATTTTTCCTTTTTTTTTTTCTGTAACAACGCGATAAGTTTTACTTATAAACCAGGTTAATAGGTAAGTTGTATATATGTATGTTACTTGGTTACAAAACTTTGGTGTACTAGGGGAGATCGGGACCGTCGTTTGCGCTGCAGGTTTCCCAAAGTCCTACCGATACACTTATATAGCATCCTTAAAAAAATGAATATTACCACTTGTCATTTCTTTTCTTCTTCCTTAGCTTGGCGGTCCTCGTTGAACCTGTACTGCGTGCAGAAACGATCCTCTCCATCTTTGTCGGTCGAATTCATCCGACATGTTTCTGTCCACCGTCCAAAAGTCCTCATCTACAGCATCTTTCCATCTCTTTCGTAATATACCTTGTGGTCTTTCCTTGTGTAGGACTTCAGTTAGGGCTTTTCCATTCCATTTTTTTTGGTTCTCAATTACGATAATATATTTGGTTTTCCATACAGCTTGTACGGGTCGTCATTCTTTCTTCTTTCAAACGTTCCTAGTGTTCCGTGTCGTACGCTGAACCGAAAATGTTTCTAAATACCTCAATACGACTATTGTAATTTATTAATAGCTGATCCGCCTCCCACCCGATCTCGTACGGATGGCTATTAAATATTTCCGTGTACAACACCACGTTAAGTGTCTCTCCACTTGGGACCAGTAGATATACAGATTTTCTTTGCTGCGAGTAAAACCATACACGTCGTAGAGCTGACCATGAGAAAAACATCGAAAGCCCAGGTCACTGCAGTAGGTAGTGATAGTTCCTTTTTTTTACACATTTTTTTCATTTAAAAATCAACAATTATAATATAGTGAACAAGTCGAGTAGATCGTAAAGATGTACATGTTCTATACGTCGCGTGATTTGAAAAAGTATTGGTTTTCATTTTTAAGGTTTGCAGAGATAATCTGCGGGTTATTTATCCGAGAAGAAAACGTTTATATTATTGTATCGACAATTTATTCGTACAACTATTACTAACGAGAAAATACAAACAGCTGAGAAAATAGTTGCTTTGCAATGTTTGAAAACCGTGAATTTGAACATTTTGTAAGTATAAGTTATTCAAAGCGTGACCAAAAAAAAAGGAGAGATTTACACATGATTTCGGGTTTTGGAAGTATTATTTCTAAACATTATATATTTGTTCATTTTGTTATAGCAAGGAATTACAAAGGTAAAGTCTATAAACTCTAGAAAATTTTAATTATTGATAACGTACCGTTTATTCATTTTCAATTACATTATTCGATTAAATTTTTCTGATTTTCTTCTTAGGTTTTAGCATATTGGTGTTTACATAATACAAAGTACACACTATGCATGTAATACGACTATGGGAGATGCCTTATAGTCATCGAACACCGTGATTGAATTGACAGCAGTTTGTATTGACATTGTTTATTTTCGCCGAATTTCTTCGCAGTGTCAAAACGATGTGTGCATGACCGTATATAGGCTTGAGAACAAAAAAATAAATTCTTCTGAACACACTAAAATTAAACTCGAAAATTTCACGTTTTAAACCGCATATATATAATATATAAAAACAAATTGTTTTCCAATGGCACACATTTTTATTCTTACACTTTCAGACAGATTTCTATACGTTTAAAAAAAAAAACGTGTAATTCCATGAGTAAGTTTTGTTCTTTGGAGTATTTTTTTTTTATTATGTGTTACATACGTTTTTATTCGAAACTCTGCAGTCGTATGCCGAACTGGACCGGGTTACTACTACTTACTGTATACCTAAAACTGTTGTATAATATTATACAGTGCGTATTTGTATTATTCGTGAAGCTATAAATATTCTGCAGTAGATCTGATATATTTTTTTTGTCGTGTATGTAATTATATAACACGTACGTCACATTTCAAAAAACGAGAGTAATATTTTTTTTTTTTTGCTTATTTCGACGTCGATATACAAAGAGATAGATTCTCCGAACTTGTTCGTTTAGCCGCTTCGTTTAGTTCGTTATAAACGGTTTAACGCACGAAGAGGTTTCGTTGAATTTCGTTTTCCGAAGATATGGTCGGTGCAAAAAATGAAATAAAAATTACATAACGAATTATTAGACGATATTACATATTACGATCGTTACAGTGTCTGCGATCGTATCTAAAGCGGTGCAAACGACTGGTGTAATCGAAACGTGTAATTAAATAATATTATACGTATGCGCAATAAATATATTATCGTATAATATTATATATTGTCCGGAGTCTGTTTGCAAAAAAACACGATTTTCTACATTCGTAAACTTCTAAAATATTTTGACGATGCAAATTTGACATTTTCAAATCGTTACGACGACAAAACGGATTTTCGCGAAATTCTCATCTAAACAACCGAAAACCATATCTGTAAAAAACAAAAATAATTACCGTAATTATTGTAAAAAAGCGAAAAAAAATGTTTGCCATTGGTCAGCGATAGGTGAGACTTACAAAAGAAAGTACTTTTTTTTTTTACAGACAACGTTTGTTATTCAATACAAAACTATATTATTGATACATATTTGATAGTGGTGTCTAAAGGATCCCCGATTATTAAAGGTCAGAATGATCGACGTGTCGGACAGACAATTCTTAAACTCTGAAAAACCATCTGAAGACATTTGAAATTCGTGTTTTTTTTTTGTTTTGCAAAATCGACGGATAATTTTCCAGACAAATGACACCGATTTTTATTTAAATTCTTTTCAATTAAATAGGTATTCGAATATAAATACTCATTTTGATCTAATAAAGTTATATTTTTTTCGACACATAACGATTAAGTATAATGATCATACTTTTAGGAAATACTTATAACGAATTGCGTGAAATGATTTTGAAATATGATAAATAATTAGAAACCGAAATGGGCGCTAATAATTGAGCTACACCGAACAAACATTATCACGACTATCCGCATTTGTTAGGTTAGGTTACCGCGGTAAGGTACCTAACCTATAAGCTGGTACAGCGGTTTAACGAAACAATCATACCACCTTATAGCACAGTCATCGCTAGTAAAATCACTTTGGTAACGGCGCGGGGCCTCTTCGAAAGCCGTTCCAAATATTATTTAGATAAGCGTGGTTTTTGCAACAAGAAGCCTGAAGCCTCGAATCAATTAAAATACTGCGAATTTAATATTAGAAACGTGTTAATTGCGATAAAACTCATTGTCGTTATTTAAATGTCGATAAAAAAAATATTAACATATATGTCTGTTGGGTGGGCGGCCCCGGGGCCGTTTCACGTCTAGCTACGGCACTGGTCCACAACGTCTTCTTCGGGACCATTTTTCAGGACTCCTCCGAGGTCCATTACACGCCGGATCGTTTGGACGCGGCACGGTCCGAGTCCTCACGATGACGTTTTTTTTCCCCCGTCTTTCTTCTCCCGAGTCTTCGAGCGAATCACGAATCGGTCCGATTTTCGCGTGGCGATTATAGCTGGCGATCGGCGGAAACGAATAATCGCGCGCTCGTTTAAAAAAAAATAATTTAACAAACCGTTCGACGACGCTGTGCAAGTCGGAAATGTCGAGAGAGAGAGAGAGAGAAAAACGAAAACCCGAGGTTATATTTATTATTACGTGTGTACACGTTTATTATTATTATAAATCACATTATTTCCGTGTCTGTTGCGTTACACACGCGCAGCACTCACCGCCGGGCCAGTGTGTCGCGTCGTGCGCTCGAAGCGCGGGCGCGCGCACGTCTAAAAAATAAATATATACCGTGAGTCGTCGTCGTTGTTGTTGTTATTGTTGGTAAACAAATTATTATTATAGTGGTAGTAGTAGTAGTACGGTAACTCCGCCGTACGTAACATAACCTAACCTAACCCGTACCTCATGACGGTACGTCCGAATTTAGAAAAAAAAAACGACGAAATCCCGTCGAATCCGGTTTTGAGAACCCGACCGACCAGTCCCCTCGACGGCCGTCGAACACAAAACAACGCGACCACGACACGGTAAAAGTATTCCGATTGTTGTCGGCGGACGCGCGCGTGTAACGTTTTCTGTCTTCCTATTTCCTACCCGCCCCCCTACACAGGCCCTCTCGTTTGTTTAAACGCAGCGGCGTACATACGATTTTTCTCTCTCTTGGACACGCGAAATTAAGAGGAAATTTTTTTTTTAATTAAACGATATTTACAATATGTTATTTAAAACAATACGTGTGTTACGACGTTCACAATTTTACATCACTTGAATAATTTGAGGAGGGAATTGTTCACAAACAACACCTCAGAATATTTATTTTTATTTTGATTAATATTGGAAAATATATTGCAGCAAATATCTAGACCAATTTCGTTTTGGACGACGTTTAACGTTACCTACAGACATCATTGTAAAACCAATACATTCCTCGTTTCGCTCAGAATCTAAAATTAATTATTTCATAAAAATGTGTGTAATTAGTGCTTTGAAGTTTAAATTGTACACAAAAAAATTCAAATTTACATAAAAGAGCTACTTTTAAAATAAAACAATTATTATAAAGTAATTAAATAGGAACATAAATTGTATTTTCTTTAGTTATATTATGTTTTAAATTACAGAAATGCATACGAATCATCAGTTATACTGAATGTCTATTAATCACAGTGTAGTTAGCACTATTTTCTACAATAAAATAAAATAATATTTGATAAAAAAGTGACTAAAATTTATTTAAGATTTATTTTCAACGAAATTTTAATTATATTGTTATTTGGACATATTTGGGCGTTTCGGCGTACTTTACGCCGAAATTGTTAAAGGGACGCTTTTTAACCACCATCAGAGGTAAGGGGACTGAGTCCCCCTACGTCCCCCCTCACTTTAGCCCTTGTATATATATATATATATTACGTATATTTACGTATTTGGTAACAATTTCAAGACTTTAGGACTATTATTTACTATAATTTAATAATTATCATTATATTTATATAATAATATTATACATATATCAATAGGAATTAGTACTTAGGAAAATAAAATACTGCCGTTTGCTTGAGTATCAAGAGCGAAATTAAGCGTATTATCCATAGAGTAAGAATATTAGTATTATCACACTACAGAACGAATGAACGAATGCGCAATACGGAATGAACGACGCAAAATAACTGGGGAGACATTATACGGAGGACGTATTGCGAATGAGAGGATTTGTGTGGCTTATTAGTTTAGTGTGGAAACGTTTATAATGAATTTTCGCAAGTTCATTGACGGTGGGTGTTTCAAGGTCCTTGTGAAGTGACTGGTTTGTAATAAACCAAGGAGTTTAAGTTATCAGTCGAAAACTGGAATGCTTGGATAGGGCGAATGTTTGATGGTTTTGCGGGACACCAAATTTGAATACCATATGACCAGACCGGTCTAACTATGGCTTTATATATAAGAGTTTTAAATTTGAGTTGCATTTTGGATTTAAGAAGTGGCCTATCAGATGTGAATACATTACATAAGATAGGTGAGAGGTCACTACCTTGAGGGACTCCTGCTTTTATTGGTTTAGTGTTAGAGTGAGAGTTGGAGTGACGTATTACAAATGTGCGGTTTTTAAATATGAACGAGGAAATTTGGAAATAAGGAAATTTAAATTTTTTTTGTATACTTTTTATTAAGTAATTTTTTAACGAAAGAGTCCTCCGTAATATTACTTACACAGCTCTCTCTCTTCGTGTGTTGCACATGTTAAACTGTTATACGGTTTTTAAATTTTTATGAGAAGAGTAAATTCTTCGAGAGATATTTAATACTTTCTCGTACAGAATTCTATAATCAAACGAAAACAAAAAACAAAATTTTTTATAAATCATATTTATATCTTATATACATGTTTACAGTGGTCAAAGTGGGGGGATTGCACCTTTTAGATAGCATATATATTCCGTCTCCCCACTTTTTTCGTTCAAAATTATTCATCGCTCTTGGATCTTTAAAAGAATCTTTTTTTTTTTTTAAATTTGTTGTTGTTATGTTGTACGAGTAAATAAAAGGAGTTATATAGAGAAGAAAAAACGAAAACATTAAGAATTAACTGGATTACTTTCGCGTAGTCACGTTATTCGAGTGGGACAGATTTGGTATTTGCCGCCCCCTCGTTGACAGTGGGCCGTTGTTAGAACCTTTTGTTAAAAAAAGACTTTTTTTTTGCTTATTTTTTAACAGTATGGACCGTTCACAACTTTCCCCCTCCTCCCAGTAGCGTAATTAGGATTAGGTCATGGGAGATGATCAATATTTTTCATTAAAACAAACAATTTCTTAAAAATTAAATTTATGTTTATTTAAATAGTACAATATTAATAGAAAAAAAATGGGCTTGAATCGTTTTCGATCGATATCAAATTGGACATACGATCGATCGAACTGCGTCAGATTTTCGAATAATACTCGATAAATTCTATACAACGCTGCGTTATTTGCCAAATTTGATTTTTCGTATCGCGTGTCTCGTAGTGCACACACGATTTTAAGCCCTACACACAGTGTGTTTAAACGTCTGTCTGTATAATATTACCACCGTCACAAATCCTGCAGTTGCTTATAAGCCCTCCGAGTTACGGAACTGCAGACAGCACAGACATTCGTTTTCGCCCTCGCATTTATTAAGTTTCATCCAGTAAGTATAATATTATAATAATATATCGAAAAAATAAACAAACGTTTTGCACTCGTACGGTTTCGAGATCATAATATTTTCAAACTATTGACGACGATATAATACAGTTATTATTAAAAAAAGGAAGATTTTCTAATACAGACATTAATAAATAATATAAACGTTTAGATTTCCGACAGTCTTGTTTAGCGAATATTAATCGTTAAGATTTCTTTAATTATTTTTGTGTGTTTAAAACGTTAAAAATATTATATTGGAATAGTACTCGACAAATGTGTGTTACTTCGTCACGCATTTTATAATGCATTCATAGCCGATTTCATCAACGTTACCCTACAATAAGATGCTTTGCGCTATTTTTCGTTTAACACTAGTTAATAATAATTGTGTTTACGAGCTTCTCTTTCTCTTTTCGTTCGTTAGATTTAACACCCAAAAATCAAACGCGAATTAGCGTTTATACGAACTGTTATGATCACTTAAAGCCTAGGGTTTATAGGCAATAAAAGTTTTATCGCGTACATTACACACAATACAAATTTAAATAAAACAATTAATATTCGTGAAATGTAATAAACTCTACTTTAAAATTACCGCGAGTATTTTATCACCACAAACCACACGTAACGCGGTTAGAATCCCTGCAGAGTTACTTTGATTTATAAGTTGTGCGGTGTCTATTATTAGATCTACCACCTGCCCACCTATCATACGGTGCACGGGGTAAGTACTTTATACCACTGTTAAAATAACATCCGTATAAAACGTTTACGTTTTATGTATACTTATATATATATTTGAAATATATTATGTAAAAAAACTACACACCGTTTGTTCGAACGAGACGCGTTATATTTGACATTACCGAGTCACGATTAGTGTTTGGATGCTGTGGGAAAAACATCAATACCACTTGCTCGACGCTCGCATATACACTGCTCGTGATCAGCAATCGAAAGGAATGTCGCGAGTGTGTGTATAATGTAACCATAATTTTATATTTTATTAGGTATAAAATCGTTCAGAAAATAATATTTAAAGATGTTATAATAAAATTAAACTGCACACGTTATTCTGTCTTACATTTTTTATGTTGATCTTGATTTACAAATCGTTACACACTAAAAAAAAAATTCAGAATGATGTGCAGGGTGATTTATAGCTCTGAAACTTGTATGTATATGATAAAAAAAACAGAGACGGGTAACATTTACCAAACATTTTTGCCGTTTGTTCGTTTTCAAAAAAAAATAAAAATATTCGTTTTGGAAAAAGGCTGTCTTATTGTACGCACTTTCCACACCGCACGAAGAATGGGTGTAATATCGGATTTTCGGTAAAATTATAAAAATACATTGTATAATAAAATGTATATATACGAGACGGCAATAATAATAATAATCAAATGTACTTTAAGTGCGGAACCAGCAATGATAGCGTAATATAGTTTGCTATAGCAATGATGAAATCGAATTGATTAATACTATTTAACATTATATCTTAAATCATCATCATCGTCTAGACAAGATATTGTAGTTACAGGAATTTTAACTGGGTTACACGATACGTCTCCGACATAATATTATTGTCATCGGATGACGGAAACCCAATAGTGAAATATAATGTGTTAACTATATTCACTCTTTTTTTCGGTCTAGGAAAATTATAACATCTAATAATGTAAAATGTATTAACATAATATTTTCAAACTATTGACGACGATATAATACAGTTATTATTAAAAAAGGAAGATTTTCTAATACAGACATTAATAAATAATATAAACGTTTAGATTTCCGACAGTCTTGTTTAGCGAATATTAATCGTTAAGATTTCTTTAATTATTTTTGTGTGTTTAAAACGTTAAAAATATTATATTGGAATAGTACTCGACAAATGTGTGTTACTTCGTCACGCATTTTATAATGCATTCATAGCCGATTTCATCAACGTTACCCTACAATAAGATGCTTTGCGCTATTTTTCGTTTAACACTAGTTAATAATAATTGTGTTTACGAGCTTCTCTTTCTTTTCGTTCGTTAGATTTAACACCCAAAAATCAAACGCGAATTAGCGTTTATACGAACTGTTATGATCACTTAAAGCCTAGGGTTTATAGGCAATAAAAGTTTTATCGCGTACATTACACACAATACAAATTTAAATAAAACAATTAATATTCGTGAAATGTAATAAACTCTACTTTAAAATTACCGCGAGTATTTTATCACCACAAACCACACGTAACGCGGTTAGAATCCCTGCAGAGTTACTTTGATTTATAAGTTGTGCGGTGTCTATTATTAGATCTACCACCTGCCCACCTATCATACGGTGCACGGGTAAGTACTTTATACCACTGTTAAAATAACATCCGTATAAAACGTTTACGTTTTATGTATACTTATATATATATTTGAAATATATTATGTAAAAAAACTACACACCGTTTGTTCGAACGAGACGCGTTATATTTGACATTACCGAGTCACGATTAGTGTTTGGATGCTGTGGGAAAAACATCAATACCACTTGCTCGACGCTCGCATATACACTGCTCGTGATCAGCAATCGAAAGGAATGTCGCGAGTGTGTGTATAATGTAACCATAATTTTATATTTTATTAGGTATAAAATCGTTCAGAAAATAATATTTAAAGATGTTATAATAAAATTAAACTGCACACGTTATTCTGTCTTACATTTTTTATGTTGATCTTGATTTACAAATCGTTACACACTAAAAAAAAAAATTCAGAATGATGTGCAGGGTGATTTATAGCTCTGAAACTTGTATGTATATGATAAAAAAAAACAGAGACGGGTAACATTTACCAAACATTTTTTGCCGTTTGTTCGTTTTCAAAAAAAAATAAAAATATTCGTTTTGGAAAAAGGCTGTCTTATTGTACGCACTTTCCACACCGCACGAAGAATGGGTGTAATATCGGATTTTCGGTAAAATGATAAAAATACATTGTATAATAAAATGTATATATACGAGACGGCAATAATAATAATAATCAAATGTACTTTAAGTGCGGAACCAGCAATGATAGCGTAATATAGTTTGCTATAGCAATGATGAAATCGAATTGATTAATACTATTTAACATTATATCTTAAACCATCATCATCGTCTAGACAAGATATTGTAGTTACAGGAATTTTAACTGGGTTACACGATACGTCTCCGACATAATATTATTGTCATCGGATGACGGAAACACAATAGTGAAATATAATGTGTTAACTATATCCACTCTTTTTTTCGGTCTAGGAAAATTATAACATCTAATAATGTAAAATGTATTAAATTATTACTGAATTTGATTGTGCGTTTTCGGTCTATGATACATTAACATTTACGTCGTTAATTACAATGTCATTATATACAATGCCGAAATAATCGTAATATATTACTTTTCTATACACCAAAAATTTTAAAATACAGCAAAACTACTCACACCCCACACTTATTTATGGTTATAGTGTATACTATCATGTCATAAAGATATATAGTTTATAAAAAAATTGTTTTGTAAAAAGTATTTTCCTAAGAAAAAAAAAGTGTCATTTGAAATACTAAAATTATGGGACAGCTTCTTTTCGGCGGATACAGAAGATATAAATCTTCATGTGCCCATCCGTTTTCTGCTGTGTACGAATTCAATCGGTGGAAAAAAAGTTGTGCACGCTTTCTTGCGGTTCGAGTATTAAGCGTATTTATCACTTTTTGCAAATCGGATTCCGCGCATTCGACACGTTCTGTACACAATCCGCTCGAGCGTATTTATTCACCACATTATACACTGAAATTTGCTGTCGAAGAGCGGCAAGGATTACGTTATACAAATATAGGCAACTCTTCAATTTCGGGGAGGCGTTGTCATTTTTTTTTTTTTTTAATAATCCACCGTCTCCCTTCTGATTTCTCCCGAACGAAACGTTAGCCGGCGAAAATCTCATTTCTATAATTTATAAGTTATAGCGTAGGAACAAAAAAAGGGGTTTTTTTTAAAAAAAATTGTCTTACCTAGTGCTTGAATAATGGGGAAAAAAATTAGAAAAAGTGTAAAAAATGTGCGTCCCTTTATTTAAACGTCTTCAAAATTCCTGGGGCTTCGCTTTCCCTTTAGCCTATCCTAATCTAACCAAGCATATTTTTAATTAAATGAATCCATTAAATTTGTGTAACATCAATACATCGAATCTTTACTGTATTTTGATAACAAAATTTAAAGACATTTTTATTATATTTCAATAATTTAATAAAATTGTAAAAAGAGTCCTGATCGTTCTCAGCGTTTCATTGAGAACAATCAGAAGTGGTACTCTAGAATATTTGAAAAAAGGAGAAGGTGCTCCGTCTCATTGTGCTCCCCTCCCCCACAATTCAAGCACTGGTCTTAAGCATTATCTGGGAGCAAATGCGACTCCTGAGCATATTATTTAGTTATAACAGTCTGTGTCAATTGTATATATAAATATATATATATATGCCAATAACGGTTATATAAAATGGGTATAAAGGAAATGAATATGAAGTTTTGAGTGTTTAGAAAAAAAAAAAAACTATTAACTCGTATTATTGTACGGTGCCGGTCGGGCGGTTTGGGTATCGAAGAGAAAGACATTTCAATCTTTCAGAACGGATTTTTTATTTTTTTTTTAAATCGTTCCTCCGTACTAATTTTTTCCACGATTCAGACACTGAATCGTCGGGACGAAGGGACCCCGTATATATATATACACACACACACACACATACACCGGGGTTCGAGGTCAATAGCGCCGTTGTCTGCACGACCGCTGTAGTCGGGTATTAGTTGTCTGTAGTCGTGGGCGAAGTGTGGGCGACGATGTGAGTGGGCAGGATGGGTAAAAAGAACATTACGACGAACACTGTTGCCTGTCCGAGGGAGGAGGGAGGGCGAAGGACCGGTCGGTGAGTTGTGCTGCCGCAGGGTTGGACGGGTGCAGACAGGACGAAAGTTCACCGCCGGTGGATTCCGCGTATTACGTGTGTGTGTGTGTGTGTGTGTGTGTGTGTGTGTGTGTGTGTGTTCGAAGGAGGGTGTGGGTCGCCAGAGGCGTGGCGACGAAGGGATGAAGCGGGTGGGTGTGCGACGCGGTGCCGTCCGGGACGCAGACCGATCGATTCGACTAGACGGTATGCCACTACGCCGATTCGCCCTCGAAAACGGGGTCGCCCGTTTCACGGTTGTGCATGTGCACTACACGCGAGTGTACCATAAATAATAAATTCCTAGTTATACACACACACACACACACATTATAGAGACGACGCCGAGACGGTGATTAGACATAAGTATATATTACAATTGACTGGGCAAATGAGTTTTTTTCTTTCTTAAATAAAAAAAAAATACCTTTGGAACAGAAAGATATTGCCAAAGAACATACAAACATTTATGAAAATTCTCACCGGAGATCTGCATATAATTA
The DNA here is from genome assembly GCA_032441835.1 of Slavum lentiscoides. Classification (NCBI taxonomy): domain Eukaryota; kingdom Metazoa; phylum Arthropoda; class Insecta; order Hemiptera; family Aphididae; genus Slavum; species Slavum lentiscoides. Next base: position 31,329,048 of record CM063708.1, read on the forward strand.
AATGTATGTTTCGAAACTAAAATAATGTGTCTATGTAATTCGGAAGATAATGAATATTCTATTGCTGTGTAATAATATTTTTTATTGGCTAATGTTATCTGTTCGACAGGCCTTTCGCGTCGCTTCTATCGAAACGCTGTCGTTGATTTTTATATCAAGACGATTTCGAAATTATCTTATTTAACCAATCGTTTCGACTCTTGATGGCATTACACTAGAAACTCTACATCACTAACGTCGACGATTGCTTCATCCCCAACGCGATGTACCTAGGTGATACCTATCAGGAATCTGAAAAAAAATGCTAACGGCATATCCTGCAAGCGTGATAACGTTATGTCAAACATACTCCGTCCATGTCACAATTCCATCTTCATTTCCTTTATCCCTATTTATATGTATATATGTCCGACTCTAACTGTTATTGGCGTGTACAGTTGACACAAAACTTTCGATAAAACTGCAATATATGTCCAGGAGTCGCATTTTCTCTCAGATACACGCGCAAGATAATTAAGAAAATAACCAATTTTTTTTGTTCTTACGATATAAATCATAATAATGAGTTCTTCGCCGACTAGCGTTTCATTCGGGAAAAATCAGAAAATAGACGCTGGAATATTTAAAAAAAAAAAAAGAAAAGGCAATACCTCCCCGAAATTAAAGAACTGCTTGTATTTGCGTAACGTAATCCTTGTGACTCTTCGACAACACATTTCAGTGTATATTACGGTGGATAAATACGTTCGGGCGGATTACTGTATTATATTGTGTACAGAACGTGTCGAATGAACGGAATCCGTTTTGCAGAAAGTGATAAATACGCGCGTAATACCCGAACAGCAGGAATACGCGCGTAACTTTTTTTGATTTTGCTGCCAAGTATACAGCAGGAAACGGATGGGCACATCGAGATTTATCTTTTTTATCCGCCCAAAAAGAAGCTGTACCATTAATTTTTGGTATTTCAAGTGACTTTTTTTTTTATGAAATAACTTTTTATAAAACAATTTTTTTTTTAAAAATATAAACGATATTTTTTTTAGAGTGTTAACGATATAGTATTAAAATAATATTCAAGTGGAAAAATTATTAAAGTTTTTGTCGATTTTGTTTATGACAAGAAAATACCCAAAACAAAAGAAATAAAAATGTTTTCCGTTCTGTGTTAATGGTTTTTGTAGTCTTGGGTAAATACACTCAACACGGTCACAAAAACTAGTGGCTTTTTGTAATAATACAACAGGAAAGACTTTGAAGTTTTCGAGATAATATCATATATTTTTTTCTTTACCGGAATTACGGACGGGGAAGTGGTGTTACCACGTTTGAAATTGCTTTTTAAGCTTATTTTAATGTGTTCGAGTGTTTATAATGAAGTTTTCAAATGATTTAAGTCCCGAACCCCGCTTGTTAATTGATAAAATCAATTTTAATGAGTTTAAACGATTCCAAAATGAGGTATTAAATATTAATTTTTTCAGTAAACAAAAAATTCCTGAAAATTGTCGACTTAATGAAATCGTGAAGTTGATCCGTTCATAAAAGTAAACTGGCTATAATTAAATCTATAATAACTTAAAAGAATAAAAATTTATCTAAAAGTTTAATAAATATTTGAAATTTGAATTTAAAAAATAATAATAACGACGATGATTATATTATAGTCTGACTAATTAATATAAAAAAATAGAGAAAGGGATATGGAAATTATCGCTTATCGCGGAGAAATTAGAATTTGTAAATCGTGTTGAGACGCACCGTATACGATATTGTCTTAAATCTTTCGAACTCCCTGTTCGGAAGATTTTTCAAATAACACGAAACAATTTTTTTTCCAAATAATTACTATAAATATAATATAGTCTCTTATTTTTTTTGTCACTACAAAAACGTTTGCGAGTCTAACATTACAGTTACAATAAAAACTTAATCGTAAAACAAATTGGATGTTAACCCGCGTTTTCTATCCTAAGTCGATTCCAGTTTACAAAGCAATCATATATCAAAGGAAATTACAACGCAGATATCTTGTTGAAATGAATTTTTTTTTAAATAACACCATTTTTATGTGTAATGTCTGTACGGTTTTAAACAAAAACGTTTGTACTCAAAATAATAATCAATTAAGATAATAATTATTTATTATATATTAAAATAAGAATTGAAATTTAAAAAAAAAAACAAATTTTTTTTTCTTTTTTGGAAGAAAGGTTCCCTAGGTCACCTAGTCTCCTAAGTCTCCAAAGGCGTCAATGACCCAGAAACGTTTAAGAATCCCTGCGGTCTAAAAAAGAGTAAAATGAGGAAACCGACGGATACATTATTATTTTTTTGATTAATACGAGTATATATAGAGACGTGCATTATTTAAATAGTTTCTGCTCGCAGACGCAATAATATCCGTTCTAAACGATTTAAACGGCAAAGCGAGACAAATAATTCCAGTAGGATTCGCGGGATTTTCGACAAAAACCACGTCGCGTCGCGTAGATCACACGAAAATCCCATTACGTATAAGCCCGTCATATTACTGCGACATCGTAACCGTGAAATGATGCAGTTCTGCTGGACCGATGCCACTGATTCGAAACGCGCCGTAGTAGTTGATGATCGTGGCGAAACGTTAAAAGTTTCATATATAACATTAAATATAATAACATAGTCGAGTAAAATACTTTATGACAATATTATTCCATCCGAGTGTTATGCATACTTGAAAAAAATTCATTCCAACTACTTTTAGAATACTTTCTTTTTTACTAATTTTCAGTAATACGAATATCAAATATTATAATATTATTATATAATCGAATATAAACAGTCATTATTTTAATTCTGTGTTTATAAATTTACACAATAAATATTAATAGTAAATTAATAATACCTGTTACTCATGAAATATAATACAATATTATAATAACTTAACGTAATCGAATATACTTGAATATTTGAATGAGGCTGGGTTCAAACACCGAATACAGCGCAAGATTATTATTGATAAAATAATCCATTTGGTTTAAAATACAGCTAATGCCGCGAGTCGCTATTCATATATTTTTCTGAAAAAAAAATCACTTTTTACATTTAAGTAATAAGTTATTATTTTTTTATGTAGGTTCTATATAAAAGACGATTGAGCTTTAAATACTGTGTTCAGAATGCTTTTACTGCGTTTATTTTCCTTTATCATTAAATAAGTTTGTTACACAGACGAGATGCCCCAAGCGAGACATATTTTATATTTCATACGAGGATTTTCGAAAAGCAGCGATTTTCAATCGTTGACAATTTTCTTTCAGTCGTAAAACCATTAGTTCTTTGATCTTAACGCCCGAATAATATCAAAGATGTTCACATAGATCTATTGGTAAAGATTATTATATTATATATCGACTAGAAGTGATTAGAGCGAAGTTTTACTACTCGGATAAAATAAAAACGCGCAGTTCTAACATTTCTTTAGCTCAATCACCGATATAGTCTCGTACGATGTACATATTGTAGCGTGTATACGTATACTCGTATAATAAAGCAATGTCAAGTGCGATGCTACAACGATTGTAAGTGCACACACACTTTGGATAAGTGTGGCGTACGAATAACGACTTCAATCGTACACAAAATTTTTTTTTATTATTTATTTACTTCATCCACTAATTATTATACACTCAATTACGTTTTAATACACGACATGACTCGTGTTGTGCGCTGTGTATCTTTTATTTTACCAGTAGAGAATCGAGATACATATACACTATTAATAGTGTTCTATTATTACCAATTGAATGACAAATTAAAATTATTATTTTATAACAAAATAGTAAAAAATAAATAAATAAATAAAAGAATAAAAAGAATACGCGAAAAAAATTAATATATGTAACAAAAATAAAGTATGGTTTGTGCGTGCCGCTAAAATTCCGAAACCCACACGAACAGTCCTGAAATTAATTTTTATTCATTCAGAGTGGTTGAATTTTGAAAATTCAAATGTAAATCATATATATATACGTAATTATTTAATTATTTTCGATTATCAGCAAATATACCTATACATCAGTTAGGTCTGGGCGATACACGAGCCACTAATAATAATTATTTGCTCGTCACACGATGAAAACACGGGGCAACAATTTATTCGGAAAATTGCCTATCCAATACTCCTTAGAAAATTGCGTTTCCGAATGACGATATCGATATTTTGAATAAATCGAAGAACATTCTAATTAATCAATTCGTGTAAGTAAATTTCAGTTTGTCGTAATGTTAGTAAGTACAGAACTAATGAAGCACATAAGTTATAGTGTATACAAAATATATTTAAAATCGAAATATGTCGACTGAATAGTATATGGCTGTGTATCTATATATTTTAAATAAAAATATTATAAAGACAAAAGAATCTACGTGTATAAAACGTTTGTGAATTTCCTTAAATAAAAATAATAAGTACGCTATTTATTGAGTGAGGAGTTATAACGAACTTATTACCTTAGATATCGCTCCTCCTCTCAGTTAAAAAAAAAAAATACAATTTTTGTTTTTTTTGTAATAGGTAATTTTTACATGTTTAGTTGTTGTTGAAAGTATATTATATTATGTTGATTACAACGAAAATTATAGTTTGTCTTTTATTCTAATGCTTTTAGACTTAAAACTTGGTCGAGAACAAAAATGTTACAAGATAGACTATACATTATACGTAGATTAACACAGCTGTTACGTATTCATCGGGTAATGGATTTTTCAGTAGACACGGCAAGAATATAAATATAGATTTTGTCATTTAATATTATGTATTGGTGTTCAAAAAAAAAAATTATTTTATATATACGAGTATTTGATTAGTTTTTTTTTTGTTTTTAGCTACTGATTTATTCAATTACACATTATATTATTAACTGCCCTCAAAGGTTGTCAACTAAAATATACTAGATTCAGTGGCGTAATTTCAATTTTTGTCTGAAGGGGATGGATTCTTCAGGTTTTCTTTCCGTTCTTTCAGCCAATCGTGAGCATATAACTAAACCATTAAGCGTTTCCTGTTAAAAATGATAACCAATTAAAAATAAACGTTTTATTTAATAAAATTCAATACCTCCGATGTAGAATTCCTCAAGTAAGTCTTTCTGAAATCTTGCAGATCTTCACTATTCAATCTTTTGTGAAACTTATAAAATCTCTGTCATACCCATTTTATTTAAACAGAGAATTGCAGTAACGCGTATTTTTATTTTTGACAGTAGAGTGTTTATATAAATTGACCAGCGCGCAATAACATTTTAAATCGAACTTTTTTTCCTGGTCTTTACGCAAATGAATATATCCGAAACGAAAGTAAGTATATTCTCACAAATTATATTATAAGGGAAAAGGAATAAAAATCCCTCTCCTTTCCTCGAAGTATTGCTAAAATCGTCATTGTTTCAACTATCGTATAGTGCCTGTGTGTTCATAAACAATGCTCGGGACTTAACGCGCTAAAAAACCTTAAAATATGAATTTAAAAATGTTAAAATATGCACCATCGATTATTATATGCGTATACAGTAAAATAAACAGCAATATATATATTT